>OX346247.1:1800000-2367744 GCA_947049315.1 Epistrophella euchroma | reverse complement strand
AGTACAAATCTCTTTTTTTCTGCATCTCTTTGCTGAGAGCTTTAAGAGAAGAAATTATTTTTCTGCCCAATTGATTAATACCCATATTTGTTTCATTAAATTTTGGTTAAGCTGCACAATTCAATGGATACCAGTGTCATTTTTTCGTTTTTGCAGTAATTGTGTATAGATTTTAATAAGGCCTAATGGTATAAAGACACGAAAAATTAACGGAAAAATAAATAACTATTAAATGAAATTGAATTACATTTGGCACCTACACACGATAGACCATAAGTTTATCGACAAAAACATCAACACAGTTGACAGCTGTTTTTTTTTTTTTTTTTTTACTGTCAAATACCGGAGTAAAGTTTCTTTATGATGATGTGGACAAAGCCAAGAGTCATCTCTCTCTCTCTCTCTCCCTAAGATTACAAAAATATTTTTCATTCAGGTGCTAAAAATGTAGTATTGCACATAGCAACATGAGTTGAGTAAATGAGTATGCATGCATTTGAAAATGCAACGTGCGGCTTGGTATCATGCTACAACTTTCTGTATCGTTTTTTTTTTTTTTTTGGGGAAATTTGAGATTGGCCTTGAAAGTTTCAAAACTCTAAAAAAGAATAACTACATGCCAACCTACTTGTTTGCCAGTAAAACAAAAACACTGATATTCCTGTTTTTCAGGCATTGTTGTGCAACAGAATGAGCTGCCCTTTCCTTCTTTAGCTATGTGGTGTTATTGGGAAAGCTATTTTTAGATTCAATGAAAGGAAAAAAGTAGGTAATTTAAAATTTTGCTGTTGATGTTGGATGTCTTCTTGCATAATCTTCTTGCATACCGAAAATGCAAACTTGTGTTGAAGACCCGAAAAATGTACCTTTGTATTTAGGTACCTCATATCAATTTTTAAAATAAAAAAAAAAAGTTTTTAATTTGAAGGCTAGTTTTTTAGCTTTAAAAGAATAAAAATTAAAAAGAAATTGTGATATAGGACAGGTCTTAGTAGAATGGTAACGACGGTGAAGAAATTGAACTCGAGATTTTAATCGGTTTTAATTACCATGATAGAGAACACGAAAGGCAATTATATTCTGTTCGTGTGTACATAAATGTCTCAATTTCTGACTGTTCCTTCCTCGATTAAAATAAACCGCTGAAGCGATTTTCTTCAAATTTGCGACTCAAGAAATTTTGTTCAGCTATAAAAATAACGGTACTTAGCCTATAACCGTTGAGAAAACGCAAACATCAATGGTGGAGATAGTTGTAAGCCACTTGTAAATGTACTGGCGCATTTACAAGTATTAAAAAAAAAAACTGCTCTAAATAACTTCTAAAACAGGAGTCCATTTCACAATCTAAGTGCACAGGCTGTACAATCGTGGGTTAAATGTTGATCCGTGGTTCAGGATTTTTATTTCCCCGATTTCAGCGGATTAACGGGGTTTAGCGATGGTTCAGGCATTTACTTGGCTACTATCACATACTTGAACCTCTAACCTCAGTTAATCCGCAGAAATTGCTGAATTAAAATTACTGAACCACGGATCAAAATTTGAATCACGATTGTACAACTGGCCCTAAAGAACGCTAAAGCACTCGTCTTAATTTAAAAGCAACAAAACGCTTATTTATTTCTTGAAATATAATATTTTGTCAGCCATTTCAGAACAGAAATTAATCGAAATGTTTTCAGAACTTTTTTTTTTACTCTTTGTAGATTTTGAAGAAAAGGCAACCAAATTTAAAATAGTACTTAGTCAATCAATTTCAAGAGCTGGGTGATATTGAATTTTATTAAACGTACGCACACTAAATTGTTGTACACCTAGAATAAAGTACAACCGAGCATTTAAACAATAATATGGTTTATATCTGTGTTTTAAAAATTATATCTTCTTCAGCGAAAATGTAGCTGTTTTTTGTTTGTTTGTTTGTGGTTGTTTTGATTTCCTTTTTCCTTCAAGCTATTGGCCGCGTTCATCACCACATTTGACAGTTCTGAACTGTGATTTTTAGAGATTCTGATTGGTCAGCAGTCTTAAAAATTTATTTGACGTCGATTGACATTTACTTGCGTGCGTTGGTTATGTTTTTTGTTCTGAATTTTCAGATGAAAATTTCTATCTGAAAATCAAGATGACAGCTAAAAACAACGTGGTCTGATCGTCTGGGTCTCGTATCGCTTTCCGAATTTTGATTTCAGACTAGTGCAAAAAATAATAAAAACAAAAGAGGAATAAATAATTTCAGACTTTTTTGTACGTTCAACGTTACGGTTTTCAGAAATGAATTTTTAGATCTGTCAAAAACGTGCAAGTGAACGTTCCTCTGTCAGATTTGGAAATTGGAATCTTTCAATTTAAATTTTATAAAGTTGATGGCACAACAGCTCATGAAGAACTAGAGCCTAGTGACTTACAACTCTCAACCATTCCTGTGTGCGTGTCTGCAGGAATGGAAGGGACCTACAGTTTATTGCCGAATCCGAACGGCTAACGAGCGACACTTTTCTGTGACAGGAGATACTCTTGGAGGATTTGTCAATTCCTCGCAAGAGGCAGTAGCCGTTTTTTCTTTTAAATAAATAGGTGGCTATGCTGGGGATCGAACCTTACACCTCCGGCATGACAGTCCATCGCACTAACCATCACGCCACGGCTACTACTATCTAATGAATGGATAAGCAAAATAAAAGAAAACGGTCTGAAAACTGGGATTTCGTTTGCACACCTTTTTGTAAATTTCACACGATGCGGATGTCATGTCAAAATGACATAAATACTAAAACGGCTTTACTCCGGCTTTATTCCTCCTATGTACCAGTTTTAGCTTACTCCGGCTCTATTCCGCGTGTATTTTTTTATGAATAAATTTTTCAGGATTAGAGGTGTCGTAAAGTCGGAGTAACCTTACTCCGTCTCTAAAACGAGTTAATAAATAAGGCTGGCAATGTTTAAAGTAGTAGCCGTGGCGTGATGGTTAGCCCGAGGACTGTCATGCTGGGGGTGTATATATTATAAAAAAAAAAAAACGGCTACTGCCTCTTGCGAGGAATTGACGAAACCTCCAAGAGTATCTCATGAGGCAACTCTGCTACCTTTTAACCTTTGAATACTACCTATTAAAAATACAAAAGTAATATATATTTATTTTTTTAAGATGTAGGGTATCGCACAAGCTGCTTATGAACAAATTACTTCAAAAATAAAAGATAATAATAATAAATATTTTAATGCAATATAAATGCTAATAATATGTTTTTGTTGAAAACCACATTATTTACTATACACTTTAATTAAAGCTTAAGAATTAAAATACACTCTTTTGTATCAAATTAGCATACGTATAACTACATAATAACCATTGAATTTCTACTAATCTTAAATAGAAATTTAATATCGTGTGCTTTTGATGCAAAACACACTTATCATATTTTGCATAAACAAAAAGACAAACTTTATACGTTGGGAGAATTTCGAGAAAAAAAAAAACAGAAATAAAAATAAACTTTTGTTGTTTTTATGTCTTCTACCTATTTGTGTTTCAAATTGAAACCTTTTAGACTCTTGTTTTGGCTACAGGCGTTTTTTTTGCTAACGTTTCAAAGTTGTAAGTGTAATTTCTGATTACATAGAACAATATTTAATTGATTCTAACAAAAGATTTATTAGGAAATTTTGAGTTATTTACATGATTCCCTCACTCTTCAGGAGGAGTTATAAAAAATGTATTAAAATTACTATTCAATCAAAGCAAAGGTCGATCAAATAGAAAATTATTATTAAAATTGATTCAGCTTTTTATGTGCTTCTTAAAAAAAAAAAAACTTGAAAAATTACATCATACCTTGAAATCGAAAATTTTAACTATAGATAAAATATTTCAGCATAATCTTCGAGTTTGCTAAATAATTTTTAAAGGTTATGTAAATTTGTTAATTTTGTTGTTATTATTTTGAATGAAGATTTGTATGATAGCTTCTGTTTCCATTAATTAAAAAAGAATATTCAAATTACTTAAATTTCAAAATTTACTAATGGTATACTAAAACAAAAAATGAAAATAATTTTTCTGCAAGAAATTGATTAAATTGTAATAACGTACGTGAGGAGATGAAAGAGGTAAAATGTTAACTTTGAAGTGAAATATCTTTGTTGTCTATGAAAGAATCAGAAGAATGAAAAGAAACTAAATGATTGTCTTACCTAGAGCCATTTGCTGAAACGAAACTTAAATATTTAAGTTCAACATAAGAGCTTACGTGACAGTTTACGCTGAGGAAAAAGTAAAACATAAGCGTTTAAGTTGAACTTAAATATTTAAGTTTCGTTTCAGCAAACGGCCCTTAAAGAATGAGAATAAGTAATATTTAGCTGATTTATTTGGCTTTAAATTAGACGTTAAATTTAAAATCCAAACTATTGAAAATCTACACTCACTTTCTTATTTAGCTTAAATAAAATGCACGACTGGGTCGCACGAACTTGCTCTTGTAGTAAAGTTTTTTTTCGAATTTGTATTGTATTATGTATTTATCAATTTAATAAATTGAAGAATGGAAATTTGAATATAGAAAAAAAGCATGAAACACGTTTTTTTAAATTGATAAAACGAGTACTTAAAATGTTTTAATCTCAGAATGAAGAACACCATCTAAATTCTTGAAAAAATGTGATTTTTTGCAGAAAAAAATTTTAAAATCGTTGGAGCGGTTTTCTTAAAAATATATATATATATATATTTTTTAGAATGTTATGCCATTTTTAAGAATATAATAATATACAACTAAAACCATATTTTAAAAATATTCATCAACCTGTTTTCAAAAAAATGATTTAAAAAAAAAAAAAAATTATGAACTTTTTTTTAGACACACAGTCATACAGACATACAGACAGACAGACAGACGGAATTGCGGAACCCACTTTTTTCGTGTTCTCTATGATCGTAATGTCAAGTTTGATTGTTATCTCGAGTTCGATTTTTTGCACGAATTCATAACATACATAATACATATGTACCTACTACATGATGTTTTCTTATTTTTCGATTTTTCTTAAATGATTGTAAAAACAATATTTTTAGTTTAAAATTAAATTCGATGCGAAATAAAAAACATTCTAAGAACTAAGTACCAAATGCGTGTTAGATATTTAATTTTCCAACCACATTTTTTATTTATTATTTTAGCAAATTATGTAAAAGTATATCTGAGATAGAAAAGTATTAGTTAATTAATCAATAGAATAAAAGTACACACATTCAATGTTTTATTTAATTAACTGATGTGGGTTTTCCCATTTTACAGATGCTATTTTTATTTTTTTTCATGTTTTTTTTTTGATGAAACATTATGGAACAATCAATTTTAATTAATTTTCTCATTTACAAGATTTTTTTTTGTGTAAAAGAGTATAAATGAACTAAAGTTTACAATCTACAAAGATGTGATTCCATTTGCTAAACGTATACATATTTTTTTCTGTCACAATAACATCAACATACAACAATTTATTGAAATTTTGATTAACCTCTTTTTTGTCGAGACGTTTTTTTTTTTTAATCAAACAAAAATTTGCACAGTTGTTGATAATAACCAAACAGGAAAGCAGCTTTTAAAATTGTTTGTTTAAGAAAAATATGAATAAATTTTAAGACCAAACTGAACAAATAAAAACATTCAAAATTTTACAAAAAAGGAGGTTTTGACAACTTTAAAATCGATCTGTTAGTACAAAAATGTATATCATAACAAAAATTCTCTATTTTAGCAGATGTTGTTGTTGTTTAGTCTTATGTTGAAATAAAAAACACGTCAGGAAACAAAAAGTGCGTATCAAGTTAAAAATTTTAATTTTGTTTTTTATTATTCACTCAATGATAAAAAGTGCTTCATTTTCTTTATTTAGATATTTTATTAAAAAAAAAAAAAGTTTTATTTTGATTCCTGAAAAAAAAAGATATCCAGCTTGAAATTGCAAACAATTTTTGTTTGAGTAAAAATCTTTGTTGTAAGCCCAAAAGATAACCGGACGAAAGTTTCCATAAATCAGCTTGCTCTTGTTTTACTCTAGGTAAAAACTAAATACATAACAGTAAACTTGGATACTGCCTTACAAAAAATGTTTATATCAGCTCTTGTGTTCAGGGTAACTACACCATGCAATAAGTACTATGTGGAGTGGACTCAAGCAATTGCCTTTAGTTTGAGTCCGGAAAATTCTTATTCCATGGTGTAGTTACCTTGAGCACAAGAGCTGAAATAACCACTTTCTGTTTATAAATTAGGCAGTCATTGTTTCATATTATCTTAAATACAGCTTAGTAATGTCTTATCTCCGACGCACCTTTTTATTTTATCTTAACTTTATAAATAATGTCATTAATTAAGCTTGATAAAAGTAAAGAGGCACATTCGAGATAAGACACTAAGTATATCAAACAGCGTTTAAGATAAGATGAACATAAAACAGTTATTTGTCGAAATAACTGTTTTATGTTCATCTAATAACGAAATATCTAGAAGAGCAGTGGTCATTGATTAATTTACAAAAACAAATTTTAAAAATCGTGAGTAGGTATGCACCAGCAGTTTTAAAGGTTAGTGCGTAGGACTGTCATACTGGAGGTCTGGGTTCGATTCTCAGCCTAGTCCACCTTTAAATAAATTTAAACAAAAAAACGGCTACTGCCTCTTGCAAGGAAGTGATAAATCCTCCAAGATTAACTCATGAATAAGTGCTTCTAAGGGCCACTTTATCAGAGCGAGATTAAAGTTAAACACGAGTTAACTCACTACATTAGCCGAGTTAGCTCTAGATTTACTAAACAGATTGTTTTGATATTTTACCCCGCCAGTTTGTTACGTCGATCTGCATGCATTCAATACTGAAAAAGTGCTTCCTGAGTTAACTGTACAAGTACATACATTTATTATTTGGAGTTAACTAACTCTGGTTTAACTCACGACTGAAAAACTGGCCCTGAGTCGAAATAATATATTTTCGAAATACATCTAATTAACTGTTTTTTTAATTTTATTTAAGCTTCACAAAAGCTTCTCTGTAAAATTATGCACGATAAGATCTACGAAATGCGATTTGAATAAAATCGGCCCGCCTCGTTTAAGTTCTGGCTTAAATTATATAGTGGACGCACGGACGACGGACGCACAGAATCACAGACACAGACCAATGATTGGCTGAAACCAAAACAAAAGCAAAGATGTTTTCTGATATCACCCACCCTGTTATGTCAAATGATGTTCTCTAAAGACAAGTGGAAATTTACCACCAGACTTTTTTACACTATAGCATCAAAGTACGTACCTACCTCTATAATTATTTGAAAAATTCACCTGCACTTTCTATCATCGCCTAGCCCTTAAATTTCCGACAAATCACCAGTCTGTTTTAACATGACCAGTTGCTTTTAATAGCCCACGATTTTCTTGTTATTTTGTTATTAATTTAAGTGTCGTCGGAAATTCATCTTCGTTGTATTTTTGTAGTTATTTATTTCTCTTGTAATATTGACCGATCATTTTCTTTTAAAACGATGAAATTCCTATCGATTACAAGTTCTACATCATGACTACTTACTTACACAACTTTTGTAAATAAATCACTAAACGGCGTTGTCGCTGTCATTGTTTTGGCTTCGTAATTGTGACGGTTACAATTGTTTTTGTCGTTGTTGGTGTTTTCTTTCTTTATTATATTTGTGATTTTTATTCAATCAAATAAAAACATGGCGCTGGGCTTGCTCATCTCTGCCAAACTGCTATATAGCTTTTTATTACAAATTAAAGATACAATCCCTTGGATTGGAGATAAAATGTATATGTCAGACTTAATTTATAATCTTAAGTTAGATATAATGAGTTAACTGCGTCGTAGTTTTTTTGTCTTTCAATTTTTTTTTTTTTTTTTATTTGAATGTTGTTTTTTTATTTACTGACTTTAACAAGTTCGTGACAATGATATGATAAGAAATGTTTATGTTTTGACTTTTGCTTAAGTCTTAAGTCGTTTCCAGACCAATACAAATTTACGTTGTGCCCAGTGCGATTTGAATTTTGCCATCACCGCAAATATTTTCGCTGAAAATTTAAATTTGTTTCGAAATAAAGACTTGTGTCCCGCAAATGTTTTCAGTGTCCGGAAAATCCATCGGATTTGGATATCGTGAGTTTTGTGACTCAAAAAATTGACGTATTTTTGTATTGCGTCATAACAATTATTTGCGCCGAACGCACAAAACAAATTCAAATTAATCTGGAATGTATTGCACAAGATTCAAAATAAAATCAACATCTTTTCCTGAAATTGTAGTATTATGGGCCTTACCGTTACCAATTATCAAATTTGGTTATGACTTAGATATTGCAGTGAAATTACCCACAACATTATGGATCCTAAATAATTATATTCTCAATTTTTCGGAGTCAATTCGATATTATGTATCCTTAGTTCGGAAGAAAAACAAAACAACACAACTCAACAAATGAATTTTTGGGCAATCATTGCATTTTTGTGAATAAAAGAAAAATTATCAGTTGGAAAAATGCCAGACTCCATTACAATATTTGAAACTTGATGAGCTATGCTATTGCGTGGTCCTGATATTTTAACAGATCAATTAAAATTCAAATTCTCATTCAATTTTCTATTTCCTACTTTTAAAAATCAAATTTGTTGAGTTTTGTCGTTTTTCTTCCGAACTGACGATATTGTTCATTATTGGTAGTCCACATAAACAGTGTTGCCATTTTGACTTGTTTCCAGTCAGATTTGACTGCATTTCATCGCCTTTAACTGGAAATGAAATACAAATCCAGCCGACTGGTTTTTTAACTGATTTTTTGACTGGATTTAACAATTCAATATGCACCTTATCTTTAAAAAAAAATATTTTAAAATACACTTCAACTTCAGTGTGAGCCAAGTGTAAACTGTTATACTGCAACCAACGAGCACTACAAGCAACGAAACGAAAGCGAGAAATATTAGATTAGACCAGCAACAGCAGCGTCAAAAGCAACAGCGGCCGCCATTAATTTAGAACCAACGTATTTCAATTGCTCAACACAGATACGAACAGCAAGCTTGAGAAATTTTTGCTGGCCAGGGTGCTGTTGACGGTGCTGGTACTGGTGCTGGTGCTGGTGCTGGTGCTGGTGCTGGTGCTGGTGCTGGTGCTGGTGCTGGTGCTGGTGCTGGTGCTGGTGCTGGTGCTGGTGCTGGTGCTGGTGCTGGTGCTGGTGCTGGTGCTGGTGCTGGTGCTGGTGCTGGTGCTGGTGCTGGTGCTGGTGCTGGTGCTGGTGCTGGTGCTGGTGCTGGTGCTGGTGCTGGTGCTGGTGCTGGTGCTGGTGCTGGTGCTGGTGCTGGTGCTGGTGCTGGTGCTGGTGCTGGTGCTGGTGCTGGTGCTGGTGCACATAAATATTTAGGTAATACCATGCATTATTATTTAGAGCCCATTCCGTTATGGTCCATTTTATACTGAAATATTTAAGTCGTAACTAAATTCGATTATTGGTAGAGCCCCATGAGTCATTTTTATTACGTTCCAACGATATTTTCGAGAGTGAATCCTTTGGAAGGTTTCCGTTCCCGTTTAGACCTCAATTTCTAGATTTTTATGAAATTTGTATTATACTCACCTTCTACTTTTTTTTTATATTAATAAAGTCTATAAAGATTACAAAACAAATTATATTTACCTCTCCGCTTTAAAAGAAGATAATAGCGAAAACTGACTTTTTTTTAAATCAAGACAGTGGAAACCTTGCAACGGGTTGATGGTTAAAAACTTGAATTAAAGCAAGGTACCTTCTCTATGGTAAAAAGAATGTCTTCTCCATTTCCATCTTAAATTTCCATACGAGTCATACTCACTGAACTATAATATACCTGCCACAAAGCAAATTAAAATAATTTAGCCATGACTCGAAAGGTTTATTTTCTGTATTTAAAATACATAATAAGCATTTAAAAAAGTCTAAGCCGCTCAAAATAATTTTAAAAGGTCGGACATTTTCGCCAATATTTGGAAGTTATAAGTTTGTCAACAAACAACATATTTGTTAACACCAAAATGCGAGGATAAAGTAGGAAAATTCAAAAATTTTTAGTTCAATATCTAGACAGCAACTTTTTGCTCCCACTTCCCCTACAGATATTTGCATTAAGCTGAATTTGGTTTCTTTTTATTACGGGTCCCAAATTCACAAACATTATTTTCATAAATTATTTCTACATACAATTAATTTGCACTTCTATTAATATTTCTTTTCTAAAATCTTTTAGCGTACTCTTCTTGACAAGTTCTATGTTAAAAATTTTAGAATACAAGCTTTTAAGATGATTATTATTTTGGCAAATTTAATATCTGTTTATAAATAGTCATTGATAAAAAGGTTTGTGTCATATTTAAAATGGTTTTGATTGCATACATATTTATTGTCCAAAACAACAGATTTAAAGTGATTGTGTTAACACAAGCTTCAATGGGGATAAAACCTTAAATGTACCTACAGCATATGGAATTCGATGAAGCGTATGTAAATATAGGTATGTCAAATTGAGAATAATGGCCAAGGCCTGCATCAGTTAAAACAATTCAGATGGGTTTTCCCAATGAAATAAGATTTTGGGTCGCATGCAAAACAAATAAAACAAATATAAGACATTTTTTTATGAATCACATTAATTGAAGGACATTGAAAAAATAAATTAAATAGAGGGAGATTCATCATATTGAAGTCTTAACCAAATGTTAACTTACAGCCGCCCGCCTGTTCTAAAAATTAATCAAGGTTTTTTTCCAATATATCGGTTAGTGCGGGCTCATTGTTTTCCACTGCAACGTAATTTTACTCAACTGAGCTTTGGGATAAGTAAAAAAGTCATGACAGAAAAATTTCACTTAGCTATTCCAAAAACTGATATATCAATTGTCAGCTAAAGTTTCAAAAAAGAGTAGCTGAGATAAGATTTCACTGTTTAACTTTTGTTGTACCCCAATTATACAAAATTTTTTTTAAAGCTTCCCAACAAATATTAAAAATACCAGGTTGGAGATAAAAAGAACAAAATAGCCCCAAAATCTTTTCATCTTAAGGAAATCTTCATTCCAACATTACAGTCATTGATTTCTGGAAATTTTTTTTTTAAATTGGCTTTAACAAGTTTAATGGATATTTGATGGTCAAACTCATTAATTACTTAAACGTTTCTCCTTAAGTGCGAATTATATTTGACATTTAACGTTGCAGTACCTTTACCAGCCGTACATCGTCATTTAATTGTTCCCTGCGCACACACCTGCAACACGAATTTTAAAACACTTCATTTAAATGTCTTAATCAACATTTCGACTTGATGTCGTTGGCTAATGATTAGTTCACCTTATTGTTCTTCCAAAAGCAATTGGTTTTAAAACACTTCTAGCTGTCAATTAGTCAAAGCATGTGATGCTTTATACACTATAATATAACCTTTTATTAATGAAGCCAGACATAATCTATTCGAAATTCGATTAACAAATCAAAAGCAATATGAATTACATCGATTGAACCTAACAATTTATTTATAAAGAAACAATATTCAAGATATACACAGTATTAAGAGGCTAACTTGGCGATATACAAAAAAAAATACACAAATACACAATTAATTACGTAAGCTGTAAAAAAATATAAAATGGCACTATGCATCAACGGCTTTTGTGTAATTTAAGTATGTTTTTTTTTTTTTTATTTATTTTATTTTTGCAATTCTTTGAATTTCTTGGTTTATTTGTTGGGTGTGAGTGTTAACGAAATTGTGAACTGATATTTTGAAAAATAGATTCTATTTCTACTGAGCTTGCAGTTTGCACTTAAACTTTAAGTAATTGCAATAATAATTTTCAATTATGAACGTGCTGATAGTTTGTTCATTGAATTGTCACGGTGCTGTTTTTTTTTTATTTGAATGTAGTTGATTGTCGCGAAGTGACATTTTATTTTTTTTTTTGCTCAGATTTATTTATTGGATTCAAGAGTTAATCTGAATAAATATTCTTTAAAATATATCAAGATAGCAGATTTGACACGCTCTAAAAGATAATTTACATTTTTCAAACCCTTATCCTCATAGATTGATCAACATCAGTTGAATCTTTTTCGATTATGCGAAAATAAAAAACAATATTCTGTGGGAGGTGCCATTAACAATCATTTTCGGAATACACAAGTTTTAAAACTTTCCGAAATTTCCGAAAAAAATACATATATTTATGAATGGACTAATACCTACAAGACATAAATCGTATTGTTATTCATTTTAGCTGTCGCTTTAAATTTATGATTTTTATCTTTATATTAAATTGCTGAATTTCAAAAACTTTTATAATACAAAATGCCTTTACTAAAAATCCAATAACTTTACATTAAAAAAATCAATAACAATTATATTGGCTATATCTATTTTATTCTTTTTTTTTAAATTTATTTTCAGAATTAATTCAGGATTCAATCTTCATCACTGACCTCCATTCGAAAATAAAACCTCTAAAAGAAAATGTCTGCCAATTTAAAGAGAAAAAATAAGAAGTGAAGTGTTTATTTATGCTAATAAAAATCTTTGTATTTATTATGCGGCCTTTATAAATACAGAAAGTCAAAAAAAAAAAGTCAATGTTTGTATACTGTGCGTAAAAAAAAATAATATTAATAATGTCCACCACGGCAGCGGACTAGTGTATAAAGACCGTGTCTAGATTTTGAAATTACTACAAGCAGTTGACAGTGTTGCCAACAGAAGAGTAAAAAAATTAAAACCCTGTGGCCGTTTATTTATGATCAAAAATTTACGAATATAAATGATATGACCTGTGCAATAAATTAACTCGTTTGAGCCCTGTAATAATTTGAACAGAGCCAATCAAACGAGAGAACACTATGACAGTATCCTATTCAGGTGAAGTTCCAAATGGAAGCAGTTTTGGATGTTTTTGGAAGATTTTGTGGAAGTAAGTTAAATAAATTTGTTTGTTTTTTCTAAGTTTTATCTAAAATAAGTTTACACATCGATTTCTATGCATCGCCACAACACAATAACTTTAAACTTCTTATCTGGATTTCATTTGCAAAACTTGGTTTATTAAAAATTTCTTATGGAAAATTAATGCGTTTCTTTCTAATATTATTCACATTGGATTTAAGTGAACTTTAAATCCAACTGGATTTATTCAATCTAAAAATTTAAATCCATGTCCATATTATTCACTCTACCTAATCCATTTTTTTTATTATTTTTTTATTTTTCCACTTTTTCTTGCTTTTGAACTATAATTTGTTTATTTTTATATCTTGTATATGAATAACTTTGTTTTTGGAGCGCAAAAACCAAACACTTGGAACTTGTAACGAATGTAAATTAAGTTGGATGTAACTTTTTAAACTGTCCAGTGGAGAGCAGTTTAAATTCAATTGGATTTATTGAATCTGGATGTAAAAATTTTGATTTAACTGCCGATTTAACAAGTGAATAATATGGACTTGGATTTGCTTTTTGGATTTAAATGAATTTGCATCTGGATTTAAGTTTAGATCTGAATTAAACGAGAGAATAATATGGCCGTTAGTGAAAGATAACATTACTGTTAAGGTGTTAATTATTATCAAATAGGAAATAAAATCATTTTTCAATGGTGTCCATGATGGGAAAAACTTACGGTACACTTTTCTCCGTTGATACTCAACGGAAATGCATGAGTGATATATTGATAATTAGAAAGGGTTTGTCCCACAGATGAGCAGAAATTAAAAATTATATGTATATGAAGCCGTTAGGGGCTATTTAAATTTTTAAGGTTATTGACATTTATCTCTTTAAGGTCTTTTAAGATGCCTGAAATTTTAGGGGAAGATGACTATTATAGATTTGGATGTTTGGTAAAAAAAAATGAAATTGCAAACTTACCGTAGAGCGGAGAAAGTCACATTTTTATATATTTTAGCGCAAAAATCACTCATATGAGAAATATTATCATCATACATAGTGTAGTATACTTTGCTTAAAACGAGAACGAATATTTTGATTTAAATAATTTAAACAAAATTAGGAGCGTTACAAAAACGATTTTTTTGTGAAAAAGGAAAAAACAAAAATTAAACTGGCATAGGTAAAATGATGTTATAGATTTCAATAGAACTGACACAGGTTATATAGCTGACGGCTCTTGAGCTTGCAGAAAATCAACTTCTTTCCTTTGAGGTATAACCACATGAACTATACACCGAAAATTTCTAAAAAATGCCTTGATTATCAAAATGTTGGTCCAAGACGCTTTGTTTTTAGCCTAATGTCTGCCAAAATTGTATTTTATTAGTCGATTCGATAGATACTTCAAATATATGTTTATATGTATGTGGCGGTTACACTTGTTAATAATTAAACTTTACATTTTTGTTTTCGAAAAACATCATATTTTGTTTTTAATGTAATTTGTTTGTGATAAAATATTTTTCATTCTAGTAATTTAACTACACGAAACAACACGTTTCATCATTATAACTTCAAATAAAATCTTTTTTCAATTATAATAGTTTCTTTATTTAAAGTTTGATTCAAGAAACTAAATTGGTGATCCCGACGTGATCTTTTTACATCAACCATTAAATCATGGTTTTTCAAGAAGTCTGCACCAATAAATTAAATTATCCCACGCCTCTTTCCCCCCCAGATACCGCGCGAGCTGGGGTCCAATTACACCGAGTATGACGGCAAAATTCGGTTGCAAGTCATATCGGCACTTATTTAAAATAATTAGATGTTATATTAAAGAATAGAAATAGATACTGAAGACAAGAGTATCTTGTTATAAAGGACCCGAGTATCATCGGAGTCAAGAGTTTGGGAATGCTTAGTACAAGCAGATCAAAAATATATAACATAAGTAATTTAAGGTAAGAACATGAAAATTTTAAAAATTCTAAAAGAAAATTTTGTAAAATATAAAATGAAAAATTTGAAAATGGAAAATATTAAGTATAGCATGCTAAGGCAATTGTTAATTTTATAAAGTATGTAGTTTCAGTTTCTCTTTAGAAATAGGATTTTAGTTATTACTATCTACTACCTAGGTTGCAGAAGTAAAGCATCGTCAAGTGAGGTAATAGATCTAAAAATTTTCATGTCATCAGCATACGTGGAAAGTTCCGAATGGTTGATCACGGATTCGAAGTCGTTGATTGACAGGATAAAAATAATAGGGCCTAGGTGGCTGCCTTGTGGGATGCCAGATTTTGCAACGAAAGGATGAAGATCTAAATAATACTCGATAGATACGATCGAGTAAGTATGATTCCGTCCAATTAACAAAACTGGAAGGAAATCCAAAAGGTTTTAGTTTGAACAATATAATTTGGTGAGATATTTTATCAAAGGCCTTGCTAAAGTCTGTGGCTATAACATCAACTTCATTCTTTTTTTCTATTGAATTTAATGTATAAGAGATAAATTCTGTTAAATTAGTAGTCGTAGATTTACCTTTAAGAAAACCGTGTTGTTTTGTGGAGAATAATGGTTTGCAGTGAAAATATACTGTGTCGAAAACAATACTTTCGAAAAGTTTTGGAATACATGACAATTTGGCGATTGGTCTGTATTTAGAAATATCTGCTTTGCAGCCCTTTTTGTGAATAGGAATGATAAAAGAATCCTTCCACATTGAAGGAAAAACCCCTAAAGACAAAGATTTTTGGAAAACAGTAGCAAGAGGCATACATTTCTTTAAAATAATTGCTGGAAACCCATCTGGGCCCGATGTGAAATCATCCTTAAGTTTGTTAATTTTGCTGACCACGTCATCAATAGTGATGTTAATTGAGATAAGTGATGTTTGATTGCAATTATTTAAGTATTGAAAGTAGTTATTATCTGGAATGAAATTACTGTCGGAAAAAGCAAGACTGAAAAAATTAGCAAATAAATTAGTAATGATTTTAGAATCATTGGAGGAATGATTTAAATAGTTTAGGGTTGTGGGATAACCATCAGACTTTTTTTTTAAGTTTATAAACGGCCAAAATCGCTTAGGATCAACGATAATATCGAATTGCATTTGGTTTATATAGGCATCATAAAGTAATTTGGAAAGAGTAGAAAATTCGTTATACGCATTCAGGTAAAGAGAATGGTCAGCATCAAATTTAGATTTTAAATATTTTTGCCATAGACTATTTCTAGAGTTTCTAAGTCTACGTAGTTCTTTAGAATACCATGGAGGTGAAGATAACCTACTCCTTCTGGGTGAGTAAGGAGAATAATATGAGAGTTGACATCGGCAACAATAAATGTCCACACAAATGGGCGGCGAAGACCAAGATTGAGTTCATGTGTGACCTCTCCATATGTACATACATACATAATATATAAGAAAATTAAAAAATTTAGGCAAATCAAAAATTTCGGAAAAAATTCACCAATATTCTGGGTGGTGTTTGTTTGAGATGAATTTTATAATGTTGAAAAGGTAGATCAAAAATAATATGTATGTGGTTTAAGTTTTCATATAACATAAGTGAGGGTCAGCATCTGTACTTTATCGATTTTACTAATAAAAGTTTTGTTTTTTCTCACAAATTAAATTTTTATATTTCTTGCTTGACCGAATTTTGGCCTCTGGGCGAAACTAGTAATCATTGATATCCTTTTTCTTAATCGGGCGCCGCGATAAAATATTCTTTCTAATGAATCAAAACATGGAGCGAGAGTGTATCGATATCGGAGCGGTATCGATGGTGTGAATATAGGAATAAATATTTTCAATTCAATGTCAAAAAAACACTTTTCCTCAATCTTGATTTGAATAAACGTTGAATATTCTTTAAAAACAAACACAAATACATTTGACGTTCAAATTATGTACATATAATATTCTGTAGATTATTTTTTTCATTATTGAAAAGCCTATAAAAAAGCCAAAGTGCGGGTTCCAACATTGGAACCCGCCATTTTCAGTAGAAAATTTGTATGAGATGCGTCTTCTTGGTAACTTTATATTCTTTGGTAACAGGTTTCAAAATTAAATTAATTTATTGATAAATATTTTACCAAAATTGTCGTTTTATTATATGTATGTAGGTACTTTGCACACTCTAAACCTGTCTTTAATTCGTATAGCAGGTCAAAAAAATATCACAACGGCCTCTTTTCATTTTTTTAACGAGCCAAACAAGTTGTCCACTCATATACTCGGCTGACCCAAAAAATACTTGATGAAGAGATTTTAAACTCTAATTATGTCACCTTATGACATTTTTTCTGTCAACATGCTTAACTGTAGGTTCATTGACAAAAAACTTCATTACCAGAGCAAATTATTTTGGGACCAAAAGTCTATAAAAAAGAAATTTCCCATTCCCATTAAAGAAATCTGAAAAAAAAACACAAAAAGAAAACATGTCAGGAGAAATAAAATTAACAAAAAAATGTAAGCCCCATTAAAAGTTTGTCAGTACAAAAAAAAAAAACTCAATTTTAAAGGAGCTCAGCTTTCAAATTACAGTCGAAAACCAGGCTATCACCATAAAATGTGACAGCACAACACACTAAATATCCCAAAATGGCATTGCTATTTTGGCGTGTGCCGAATGATTAATCTCCTTTGGCACTACAAGAGTTTTTTTTTTTTGAAAGCGTTTTGTTGACGTTTGAAGATCTTTTATGTTTAGAGTGACCATCTTCTCTATTTTGTTTACTATTTCATTTATGTATTTAATACGTTTTTATGTAAAAATTTTGCAATCGATTTGAATAAACTTACCCGAGATCGTAAAAGTAAACATGCTGAATCACTGCGAAAAGCTATTTCAAACTAATGGTACTATTGATGTACATTTATGGTAAAATTCGATTTGATTGCTGACATCAACACTCCTAAAAAATAAACAAAAATTCATAATGGAAAGTATTTGCTTGCAGAAATGGGACTTAAAAGAATGGGTCCAGTTTTACAGTAGTATTACTTTTACGACATTGACCTTAGTTTCCGACAAGCTTAAGAGAGCTGTGAAATAAGGTCCACTGAATGGATAAATTTGGCGTAATTTAACATTCACAAAGTGAAATAAAGTAAAAAATCAATACATATTCCACTTTCGCAAAGTGAAATAAGACCGAATACTATTTTTTGGCCTCATACAACTTGGCCTTATTTCACGGCACCAGCCAGAGAGCAGTCACAAGCTGCCATAAGGCCATAATTTGCTCAGTTTTGAAATTTTAAAATATTTGGTAATTTTTTTTGTGCTTTTTAGTAGGTTGCCTATTTTAAGTACAGAACACAGAAATTTTACCTAACGATCGAGATACATAGTTAAAACTTTCACTTTTCTCTTTTTTTTTTTTTTAATTTTTCTTCTCAACTATAATTGTTTCCGAAAATTTATGTATACTAGTTTACTTTCTGATTGGATTTCGGTATATTAAGAAGGTACACTGTGTCAAATTACGACACTGCACCGGTCATTTCAGTACAGTTGGTCACATTATCCATCCCCCATGAGCTCAGTTGCTGGGAATTAGTTGGCTCATTTTCAATTAAAATAAAACACTTTGGGTTCGGAACAGATGAGCATTGAAAAAAGGCAAAGTTGACGAATAGTTTAAGTTTCTAACGTTGAAACGGAAAGATACCAGCAAATGCAATCGATTAGTGGCCTTTTTTATGAAATATTGGTTTTCCAACTTTCCGAATTGATGCATCAACGGTTTTTTGTTTAATCGGTCACTGACCCAACAAATTTCTGAATTAAAAATAATTCTGGAAGATAAATAATAAAGTTAGTTTGGTTTAATCGTCATGTAGTAGGTTTCTTTTCAAAAATATGGTCACCCTACATTGATATAAATTATATTTAAAGTGTGGGAAGAATATGGAACTTTAATATACTAGGTTCGTTTACCTTAAATAGTAAGTACCCTGGTCCCTGATTCACCTATGTTTCTTTTTAAATTTCAAATCGAGCGGGAGATGGAGAGGGTAAAGCTCATTAGCCACATATTTATGCGTAAATTCCTCGAAATATTTACTTTCATTCTTATCATTAAAATGTAAGCTATAATTGCTGTTGTCCGACTGTCAGTAACGACACATTTGTATGCAAAAGGCATGGGCGCGCCGCCAGCCGTTCACTTTATTTCCCGTTCATATTTGT
The DNA here is from genome assembly GCA_947049315.1 of Epistrophella euchroma. Classification (NCBI taxonomy): domain Eukaryota; kingdom Metazoa; phylum Arthropoda; class Insecta; order Diptera; family Syrphidae; genus Epistrophella; species Epistrophella euchroma. The sequence goes on along the minus strand of OX346247.1, from coordinate 2,348,545 downwards.
AATGTTCCTGAATATTCATGCCGTATCGTATAATTTTGTTTGAATATTCTCATCATAAGATATTTTTTAACAGATTCATTTTATGCTGACGTACATTTTCTTTATATGCAGTTCTGATTTACAAATTTGATGTAGATAGTTTTCGTCGTTAAAAATCAAAATATCAGGCCACTGAAGTAACTTTTGTATATAACTGCATTTTTGTTACAGGTACACTATATGTATGTCGTTGATTAGAAAGCTTAATGTGGAATTTAATGGCGAACACTTTTTTAAATAAATAGTTTAACTCTCTATAGTGCTAGTCTATAACTATAATTCTATATAAATGTACATTAATTTTATTTATTTATTTGAATCAAGCTAATTAATATCTAGCGTACAAAATATTTCTTAGAATTAAGAATTAATAAATTATAAAATATTATAAATTATTTTTTTAAAACCAGTATTTGATACGTCAGAAAAATTTATTAATAAATTATAATAAACGTTATACAAATTAAACATGTTATTTAATGGTGAATTTTGCTCATAGTTGGTTCGACAGTGTTTTATATGAATTGGGTCAGGACAACCTCTTAGATTACTATTTGGAACATTAAAATTAACGCGAGACAAAAGGTTCAAGGCATCGATATTACCATCAATAAGATTAACAATAAAAACAAAACATAAATAAGAACGTCTGCGCTCCAGACTGGGTAAATCTATGAGTTTTAGACGGCTACTATATGAAGGAAGAGTCAATGGATTCTGCCAGCCCAAGCCTCTTAGAGCAAATTTTAGGAACCTTTTTTGAATTTGTTCAATTCTTATTTTGTGGCAACTGTAATAGGGCAAGCATACTCTATTATGGGTCTGACAAATGTGGTAAATAGTTGTTTGATAACATAAGGATCAGAAAACTGACGTGATTCCCGTTTAATCCAACCTAATATTGAATTGCCTTTATTACATGTCATATTGATATGCTGTGTGAATTCAAGTTTTTTATCAAACAATACACCAAGGATAGATACATCATTTACATTTAACAGATTTACGCCATTGAAACTATAGTCAAAAGATAAAACGGACAATTTTCTTGTAAAATTTATAATCTTACACTTGTCGATATTTAACAACAAATAATTACGTGCAAACCAATTGTAGAAAGCATTAAGATCAATTTGAAGCTTTTCACAGTCAAGATTGCTAGAATATATTAACATCGTCAGCATACATAAGACAATTAGAGTACTTTAAAACTGACGGAAGATCATTTACAAACAATATAAAAAGAACTGGACCCAAATGGCTTCCCTGGGGAACACCAGAATTTACGACAAAACTATTTGAATGGTAGCCGTTAAAATTCACTGAATAGGATCTGTCAAGTAAATAAGATTTTTAGTCCAGTCAACGAAGACCTAAAATCATAAAATAAATGAAATAAATCGTGTAGTCTAGGTTATTTTTTTAAGTGGTAGGGGTGACCCTCAGGTCCAACATACCAAAAGTCCCCAGCCCAGGGCCGCGAGCTTAAGCCTGGAGAGGGGGTTAAAGGTCCCCTTTTTTAGTTTTTCGCGAATATTTCGAAAACCAAGGGCTTAAATGAAAAAGTCTGAACCAAGGAATTAAAGTAAATTAAATTTCCTACAAAAAATGTTATATTTATATTTTCGCTTGGAGCAACACTAAAGAAGATGCGGGGTGGAGAAATGTCAAGAAATCTAAAAAATCGGTCATTAGCCTACAAAATTTAGTGTTTCTAGATCAATTTTATCTAGAAATAACAGAAAAAAAAAGTATATGTATTCAAAATTATTCTATTGATGATTTGGAAGGGAGTTTATGGGGTTAAAACAGGTGGCGAAGGTTAGAATTTCCTAATTTAATTTATTTGCTACAGTGTTTGAATTCACTATGAAAAATACTGTTTCTTTAAAGGTAAAAAGTATAATGGATTTTTCCAAGTTACTGACCATGACTTTGTAAAATAATTTTCAGACATGTACTAAGAAAAAAATCGTTTAGGATAGGGGGGTCTATGTCCCCTCGTTTATAAGGGAGGGACCATTTTCTAAAGCATTGACGTAAAGTGCATTAATAATTATTTAAAATCAATGGAAGTACCTATAATACAACACTATAGGTTTTTGAAAATCCGAGGACCTATTCTTTTATTTTGTTGCTAAAACAAGTTTTTTTTATTAAACTGGTTATAAAAAAATTGAACTTAAATTTAAAGTTTTGAAAAAAAAAATTTATAATGATTTTATTTTCAAAATTTTTTGTAGCTAAGTGCTAAATTTTAGTTCAGTATTTACGGCCGTTGTTAATTCTTAGTCGAACGCTAAAAACTAGATAGCTGTAGGTCTTTCAGTTTTTGAAAAAATCAAAAATTATGGAAACTACTACTTTTTTAGAAAATTATTTCTCTTGTAAAACCGTCACTTTGCCAACGAAGGAAAAATCATGTAGTCCGGATTATGTTTTCATAAGTTAGGGGTGATGTTTAGGTATAATATACTGAAAGTCCCCAGTCCAGACCCGCGAGCTTTAGACAGGAGGGGGGTAAAGGTTCTTTAGAAAAAATTTCTAACACTACTACTTCCTTAGAAATTTTTTCTAAAGAACCTTTACCCCCCTCCTGTCTAAAGCTCACGGGTCTGGACTGGGGACTTTCAGTATATTATACCTAAACATCACCCCTAACTTATGAAAACATAATCCGGACTACATGATTTTTCCTTCGTTGTCAAAGTGACGGTTTTACAAGAGAAATAATTTTCTAAAAAAGTAGTAGTTTCCATAATTTTTGATTTTTTCAAAAACTGAAAGACCTACAGCTATCTAGTTTTTAGCGTTCGACTAAGAATTAACAACGGCCGTAAATACTGAACTAAAATTTAGCACTTAGCTACAAAAAATTTTGAAAATAAAATCATTATAAATTTTTTTTTTCAAAACTTTAAATTTAAGTTCAATTTTTTTATAACCAGTTTAATAAAAAAAACTTGTTTTAGCAACAAAATAAAAGAATAGGTCCTCGGATTTTCAAAAACCTATAGTGTTGTATTATAGCTACTTCCATTGATTTTAAATAATTATTAATGCACTTTACGTCAATGCTTTAGAAAATGGTCCCTCCCTAATAAACGAGGGGACATAGACCCCCCTATCCTAAACGATTTTTTTCATAGTACATGTCTGAAAATTATTTTACAAAGTCATGGTCAGTAACTTGGAAAAATCCATTATACTTTTTACCTTTAAAGAAACAGTATTTTTCATAGTGAATTCAAACACTGTAGCAAATAAATTAAATTAGGAAATTCTAACCTTCGCCACCTGTTTTAACCCCATAAACTCCCTTCCAAATCATCAATAGAATAATTTTGAATACATATACCTTTTTTTTCTGTTATTTCTAGATAAAATTGATCTAGAAACACTAAATTTTGTAGGCTAATGACCGATTTTTTAGATTTCTTGACATTTCTCTACCCCGCATCTTCCTTAGTGTTGCTCCAAGCGAAAATATAAATATAACATTTTTTGTAGGAAATTTAATTTACTTTAATTCCTTGGTTCAGACTTTTTCATTTAAGCCCTTGGTTTTCGAAATATTCGCGAAAAACTAAAAAAGGGGACCTTTAACCCCCTCTCCAGGCTTAAGCTCGCGGCCCTGGGCTGGGGACTTTTGGTATGTTGGACCTGAGGGTCACCCCTACCACTTAAAAAAATAACCTAGACTACACGATTTATTTCATTTATTTTTCCTTCGTTGACTGGACTAAGCCAAGCAACGAAGTTTACGCTGAACCCCAGCCTACTCATTTTATTAAGCAAAACTCTGTGTGACAATTTGTCAAATGCCTTACTAAAATTTGTAAGAAACACAATCCGTTTGTTTTTAATTTTTAAAAGAATCGATACAAAATTCCGCTAACTCCATGAGTAGGGTGACAGTCGAACGGCCCTTCGAGAAACCATGTTGGTTATGAACAATAAACGATTTCGTATAAAAGCTTAATGTTTTGCATATAATTGCTTCAAAATGTTTGGGAATAGCCGACAGTTTAGCTATTGGACAGTAATTAATAATTTGTAGAGGAATTATGAAAGATTGTTTCCATACATGAGGGAACTTAAAAGTAGACAATGAACAGTTAAAAAGAACAGAAAGTGGCATAGACAAATGATTCACACATTTTTTCAGAACTGAAGCTGGTACTCCATCAGGACCATACGCGTCATTATCTTCTAAATTTGATATAAATTTAATAATATCGTCAATAGTTATATGAAAATTTATATCAGTCAAGTGAGAATATGATTTCAAATGACCAAATAATTGATAATTGGTGCTTCGACGCTAATGTAGCTTGTTGGGTGTCCCAGATTCTTCCCAAATTTAGTAGGTTGTTGATTTAGAAGATTCTATTTCTAAATAATAATAATTTTTTACTATTCTTAAAAGTTTATAAAAACAAAGAGTTCAAAATTTTAAATAACAATTCATGAAATTGGCATGAGGCAGATAAATTTTAATATTTCGGGGATTTTTCGAGAAATTAACGAAATTATCGAAATGACTGTTCAGTTTCATTTTTTTGCTGGTTTTTTAATGGTTTGCAAACATCACGATTATATTACTTGTATTTTCTACGAATAAGAGTATTAAAGGAAGCTCTGAGTCTGTAATTTTATTTCCACGTATATTCAAAGTTGTTCAGCGTCTTGAATTTAAATAATTTGTTGGATGATTAATCTTCTTAACAAAGTACACTTTTTTGAGAATTTTGTAATAATAACAATTTCTTAACTGGTAAGAATACACTAAATTTAATGAAATAAATGCTGAAATAGTTAGGTATTCATTTTTATTTAGCATAAAAATATTATTATCAATCCAAATTAACTTTTTCCTAATCAATATGCAAAAAATGAAATAAATGTTTGCTTTTACCTCCTTCACCTAGAAATAGAAGCCAAAACGACGATACAAAAAAAATTTCAATCCGAACTCCGAACGTAAAGTCTACTTCGCGATCGCGAGCCCCTTCAATAATACTAAATTCCAATACAAAATTATCTTCTGAGAGAAAAAAAATCAGGGTAATTAAGAATTTCATTGTGAACTTATAAGTAAAGTGATGAGTTTCCCTTTGAATAAACTCTTGTTTAGTGTCGAACAAGTCATTTTAAAATTGAATCATCAAAAACACAATTTTTTCTCGCACATTTTAACTCATTAAAAATCGACGTGAGAAAATCTCAATCTCTATTAACTATGAATACCTAAAAAATAATACATCTACTATACTAAGTTTATTTTTTATTTTTGTTGTATAAACAAATATGGCAGACATGAACGCATTCTCATTACATTGAAGAAAAAATAATGATTCTAGGTGAACCAGTGTAGCACGACATCAATGTTGACAACGTGAAAACTACTCGAACTTCAGTTGTTATGTATGCTGAACATGGATGGTGTTAAAAGTGAAAATCTAACCTAGCAGAAATTCATTCATTTAAATTAATGAACTAATTAATTGCAAAAAAAAAAAATAAAATAATTATAATAATAGTCCACACCACAGACTAAATCTATATCATTAATCTTAATCATCTTCCGACTTGAGTCGCATTCTAATAGGCTAGAAACTGCACCTTTCTGTATGGAAGCGGTTTACGCCACCTGTGTGTCATAAAGTTTAAGGTACTTTTCAAAAAAAAAAAAAAACTATTAATTTTAAATTTGAATGAACTGAGATTTAAAACTGACTTTTTTTTCATGCGATATATTAAGGTAAGAAAAGGGAGTCATAGAAGAAAAATTGATATAAAGATTTTAATTATGTATAACTAGAAAACCCGTGCTCGCCTTGCTCCGCATTCGTTAAAAAACTTTTTCGTAAATTGGTCTAAGATTTGAAAAAAAAAAAAAAGAAAATAGTTTATGTCCTCCCTCATGTTCCAAGCTATCGCTTTACAAACTTTCTTTAGTTTGTTGTCAAAAAGATAGAAAGTGGTAAAATTTCAAAAAAAAATTAAAAGTCAAAATATAGACAACATTTTTCACGTTACCAAAATTGGATACCGGCAATAAATTAAAAGGGTTAAAGATTCCAAGCTGAATAATATCAAACTTAACCTCCATTTTATTATTAACGACAAAATACTAATTTTAATCAGAACTTATAGTTTTTCCTGAGTTTTAAAAATCAAATCAACGTGATCAGCTGTCAGTTAAAGTTTTTTTTTTTAATATATTAAATGCTGACATTTGGTTCAATTGGTGTTGAAAAAAAATGTGCTTACTCTTCAACTTTTATATTTTGTTGCTCGCTATCTTTATAGACTAAGAGCCCACAGCAATTTTTAGGTGTGAAGTATAATTCAATGATGCAATTAGATAGGTCATTACGTTCTATTCGCAAATATGTAAGTCTTTCAAGCTGTGGGTTGGGGCGTTGCTGCAATAAAAGTGCATTTCTTTCTGAAAGCCCAGATAAAAGGTTTACCATTAAAAAAAACTATATTTAATAAAAGAGCTAAATACCATAGACATGAATATGGGGGTCCAAGACCTCTTAAATGGGTCATCTGTATGCAAGACGCAAATGAATTTTCAAGTGCGTTTTGCAAAAATTGCTGTGGGCTCTCGGTCTATTATAGTAAATCTGGTAATTTCAAAACTTTAGAATTAGGTTATAATTTTTTGAAGATCTTCAAAGCAATTGAAAGTTAAGAAAAATTTTTGTGCGACACGAGAGCAAATACGTTCGACTTATAGTCGAACATTTTATAAAATTAAATTTTATTGCGTGACACTGTTTGGCGTAGATCCGTTTGGGATCGCATCGACAAATTTCCGGGGTCTCTATCATGTTAGAACAACCTTACCAGATCATTGAACCGTGGCTGTAACTAAACCTACTCAACTGGAACCCTGATGCCATGGTGTTTCTATTGTTATGTGATATACCGTGATGGTGGGAGATGTTGATATATACGAGTATGAACTAGGCTATGAAGCTACAAAGTTTGTTTTGCTATGAAAATATTTAAATTTGCAACAAGATAACACGATAAAGGCGATATTATGATGGAGTCATGGACTTTTTAAGATACTCCAATCAAATTAAATGTGTGCGCCATTGCCATTTGTTTGAACCAAGGTGGAAATTGCCTACAAAATCTTTAAAAGTATTTATTTATAGGTAGTTGTTGCAATGTATTTGTATTTTTCATTTTACTACATAACATATTGCATGTACATATGTTTAATAAATAATTTTTAAAACTTTTCTCCGCATCATCGCAATATAAAAATATTTTTAAGTTGATTAACAATCTATTTTGAATTTAAATAATAAATTCCCATAGCTTTTAAGTGTGCGACGACAGCGGCGATCAATCAATTCATCAATTCTTAGAATTCCCATATTAAATATGCTTCGCCTGATAGAGTCAGACATCTGCGGCTTTCTCTGGTTGGTTAGAATCCGTCAACAAGACGAATTATTTCTTGTTAAGTATGTGTAATTGCATTACCATACAATTAAATAAATTTAATGATTTGGAAATTGTTTATTCCTTTGGGTTTATTAAAATTTCCAGCTTGATTTCTACTTAACTTTGAAGTATACATAATACGTACAATAAGTATCTATAAAAAAACTTAAACTTCCGATTTTTCAGCAAAGTTTTGTTTTCCGGACTTTTGTGAAAAGCTTTCTTAGAAAGTGCGTCAAGTGCCCCAATTCGTGGGTTTCGAAGATTTTAATTCTGTCTTTGGGTCCTCTGTGCCGCCCACGCAACGCCATTGTTCCCGCTTATTATGTTTAACCAGCAGCAAGGTGCCAATGTCAATGTCATGTCAACAATTTTCTTGGACACCAGATCCTATCATAGGGGACGGTTATAGCGATCAGGAAAACGCATCAGGAAACACATTTTCTTTTGGATAGTTTAATGTTTAATGTTTGTGATGTTTGATGTTTGTGATAATAAATCATTTTGTTTCTGAAACAAATATTTTAGGTGATTTATCATCGATTTGTATCCTTTTTATATTTAAAATCGATTATATTTAATCATGTTGTTCGAAAAATACAATTTTTATTATAATTGTGATGAGTTAGCTATTAATTCTCAATGTGGTTTACTGTGGCGTACGCATATGTGGAATATTTTATTTGTTCTGAAAATTAACTATGATTTAGCAAATTGATTTATGTTTCTGTTGTGTGTTTTTTTTTTAAACATAAACAGCTAAGCTACACCGATTTTGTTGAAATTGTTTAAACATAAGTATAACTGTAAAAGTTTAATTAAGGTGGACGTTGCATGAAAAAAAAAATCGTCTTGGATGGGCCTAAATCATCTCCGGATAAGTTGTCGAAACAATAAAAGGCGCAGCCTTTGGTCTTGTTGTTCTTTTTTTATAATTTCTTATAAATTCGCCAACCAAACAAATCTAATATCAAATTTAACAGTGGACTAAATTTTTCAATAAAAAATGTCCTTTTTCCTTTTCTTCGAATTTTTCTTAAGTGTCTATTTACATTTCATACATTTCTTGGCTACATGAAATTTGGTCCCAATGAAAAATGGCCCCAAACAAAATATGAAAAATGGCCCCAAAAATTTATATGAAAAGCAACAAAAACAAAAAATTGATTAAATTTTGTGAATTGGGGTAATTTTTCATTGTTTTGGGCCTTTTTTCATTTTTAATTTTGGGGTTAAATTTCATTATTAAAAATGGCCCCACTTTTAACTTTTGTTGTTGCTTTACGTATATATTTATAGGGCAACTTTTCGATTTGGTTTGAGTATTTCTTACTTTTTTGGGGATTTTTTTCATTAAGTTTGGGGTAATTTTTGTATTTTTAAATTGGGGTCCTTTTTCATTATGAAAAAAAGCCACGATTTTTGGGCTATTTTTCATTTTTCGTTTGGGGTCATTTTTCATTGGGGCCAAATTTCATGTAGCCACATTTCTTAATACTTTTTTTTGTTTTATATAAGTCCCTTAAATCTAACTAACTTAACATCGAAAATGGAAAGTTAAAGGTTTGAGAAAACTTTCTTTTATCTGAATTTTTTTTTATAAACGTTTTTCTTTTAAACAAGTTTTTCATATTTTTTCGAAATTATTTAGTATTGGATTTGTTTCTTTAAAATCTGCATCAAAATTTTACTTCTTATTACTTTTACTATCCATTAAAAAATAGAGATATTTCGAACCCTTAGGAGACAGTTACAGTTGTTAATAAAAACGATCATTGAACATTTTAATTGTTTATTTTGAGGCATTTAGAAAGCGAAATCTATAACTTTTTTTTACACAAAAGTAAACCTTATGATCATTGGTTTTTTTGTAAGTGTCTCAAAACTTAATAGAAACTAAAATTGTCTAACTAATATAATTTTCAATAAAAGGTATAACTGGTGCCTTATTAATCCAAACTTGTCATAAGACATGAGACTAGAGTTTTTTGTTTGCTCCAAAATATATATAAACAAAGAAAATTCAAAATAAATCTTGTAGTGAAACAACTCTGATAGTCCAAATTAAATAGCTCGTGTACAAGAACTAAAAAAAAAATTATTTTTTCTAATATAAAATAAATTACAATAATAATGACCCTATTAGTCAAACTAGTGGTTAAAATTAGCTTAGACTGTGTGTCTAATTACGATTGTAACTTGCACATAAAATCAGCAAACATCAACTGTACATACTAATTACTCATAACTCACACATCATGAGAGGCATTATTATCGGAAACCGATTGGAAAATACGATTGAGAAAATCAAATTCAAGCTTGCAGCGATCTATCTAAATATCAAAAGTTTTCCGTCTAGTGGAGTGCTCCAGTTTCCTGCAACTACTCATATAGCCTTATGTAAGATCTTATAAGTACATACAAACGAACACTGCAACTTGTAAGACTCGTGCACGCTCACCTTGATCTTGGACGCAATTCGTATCGAATTCAATCATAGAAAACGCGCGACAAAACGTTGTCGTTATAGTTTATCTTATCACACAAGATCCGCCTATAGTACTGACTCTTCCGCCTATAGTACTGACTCTTAGTATTTCAGTTTTATAAAGGCACCCTTCGATATTGGTAAAATTCAAAGTGATTGTCAAAAAAACAATAAATTCTAATCAAGGAAATCATAATTCATGCTCTTATACTCCATGTTTCGTTTTAAGAAATGTATGTGCTGTATGTCAATTCGAACTTGAAGTCCCAGTTTATGATTATGTCAAAGATACAAAATTTTTCATTTGGCAATTATTACAACCGGTGGTGTGTGTTTGATAGCATTTCTATTTTTTCAGGTGATTTTTTTTTTGTTGTATTTGTGTTGTATGTGAGTGTGCGTTATAATTTCGTCAGCTTATAATGAAGATAAATGCAATCTTGGAACACGACATCGGATTTCGTGTTTTATGGGCATCGATGTTTGTTGATTCGTTCAGTGTTTATAGATGGCGTTAACTTAATGAAATTTCAATAAAAACACGTAATTGATTAGACATATTTTATTGAATTCGAACCTGACTTGTCGGTTTATTTGAACCTGAGAGCTTATGGAATGCGCACTTGCCATACATTTTGTTAAAATTGTAAATGTTTTTTTTTGTTTTAACAAAAAATAAAAAGAAGCGAAATAAAAAAAACACATTTACAATTTTAACAGTTGAGTTCGAGAGAGTTATCAATCTATCGTATAATGGTTTTAAATAAGTAGAAAATTGAATAGATATATGTATGTATGTAGTTGAGTTAGGTCCAGATTAGACTGATCAACGCAATGTTTGTCACAAAAAAAACAGACATTTTTCTTTTCAGAAGGTTTTTCGTCTCTTGAATTCGAATTCAACCTCCATCAAGTCATGTTCTTGGGATATTATGATTTCTTTTGCGGTGTTATTTTACTTGAATAAATAAAACCTTTTTTTTTATAAATCTTTGCAAGTAGTTTATCTTTGTCTGGCGTTAGTTCAAGATAGAATTATACAGTTTGACATTTAAATCACAGGGAAAAGAGTGGACATTTTTTTTGTAGTCATGCTGCGCAAAATAAGATTTGTCCAGGGACACGGGAAGTCATAGTTACATACATATACTGTTTATAGACATAAAATATGTTAATTAATCATTATTTTTGCTTATTAAAAAGAAGACCGTAGTAGCCGTGGCGTGATGGTTAGTGCGATGGACTGTCATGCCGGAGATCTAAGGTTCGATCTCCAGCCTCGCCACCTATTTATTTAAAAGAAAAAACGGCTACGGCCTCTTGCGAGGAATTGACTAATCCTCCAAGAGTATATCCTGTCACAGAAAAGTGCCGCTCGTTAGCCATTCGGATTCGGCAATAAACTGTAGGTCCCCTCCATTCCTGCAGACACGCACACAGGAATTGTTGAGAGCTGCAAGTCACTAGGCCCTAGTTCTTCATGAGCTGTTGTGCCATCAAATTTATTTATTTATTTTAAAAAGAAGACTGTCATAACTCAAAATATGCTGTTTTGAAATAAATGCGATTGAAAATTTCGTTTTCGTAAAAAAGCTTTGGAAAAGGCAACAGCAGTGCAAGAAGCTTTCTGATCGTGTTTAAAATTGAGAAGAGATATCTATGATGTTCTAGAAAATTAAATCGAAAAATATTTTACTTAAAATTTCATATAATAAACTCAATAACGTCATATTTTGAGTTATAACAGTCTTCTTTTTAATAAGCGTTGTGCTAAAAATTACAATTCCTAAATAATACACATAATCATGAAATAATTATCTCAATACATGTAGTAGCCGTGGCGTGATGGTTAGTGCGATGGACTGTCATGCCGGAGGTCTTAGGTTCGATTCCCAGCCTCGCCACCTATTTATTTAAAAGAAAAAAACGGCTACTGCCTCTTGCGAGGAATTGACAAATCCTCCAAGAGTATCTCCTGTCACAGAAAAGTGCCGCTCGTTAGCCGTTTCGGCAATTAACTGTAGGTCCCCTCCATTCCTGCAGACACGCACACAGGAATGGTTGAGAGTTGTAAGTCACTAGGCCCTAGTTCTTCATGAGCTGTTGTGCCATCAAATTTATTTTTTTTTTACATACCATCTGCTATCTTTTATTCAATGTGCTATTATCTCAACTCAAATAAAAAGATTTTACTGTTTTTCTCACTAACATGACTTTCTATTTATCCAAAGTTTAAAACTCAAGGTTATTACAGTCATTAACCATAAAGTTATTTCTCTTGCTTTTAGCAAAACAACGAAAATCGCGCGTGTTTATATAAAATTAAACAAAAAAACACGCAAATTATATTTTTAAAATATTATTTTTGAATAATTCATTCGCGAAAATAAATAAACAAAACTTAATTAAATGCTATATAATTAATTATATCCCAGGCATTTCCATCATTATAGTATAGCTGAAATGCCATAAGTCAATTTTTAGTATCATTGGAAACAGTTAAGTACAATATGATTGATAAATCAAAGTAAAACTATTATTGACGATTATGATGTATCTTCTCTGTGTGCCAAAGACGATTTTGTATTAGTTTGTCATAAGTTAATTAAATTTAAGTATATTCTGTAACTTTATTTTAACTAAAAGCGTCATTTACCAGAATGTTAACACCTTATGGCATTTGACATGCAATTTGATGATATGATAAAGTTACAGATGTATACAAGCAGGTAGGTACATACCCATACCTTAAACCAGAGATAAATCACTTAGATCCGGTACTTTACGCACATGGTTATCAAATAAAAATTGAAAAAATAAACAAAAGCCGGCAACACAATTAGGTTCATGCGCTGCCGCCGCCGAGGCAAGGTTGATGGAATCTGAAAGATAGACATTGTTTAACTATTTTCTGTTTGCCTTCGAGCATGCTATTCGTTATTTTTCTATCCATTAAGAATTTTAAATTTTAATTAATTATCAACGAGCATATCTCGGTATTCAATTTTAATACAGGGATTAACCTGCCCGATTGAGTACAATATAGCATTGAATTAGGTAAGAACAGTAGTAAGTACAAAGTTTTAAGTTTGGGTCTCCATTTCTCCGTTTTTCGGTTATTTTTTGCATTAAAAAAATTATCTAATAAAATGGACCAACTTTTTCTTTTGGTTGAAGACTTTAAGTGATTTGGCATTGAAGATGCATACCTATGGGAGGCTTCATTTGCATTCCTTCTTCCTAAAATATAGTTAAATTCAAGGTAGCATTATGTGAGTACTATTTTGGACATACGAATTTATGTTTTACATTTTCAGTTAATAATTGATTTTTTTTAAGAAATCAGCATTTAGAAATTAATTGATTTATCAACTTCTAAAATTTATTTGATACCGACGCAACGTAAGCCATCTGATTCCTTTAAAAATCTATAAAATAATAAAAAAAAGATTTAAATCATTGGCGCGGATTTTTGGATATAAAATTTTATAAACATTTTTATGAAGACAAATTGGCTATCCACTTTTTAGGATTCAAGAATGTGAACGATAAAATTCAATTCGAAAAAAAATTCGAAATACATACCAATTTTCAAAAAATGATTTTCGTTTTTTTTTCATTCCAAAACTTTTTTTGAGAATTTTTAAATGTACATAAAAAAAATTAAATTAAAATCGGTTAAGTAGACAATGAGATATTCCAAGATCAGAAAAAAAGGTTTTATGAGAGTTAGTGTTAATAATAATGACTAAACTATAAATTTTGTTTTTGTTAAAAGGTGGACCATATACCTGCTAATATTAATATTAGTATTTTAGTATACACAGCAATTTTATTTAAAATCGTAGCAGTGGTTTCCGCTAAAATTTAATTTTTGTTCGGTCTTTTTACATTTTTAGGGAAGACATCTTTAACTTTGAAATAGTCTGGGTAATGTTAAAAAATTACTTGGTAACAAGTTTACTAAAAATCGGGCAAGTCGTTTTTTTTCGAAAATTTAATTAATTAATTAAAAAATTAATTATTAATTAAATTTTTGTTTTTAATCTGTGGAGCCATTTTTGAGAAAAATATGATTTTCAAAACATTCTAAAAAAAATTACATGACAGGTACCGTTATTAATCGAAAAAAAAACCTATCGGGTGAGTTTCCAAAAAACCCTAGATACAAGATATCATATTTTAAGGAAAATCGACCCATCCGTTTAGGTTGTAGTCAAACGGACAGACCGACAGACGACAGAATTGCGAAACCAACATTTTTCGTCTTCCCTATTATCGTAATGTCAATTTTTGTTGCCACAATGTAATAAAAGTGTTAATTATTAAGTCCCACGGGTGGTGGCTTCCAGTTGAAACTGGGAACATATGAATAGAAAAGAATGTTGCCTAGAGTGGGGCTCGTCAGTCAAACACTTCATCAATTCGACATTTCCACCCGCTTTTTAGTTGTTGTCAATCTTTTGTTAAAAATTATTTATTTAAATTCAAGTCAAGCAATTCATCCATGCGCCATTTCCACCCGCATTGTAGTTTTTGTCTTTCTTTTGTTAAAAATGATTTACTTTAAAATTCGAAGGTATCATAACAATAGGCACTACTGATTTCATTCTTTTCTACATTTACCTATCTACAATAATTTAATGTGGCACCGTATGGCCAATTTGACCCCAAACCATATTCAGCCGAACAATTTTTTTTTTTTTTTTTTATTGAAAACAAGAATTGAATAATGCTCGAAGAGCTCTGAACTGGTTCTAAACACACAATTCAAGGGCTTGTGAATGATAAAGGCATCTTAACTCAGATAGAAAAAAAGCTCTGGTACCTACATATTTTATAGACGTAATGAAAGTTAATTATTGTCAGGCACACAATTGACTGTTTTACTGTTTATATGGTTTATCTGATCATAAATCAAATTTTTACTAATATCGAAACTAACAACACTGTTAAACAAAATTAACAATGACGAATATTATATTTATAAGAAAATTAATTATAATTTACAAAAATTATTTTCTCATAGATTTAATCAAAATATATAATAAATCATTTTTTTCTATCTATTTTTCAGATGGCGCGGCAGCGTATACAAATTAGTGTGGCGTGAATTAGTTGCTTATTTATGTTTATATTATACCATTAACTTAGTCTATAGATTCGTACTTAATGATTACCAACAACAGTGAGTAAATTTTAATAATTTTATTTATTTATATCCAAAAGTGAAAACAGTATCTAAGCTACCAACATGAATTAAAAAAAAAATGCAAATTTAAAAAAAACCACATTTTGTAGGATTTTGATTGGCATTTTGCCCTGCGGCCAGGAACGTGTTTTCAATTTTGTATATACTTACCTTCTGATGAGTGTTTGTCTCTAGCACAATGAGTACGACTTAAGAAAACAAGTTCTCAAAGAAAAACAACGACAAAAATAAAAATAAACAAAAGGACATTATTTTTTAAAGCAATTTCTTGAATTTCCAGAATATTTGCCAAAATCCGAGTTTACTTCGGTGAACAGAGTGAAACTATCCCGATGTCATTTGTCCTCGGGTTCTATGTAAGTCTGGTGGTGAAGAGATGGTGGGAGCAATACAGATTACTGCCATGGCCAGACACTCTTGCCCTTTTTATAAGTGCTGCCATTCCTAACTCCAATGGAGGAGTAAGTGTAAAAACATTTTGATGCCACTTTTGTAACCCAATATCTTATTAATCTATACCTCTTTCTCTCTAGAATGAGACGGGTCGACTGATGCGCCGTAATATTATGCGGTACATGGTCTTGGCTTATGTCATAACTCTGCAGCGAATTTCACTTCGCGTTAAAAGACGCTTCCCATCGACACAGCATCTTGTGGATGCTGGGCTCATGCACGAGAGCGAGATGAAAATCTTCGAGACCATGAACGCGAAGAGTCCCATGTCCAAGTACTGGATGCCTCTGGTGTGGGCGACAAACATCATCAATCGTGCACGCAAAGACGGTCTGATCTCATCTGATCACATTGTTCAAACAATTCTGGTGGAATTGTCTGACATCCGACGAAGGCTTGGCGGCTTGATTGGCTACGATACGGTCTGCGTGCCATTGGTTTATACACAGGTTAGTTGCATATTATCCCCCCATGGGGCGCATAACCTTTGGTTTATTTCATTTTTTTTTTTTTTTTTTGTAATCAAAATGATGTAAGCGGAATATTAAATACGGAACTATTCATTATAATGAGCTAATACTTTTCTTATAATGTCATTTCAGGTTGTCACTTTGGTGCTGTATATTTATTTTATTGCCGCTGTTGTGGGCAAACAAATGCTTCCGAATATGCCAAGTCGAAATGGAAAAGCTGACACAGACTTGTATTTTCCATTGTTTACAGTCTTACAAGTAAGTTTTTGGAATTTTTAATCTGCTAATAGATTACAATCATCCTTTTTTTCTCAATTGAAAGTCTGGCATTTTATTAAATGCATTGCGTCAGGTAAAGGTTTAAATTTATTGATTTTTTTTTAAATATTTTTAATCTTTCCAAAAAAAATAAATTTAACACATTTTTTTTTGATTTAAAAAATATTTTTGAAAAATTTTTAATTTAAATTTTTTTTTATGAAAACAGCATCAGTAGAACATTTAATTTCAACTTAATTGATCAAATTTCTGAGTATCCTATCCCCACGTAGATAAAAACCAGTCCAGTCTATACATACACAGGTGCATATGAAAGAATGAGAATCAACAAGAACAAACATTCAATAAATTAACAACGAATGTACGTACTTTTTGTTTTGAATGGATAAAGAAAAATTGTAGGTCCTCTTCATCAAAGGGTATAATTTCTTATTCGAGTAGATTTTCTTATTAATAATTTCAATAAAAGTCAGTTAAATATCCCACGAAATATTTATTTTAACTCCAGAGTTAAATCCTCCACTGGTTAAGAAAGCACGTGGTTAAGATCTCACTTCAGTGTTTTTTTTATAGGCATTGAAGATTAAAAATTAAAAATGCCATTGAATCTTATATTATAACTTAGAAACAAATAAATACAGTAGGACCTCGGTAGTTCGACTTTCGGTAAT
Organism: Epistrophella euchroma; assembly: GCA_947049315.1. Lineage (NCBI taxonomy): Eukaryota > Metazoa > Arthropoda > Insecta > Diptera > Syrphidae > Epistrophella > Epistrophella euchroma. The sequence continues at coordinate 2,331,457 of OX346247.1, read as the reverse complement.
TCGAACGCTCCACTAATTCGAACAAATATTTTTTTTACTTGTAATTCAAACACTTGCCAACATTGGTACTCTGTAATTCGAATTTGTAGGTCAACAACTTCGTGGACAGGACGCTGATAAATTTGTATTGGAAATGAATTTTATTGACAATGAACAAATTCGAGACTGGGTGGTGAATACAGAGAATAAAAATCTTCGCAATGAAAATGTTTCAACTGACTCTGATAGCGTAGAAAAAATTCTACAATTCCAAAAAACTACCAGTAGCGGTAAAGGTTCTTTGAGATGTTAATCAACTACAAGAAGGAACTAGAATTTTTAACATTTCATATCGACCAGCTTTTAAAAACATGAAATCATAAAATCAAAAACTATACTAAAATAAAATCAAGGAAACCAATGTCAAATTTCTTTAAATAACTTCAAACAACTTTGAACCTTATTTCGTCCCTTGTCAGACCTTTTTAAGCAATAAATATTTTATTTCTTGTTTCGATCAACACGAATTATTTTATTATACTTTAAATCACTTTACACTACTTTCTCAGCCGAAATATTGACTACAAAAAACGTATCCAGTAATTCGAACACCTTCGTGGTTCGAATTGGGTCGGTCTCTAATAGTTCGAATTACCGAGGTCCTACTGTAGCTTAACTGTGAGTCTATTAAACAAAACTCCAATGTGATAAATAGAAAATTAAAACCTTTATGCTCTGTCGGTTTATAAAAGTCTCATGTGATATATGACATAACATACCTACATACAAAGGTAATATGTGTATTCTGAATTGGTTCAACAAAATAAAGCCTATATACAATCATGGTTCAACTACCCTTTTGACAATATTAATTCTTTACAACCGCAAACCGAGATGCCACGCCACAATGTTTTGCTTCTGCGTAATACTCTAATTAAAAGTTGTTTCTTTTTTACTTACTATTGTAGTAGGAAAAAAAAAAATTACAAAAAAAAAATTAAAATAAAATAGTAACCACAATAAAAATATCAGATTTTTCATATATACGGGTATAAGGCATGTTGTTCAAGATCACTCAATTAGAAAAATAGAAACACACGTTTTATCGGAACCGGTGCCGGAAATTTGTGTTAATTATTTTTTTGACCATATTCCAACGTGTTGCTAACCGCAATATCTACTTAAAAGTTTATGGTTAAAACAAAATCTTATAAAAGTTCACTAAATAACTTTACTTTACCCACCTAGAATATAATGCGGTTAAATGGGCTATTAAATATAATAGTTACACAAATATTACCTATTTCTAGCTTCTATAGGAGGTGCTATAAATTGCAATTTATATTGCAAACATTGGAATATTTTACATGTGAAGTTGACAGAAATTTTAAAACAAATTTAAACTTTTACGAAATTTTCGTTTATATGATCGAGAAGATTTTTAGTCGTATTTATAAGATTTTTGACTAGACAGTGTCTAAGTATTCCGAAATAGTCGAAAATATGCTTTATTGAATAGAAACAATAATATTACAGTTTTTAAGGTTAAGATAACCGGTTTCGTTGTCTACTAAAGTTTGATAAAATGGAAGACCACTTTAGCTATATCTAGTTAAAAAAGTTTATTCATAGCTTGGACGACTACTGTCTAAAGACTGTTAGTTTCGTCAAGTGCGTAGGTAGTTTCATTTTTTTAACAAATGAGTGGTTGACGAAAAATGCAATAGTCGATAAAAAAAGGAAATTAACGGATGAAATTTTCTAAAATCCGGTGATGAAACTTATAGGCCTTTGGTTAAGGTGTTTGATATAAAATTAAAATCCAAGCTCTTTGACGATTAATTGATGTTCCCCAGCCTACACAGGTACAAAGAACATGGAACAAACCTATATAATTTTTTTAAAAATATTTTACATTTTTTGTTAAAAGAGATTTTAAGAGTAAACATCAAAAATCTTCTGTGCTTATGACGGGAAAAATATATTTTTTTACTGAATTATCAAAGTTGAAAAAAAAGATATATCTATTAAATTGTGCTTTTGAAGTGCATCGAGCCCAGCCTTTCATATATTTGTTATACAAAATTTTTTTCATTATTTTTTCCAAATCTTGAGTTTGAAAATTAATTTTCCAAAAACTGTTCTGTCTACTAACTTAAATTAAAAAGAAAATAAAAGAAAAGTGTAACATGATATTGTAAGTTTTACCGTTGTTTTTTAATAATTTTTTTTTCTATTTCAAGTCGATTTTTTAGAAAATTGCCCCTCCCGCATAAACGGGGGAAAATAGACCCTCCTCATCTACGATTTTTTCTTGTCTTAACCCAACCTACTCGCCCTAGCTCTTTGGTGCACCTTATACCGAACACCCTTTTTTTGCCTTTTTTTGGAAAAAGCTACCTTAAAAAACTTTTACAAAAATTAAAATCAATAAAAACGTTACATTTTAAACATGTTATTCTGAATTACTTATTATTTTTTATTTAGTTAAGAAAGTAACAGTAAATTGTATGGAAAAATCGACTGTTAAACATTTAAACTGACAAAATGGATTTCTTATAAATTCATTTTAAACACAAATAAATGAATCATACTCATGTATTTATTTATTTTTACTCCTTTATGAAGTTCGTGTTTTACGTGGGATGGCTTAAAGTTGCAGAAGTGCTAATCAATCCATTCGGAGAAGACGATGATGACATTGAACTCAACTGGCTGATAGACCGACACATTAAGGTAAGTGAAAAAAAGTATAGTGTATGATTTTTTCAATATGTATACAAAGTGCAGGTATTTGTCTTTTAAAATTGATCAATATTCCAAGTCGATCATTATAAATGAATCATCACATCATATATGTTCAGTAAAACCGCAACAATATTAAATTATTCAGAACAAACAGTGAATGCACTTAACACTTTGTGAAAGCTTTATTTGAATAAATAATTTTTCTCAGTTATGGGGGTTCTGTTTCGGTTTTTTTTCTTATGAAGCAATAATTTCTTAAAAAACCACATTAGTTTCACCAGAAATAGAACATGGATTTTAATTGAATTTGCAAACATTTACCATAATAAAGTGGAGAATGTAAGAAAAGCTTGACACATAGACTAGACTAGATTTCAAAGTGCAAACTCAGTAAATTAACTTGGTTAATATAGTAAAAGACCAGATGGGAAAATTTAATAATTGCGATATCTATTAGTCATGTTTATCATAAAGGCAAAAAAACATAATTACATACTTTTAAACGGACTTAAAGGTTTACAGGCTAAGTTTAGATCATAAAATATAAATAAAATGGATTAATGGGGCAAAAGGTAGGAACCGGTTTTAAAGGATGTAAAACAAAAACAACTCAACTTACAGAAATCATGTTTATATTGTTTAATTCACTACAGAATCCAGTTTGTAGGTGGCGGCCGTCAGCCCCGATGCACTCTTGAAGGCGAACTCTGAAGTTTTCAACCGCTCTTCTGCACATTTCGATGGGTATTGCCGTAAAGCCAAAAACAGATGTGCAGCTTTTTCCCATGCAGCGAAATTAGAAATAAGGCTGCATGCAGAGCCTGGAATATGTCAGCCCTCATAAGAACCTGTAAATATTTATTTTCGCTGCATTGGAAAAAGCTGCACATCTGTTTTCGGCTTAATTTCTTCTCTGATTCTGTCCTTAAGTTCTTCCAGGGTATGTGTTCGAAGTTTATAAAAACTTTTTCCTTTATGTACCCCAAAGAAAAAAATCACAAATGCTCAAATATGGTGAGCCGCGCAGGGCACTCCACGTCACCCCTCCAAGAGACAAGGTGCTGGGGGAACACTTGCCTCAATTTCGCTATTCAAATCCTAGCAGTGTGGGATGTAGCCCCGTCCTGTTGGAACCAGATGTCTCCCAAATTAGTTGCTTCACTCAATTCTTCCAGCTCGGGTTCAAAAAACTCTTCCAGCATTATCACATAGCGCTCGATAGCATTTCTTGCCAAGATGACATTTTCAGGAGTTCTTACAGTTCTGAGTCTTCCAATTGCCAAAGGAGTTGCTATTGAACCAGTGTTTTCCAATGTCCTAGCCCAACGTCTAATTGCATTACCGCCAGGGACCTTTCCCCCAACAGGGATATTGAAGTGCTGTCGGAAGGCTCTCTGCGTGGCGATAACAGAACGGTCCTTTAAAAAAAAGGCCTAACAGCAAACCCACGATGCTCTCTCGTCCAAACCATGGTTGCTACTGAAAACTAGACTCTCTCACTGCCACAGCGAGACCCCTCCCCTTTTCCCGCCAAAACCAGAGGCCGAGCGCTAGCCGGTCAAAACCGGTTCATACCTTTTGCCCCACCCTGTATTCTCTGGATGTAGGTGTAAAAATTGCATTTTTTTGCCGAAATTATTATTTTTTTTAATACCTATAACAAATTTGTATTTAGGAAATTTGTCGTTTGTTTGTTTTCGCTAGGGATTAGTTTTATAGAGTCTGTCAAAAGAAATGCTTAAAGCCATGCTGCCTTCAGCGCTGTTGTTAAAAGAAAAATTTCGTTCAAAAATGACACGACAGAATCATATACGACAAATTATCGTTCTCTTCTTGGTTCTTTAGTATCTTCCTGCCTAAGCAATCCGACAAGCGAAATTTATAAATAAACCTACCCAGAGTTCCAGACAGAATCCCCAATCTGTTTTCGCAGAAGAATAATCTTGGCATGAGATTGTAGCCCGTGGCGTAATGGTTAGTGGATTGGACCGTTATACCAGAGATATGGAGTTCAATACCAGCCGCTTCCACCTTAAGTTTTTTTCGGAGCTACTACCTCTTGCGAGGAAGTGACAAATCCTCCAAGAGTATCTCTTGTCATAGAAAAGTGCCGCTCACCTTAGCCGTTCGGATTCGGCAATAAACTGTAGGTCCCCTCCATTCCTGCACACACGCACACAGGAATGGTTGAGAGTTGTAAGTCACTAGGCCCTGGTTCTTCATGAGCCGTTTGTGCCACCAAATTTATTTATTTTATTTTTTATGAGATATCAATATTTAGTATGCGGGAAATGAGTTGAGCATTGTTTAATTTAATTACAACATGGACTTTTATCAATTTGCGTTTGATCTGTATCGTATTCGTATTATTATCATGGATCCATTCGATCATCGAATGTTGCTTTCGCTAACTATAAAAATTCATTATCGTATCATTTGTAAAAAAAAAAACCAGTCCACACTAATTTTTTGGTGTCATACTTTCTGTATGTGATTTGCTCCTGTAGTTCCAAAAGCTTATAAATTTTAAAGGTCTTTTAATTGATTTTATTAAAAATATTATGTCGTTTTATAAAATACCTTTTATTTGATTTATTTATTTCTATAGACACATAAATCAAACTCAAATATTCTTCAACAAAAATAAACAATGGATGACCGAATATCAAACAGTCAAAACATTTCAAACCAGTCTTTCTTTAAAACCTAATTGTTTTCTCAAGTTCAAATTAAGAAAGATTTTTATATACATAAATGAAAACTGGATTCAAATTTAATACCACATTCGTTAAAGAGCTTATTACATACGTATTTTGTTTTGTTTTAACCTTAAGGCCCGTAGTTTTCGCCTAAAGCTTAAAATAAAAAAGCAACAATTTATTATTCCATATTTACTATTGCGTTGTGTGTAAAAGTTGATTTTTGTTTTCATTTTGTGTGTCACATTTTTGTTGAAATAATTTTGCTGATTTTGAAGGGCATTTAATTCGCAATTAAACTTGATTCTCAACTATTTTAACTTTATTTTAATTTGTATCAGAATTTGACTTATTTATGGAAAGCTCAAAAAGTAAGTTCAACTTAAAGTTCACGAAGAAAGGAATTTACTCATCTCATATGTACGAGTTTCAAATAATAGATACGTGTTGGTTGTTTGAAAAATTCATTTGAGCAACTTGTTTTCAGATAGATAAAGACACATTGTGAAATACAATTTTTGATGTCGTTTCGTTCTGTATAATTACATTTTAATAATGTAGTTAAAACACCATGGTATGTACCAGTGGTGGATCTGTGGGGGGGTTGCTTTGGGGCTTTGGGGCTTGCGTCAAAATATTTGTGAGATATTAACAATCTTATTTTTTACGAAATTACGACCACTAGGAGAGTTCAGGAATATGAGATTTTAGAGTCGGAGGCGACAGAAATGAACAGAATTTCTCAGAAAAAATTTGTCCGTCAAAATACTGAGGAAAAAAAATTTTTCTGGCTCTCTATTTGACGGAGCAAAGTATCATTTTCCTGAGCATTGCCTATTGGTGCACTTTTCAACGTACAGACAGTATTGGTTTCTTGTTTCCGTTTTTATAGATGCGTTTTACTGATCCATATAACTGGCCTCTATGTCAACCAACAGGTCAGGTGCGACGTTTTATTTGTAATTCATAAAAATCCAAGTTCCTATAAAACCTTAAGACTTGACTACATTTACTTAACTAAAGGCATAACTACACTCAAGACTTTTTACAAAAAAGTGAAAAAGTGAAAAACAAAATGAAAAAAATTAATTTTTTTTTAATATGTAAATTCAATCTGAAATGTCAAATAAAACACAATTTTTTTGTTTTTTAACTTTTTCACTCTTATAAATGTAGTAAAACTGCAAAAGTGAAACAGAAAAACATACCCTAGAGACTCTTCTGTGTTCTGTGGAAAAAAAACCCATGCAAATTGTGTTTGATATGTCATATCGAATAATTTTGACAAATAAAACACAATTTTCTCGCACACAATTATTACGAGAGTATGTTTTCGTTTTTCACTTTTGCACTTTTTGCCACTTTATTACAAAAATTCGTGAATGTAGATGTAGTTAAGCCTTATCTATTAGATAATATCTACTTTTATGTAAAATTTTGTTTTTGCTTTCGCAAAGTATTCTTGTTCCCATGACCCATTGTCCCATCCCACAAGACATAATTTTATGTCTTGATTATCGACAACAACATATTTGAATTGAGATTCATTCTTGACCATCGATTTAAAGATTCTTACAACTTTAAATAAAAAGAAAAAAATGAATGTTATTTCCATTTTTTAGTGTAAAATATATGTCAACCTTCTTTCGTTGAATTTTAGCACGACAAAACACATACATATTTAACTTTTAATTTTAATCATTAAAATAAATTAGTTTAGATAGGTATTTCGTTTCAATTATAATGCAATTTCGAAATACGTGACAACAAATAAAACTACATTATTGCACAACAAAATTACAATCGCATTTACTCGTTCAATATTACGAGTTCATACTTGAGTATTTTCACTTTTCTTTTTTTTTTATTTTTATATCTTCTGCTCTACAGCTTACTATTCCAATACCAAAACATCGAAACGTGACCCGATGCGAGGCATCGAAAATTTGGTAGATTTTTTTTTTTTTTTTCTTAAACTAATTTGTATTATCGGTTCATTTTTGTAACAAAGATTGTTGTTTATTGTCAAAAAAAAATGACATGCAGGGCAGGTATTCAAGATTGGCTCCTTCTCCTAGTGTCTTGACATGTTTATTGGCGACAAGTGTGGTTACTATCAAAGATATATGTACAACTTTTGCCAAAAAATCGTTCATAATTGGGTGGTAAACGCATGTGCTTAGGACGTTAATAACGTTGATATAGGTGGAAACCGTTTTTTTTTTTAACACGTCTTTTATCAATAACCAACTGCGTTGAAAGTGAAACCAAAAAGACACACAAGCATTAAAACTGAAAGTTGGGTTGGGTCTTTGACTTGATTTTAATTGGCAATACATTTCTTGAAATTAATTCAGAGTTAAGTCTGTGTTTTGATTTGATAAGAGTTTAAAATGTTAAATTTACATAAATTAAAAAAAAATATTTCTGGTAAGTTATTAACACTAAGGTTAATCCATTAGGTACTTTTTTTTTTTTACTTTTCAAAGGGGAATATTAAATTAGATTATTCAAGTTAAAATATTTTTTGGGGGGTTATTTTGTGTGCTTCGATTATGTACTAATTTGTAATTGAATAAAAAAAACTGATAAGAAATTATTTTTTTCTGAAAGTTGATGAACTAATTTTGTATTCAACGGGCGAGTCTCATGTGTTTTATTTTTAATGAAATAAAATACACAATATGCTTGAACGTGTAGTAGCCGTGGCGTGATGGTTAGTGCGATGGACTGTCATGCCGGAGGTCTAAGGTTCGATCCCCAGCCTCGCCACCTATTTATTTAAAAGAAAAAACGGCTACTGCCTCTTGCGAGGAATTGACAAATCCTCCAAGAGTATCTCCTGTCACAGAAAAGTGCCGCTCGTCAGCCGTTCGGATTCGGCAATAAACTGTAGGTCCCCTCCATTCCTGCAGACACGCACACAGGAATGGTTGAGAGTTGTAAGTCACTAGGCCCTAGTTCTTCACGAGCTGTTGTGCCATCAAATTTATTTATTTATTTTAATATGCTTGAACGTATGTACATATATATGTAGTATTTAAAGTTACTTTGAATATTAAATATTTAAATATAAAAACATGTGTATACACATACATTGGGGTGGATCCAATTTGATTTTTTTTTCGAAAATAAATAATGGTAAATTTAACCATTATTGAGTATGCAATATTATTTAAGGTTCTTGTTATCAAAATATTAATATAGTTAGGTAGTTATAAATGGCAGCCCCGAGCACTCCAGCTCGGTGACCCAATTAGCACTGAAGCTCGCCGTTTTAAAAATACCATAACTCGTGTCACCTTTGTGATTTTATAAGAGGGATTCGCGGGTTAAAATGCCAAGCTTTGCAAAATGTTGGCTTCAGAAATCCATTGTCCACTTGCTTGTGTTCTAGGGAGTCTGACGGTAGACATGATGAAGGAGCTACCATGTTTTTCTTAAAGCAATATCGTCGCGTTAAGGAAAGATGATATCAAGGCTTTGATCTATTTTAGAGAGTTCATTGAGGTTGAGGTCGTCAGAAAAGGCTTTTCCAAATGACTTAGCTCTTATTCTATAGCCAGAGCAAGACATTTACATAGGAAATTTAAGATAGTTTCCGTTTTCTGCTGGCCCCCATAACTACTCCGATCGGCCAGTGTCCAGAGAAGGTCGCATCGATCCTCGCTATATCTCGCCTGGGTCTCCACATTCTACTCGCACGTTTCCCTAAATGCCACAATGACCTAGAACCCAGATAAGGGAGACCCTGAGATTACCATTTAGGCTTGCGAGCTCATCACGACATTGTTGGACAAATTTATAAGACGAAAGTGTCAAAGCAATTGCTTTAACTGCCTGCTTGGCTATCTATCAGGATAGACACTAGCGAAGTTGGGTAGCCGATAAGATCTGGATATTTCGAGTTTGCTAAAAATTTAAAGCAAATAAATCCAATTTTAAGGTAAGCTTGCAACTGAAAGAATATCGAGATTGACTTTCTTATAATAACAGTAACGTGAATTCGGCATCGACCGGCGTCGTTAGGATCTAAAAGATTCACTCAAAAAAACTTAACAATTTCAGAATGTTAATTAGTACAAAAACATACATAGACGTATTTATAATAATATTTTGGTTTTTTATTTAAGGCTTCCTACATGATTGTCGACGAAATGCACGAAGAACATCCTGAGCTACTGCGGGATCAGTACTGGGAGTGTGTTGTGCCAAAGGACTTGCCCTACACTGTGGCCTCAGAACACTATCGTCGCAATGAACCTAAAGGATCTGCAGAAAAGTACAAAGTTAAAACTGCTGACGCTATGTACGCCAACATAATACCCACCAAACGTAATATGACCGATGATGTTTATGCAGATTATGTACGATTAAAGTTTAAACACGATATTTGGTCAAAAATATAATAGTCTTTCATTTTCAGGAGAGTGTCGATACGCCAATGGTTGAGCGTCGCAAAAATAACTGGCTTACCCGTCAGCTATCCCGCATGGGTTCGATGCGAAGTCAATCAACGGCATACTCATCAGGCGGCACAGCATTCAATCGAAACCGTTTGAATTCGGTGTACTCCAGTCCAGAGTCTGGCCTACCTCTGGCTATACTCCAACAGCAGCAGCAACATCAGCAGCTACAGTCGAAGCCAAGTTTCTATGAGAAGTTTGTCCACCGGAAGTCATTGCGTGCTCAAAAGCAATTAAAGCAGAGTAGGTTTACAGTTGAGATGCTATTAGAAAAGTAAGTGTAATTATCTGTTTAATACATAGATACAAGGCTAAATGTTAATGGCCTTAACGTGGCTGTGCCCAAAAACAGACCTCGCATTCCAACCCCAGATGTTACCAAGGAAGGTGTAGAAAAAGAAAGCAAACTAATCTTTACCCCGGGATCGACGGGAACGAGTACGTCTGGAGCAAGTGGTGTTGAGCTTATGGCGTCACATTTGACATCGTCCCACAACATGTATCCATATGCCAGCGGACAAGATGGTCAGGTTCTTGGAACTCTACTCCTCTCCCCAATTAAAGAGATGGATAGTTGCTCATCAAACAACACTCTTATCCCGGGACATCCAGCAACGGCTGCACTTGCCCAAGCTGTTCTTCCCAAGAACCTGCAAGACGTCAATTTTGGAACAGTGTCATTGAGTCCTTCAAGTAATTTAATTAAAGATTTTCAAAATCAACGCGAATTATATTGCAATTTTCTTTCAGATCTGCCGGTGACGACATTGTCATTCCCATTCACAGTCACTACATCAACGTCCGATTCAATTCCTTCGGGAACTCTGAATATAGTTTCCATGCCTCAGATTACCACAACAAATGCCGTCTTTGATACCAACGAAATGATGTCATCGATACCCTTAGCTCTGACCATTCCACGTTCGGTTTCGAACGTTTCAGTACCAGAAACAGCTCGAGATCCATCCAATAATAGATTCCTCTCTGTAAAGAACGAAAATCACACACCAATCTCACGAACGAGTAGTTTTAATGATGCCTTTATTAGAGATTCTTATGTACTCGAGCGAAAGCTCTCTCAAAGATCACTCAATCATCAAATTGAAAATCGAAATAATTCGTCCAATCCTCAAATTGCAACAAGCAATGGTAACAGCCTTATGCCTAATGCTGTTAACGAAAATTCAACTTCAGCTCCGACAACTTTGACAAAAGGAGCACCAGAAGCTAAAAACGGGGAAGTTTATGTTTGAAAACAACAAAAAAAACAGGCTGGCCCGCTCCAGGCGCGCGCCGGCAGATCATCACCACTCAGCTGAAAACTCAAAAACCCCTTCTTATTTCGATTGGAATATTTGTAAATATCTATAGTTAGGGAGATTTTGTAAATTTAAAATAAAATCCTTTAAATTTAAAACCTTCTTGTGTAGATATACTGTTAATTTTTTTTTACAATTATTTAAAATTCTTGTGATATTTTAAAAATATGCTGGCATACCACAAAAAAAAAGTGCGTTAAGGTTATTTTAGACATGTTTTTGTCTTCGTTATTGTTAATCTTTTAAACTTGAATCTCGAAAAATATAATGTTCTATATTTTAGGAAATATGCAGAGTTAGCCATAATTTTTTTTTATTAGTTTAAAGAGTTTTAATATGAATGTGTAAATTGTAAAACATTTATCATAAAAAATATAGAAATAAACGTAAATATTTTATTAGTTAAGTATAAGAAAATTTTATTTAAATTTAAATGAAGACAATAAATTTGATGAGATAAGATGAAGAACAGAAATTTACGAATTTTTTTTATCATCTGTACATATATTAATAGTTAAAAGTTGAGTCTCGGAGACCAAATAAACGAGCTTGAGCTCACTAATGCGAGATGCGTTTAATAGAGAGCAACTGGGACTTATTTTCATATAAAAAATAATTAAATCTCTCTGAGAGCTGAATTTGAGAACCATTTTTTTTTTTCGTTCTCGATTTTCTCGAAAAGGAATAAGCCTATTTTTATAAGTTTTTTTTATGAAGAATCTTCTGAAAAATTAAAATAGTATTGTATAGATGCCAAAAATTTTCAAAAAAAAAAAATATTTTTTGGATTTTTAAAAAAAGATTCAAAATTTTTTTTTGAAAATCAAATATTTCGAACACTACAGGGTTGATTTTTACGAAACTAGTAATTATCGGTTTTTTAACATTATCAATAATATTTTAAACAAAAATTTTTTCTTATTGCCAAGTTCAATGATACTTTTCATATAAATGTTAAAAACCGTTATAGAAAATCTAAATTTTCTCGAAAACGACTCCTACGATTTTGATTAAAATTGTTTTGAATACTTATATTATTAGTACGGTCTATGATATATCAAAAACAAAATTTACAGTTAGCCATTATTAACAGTGCCTCTCGTAGAACCATTTTTATTTATTTTGGATTATCTCGCCTTATCATGTATAACTGATTTAAATTAATTTTTTTATACAAAAGCTTCTTAAAAGTTGAAATCATACTGCATATCAAAATTTGCAAACAAAAATTTGGATTTAAAAAAAAGATTGTATTTTTTTTTTTTTAATTCGATATTTCAAAAACGGGTAGATGATTTTTTTCGAAATTTAGTTTTTGATTCAACATTAATAAATATGTACCAAATAATGGTGCACCAAATTTTTTTTCTTCAAAATTTGTTACAATATTTCATATATAAAAAATTAATTTAAAAAAAAACCGCTCTTAGAAATCAGATGATGTCCATTTTTTAGCTCTCAAAACAATTTTAAGGAGTTTTTTTTAATAAATTTATTTCGAATTATGTTGATTTTCAATAATTTTTCAATTTATATTACACTCAGTCTTTAAAATTCGAAGAAACTTTTACAACAAGAGCAAATTTGTGCGATCCAGTCGTGCGTTTTATTTAAAAAGAGTTCAGGATCATATGTCATGTATATCATTCATTTTAAAAGGATGCAAAAGTGCATCATGCTTTTGCACTACATTAACAAAAATTTCTAATTTTCTCCTCAAATTGCTTTACTTCGATTTGAAATTCGTGAATTTAATTTAATAAGACCACAATATTTCGAGTTATACTAATTTGCTGTTTATTCGATCTTATCGTAAGTAGGTACATATCTGTTGCATATGCACGTAATTAGTTGGCATACATATATTAAAATACACGATGTTAAAAAGATGTAAGTAATAAAATATTATATCAGTTCTAAACTAGTTACATATATAAATTATGTATGTATGTAGTTTTTTTTTTAAACTACAAGTACTTAGTCGTACTTCTTCGCTCGCCAAGCAACACTCCACGCTCCACCTAATGCCTGATACAAATTTATTAGTTGTACATACTCAGCTCATATCATATTACAAACTCACATTCACTATAAATATTCCCATTATGATTAATTTTGAAAATTCATTGATGAAGCCGTAGTTTATTTATCGAACAATGCCTTACCAAAAGCACGGTTGCCACTTTGGTCATTTGTGACCAAATTTGGTCATTATTTTTTCACTTGGTCACATGGTCATTTTTTAGTCCATTTGGTAATTTTTTTGTTAAATATCGATTTTATGCACATAACGTATATTTGTTTATATTAAGCTTCTACTTTGATCTCATTTTAAAATGCTCTGAAAAGTTATTATTTTTATGATTTTTTTTATTTATGATTCGTTACTTTTATGTTAGTCTAATAATTTAATTAAGTTCATTAGGTATCTACTTTGTGAATTTGTTGGTTTCTGTTTTTTAATGTTTTTGTTTATTATTAAAGCCTAGTTTATAGATCGAAGCGAAGCGAAGTTTTTATACAAAAAAATAGCTTATGAAGTAAATACAATTCAACGGACTTATCTAAACCAAATATAAAACTAAATTAATTTTTTTTTTGAACACCTCTCGACGCGAGATTTATTGATATTTCATTTCGGTTTGAGTTTTACTTCGCATTGATATATAAACTAGACTTAATACATACAAAAAAAATATGTCATCTGTGTAATATGAAGAATTATGTTAAAATAAATGCGATGAATTTATTGTTTTCTGTGTTTACAGGTACAAATATTCGGACTCAAATTATTTTGGTCATTTTTAGCTACAGTTGGTCATTTTTATTTTTAATTTTGGACACAAATTTTATTTTCAAGTGGCAACCGTGACCAAAAGGCGTAAGCGACTGCGCCAAATGCCTAGTATGTTCTCGCTCACTCAAAACAAAAAATGTCATCAACTCAAAATGAAAACAAATCGAATAATTTGATTAAAAATTCCTATTTCTTCAGCGTCGTCGTCGTCAGTCATTTAGAATCAACGATCTCTGAACCCCTTAACGTGTGCTCTAGCATTTAGCACTACATTGGGATACATTCTTTCCAATATGAATTTTTAATTTCAATTATTGAGCTTCATCGTTAAATAGAATAGATTCGTCAGTATAGGAACGATATTATATTGAAACACTCAATATGCTGCCTGATGATGTGACAATTGGAAAACCCATGCAGAACGATCAAAACCAATATCCAATCTAATAAAGTGAGATCGGTCATATTTAAGGCAAATTCAAACTCTAAAAAATTCTTAGTCTTCGCGATATACTTGATGTATTCGGTTCTCGTTTTAAAAAGATATTTAAAAAAAAAACGCTAAATACGATATAGGCGAGTTACAGTATTCGAATTCGGATATTTTGACCAATCTTAGATCAGTTCGTCAAAAAATTCTGCATGCCTTAAGCAAGGCTTATTAAGACAATAGAGAAAAAAATATTGAATTGAAAAAATGTGAGAAAAAGATTCGATGTTAAATCTGATTTTTATTTTTATAAATTGAAAAGTTATCAAAAAGACGTCAACATTTAAGTGCTTTCACAAATACTTGAAATAAAGCTCAAAATAAACTTGAACATTATTTGTTTAAAATAATTTTCCAACAGCTTAACGGGGTTTATTTTAAAATTAGTTATGCAATTATTGAAAAGTAAAGTGTGAAATAAAAATATAAAATAAAATTTTATGGCACAGCAGCATATGAAGAACTAAGGCTTAGTGGCTTACAACTCTTAACCCTTCCTATGCGCGTGTCTGCAGGAATGGATGGGGCCAACAGTTTATTGCCGAATCCAAACGGATATTGTGAGCAGCATTTTTCTATGATAACAGATACTCTTGGAGGTTTTGTCAAATCTTCGGAAGAGGCAGTAGCCGTCCTTTTTATTATTATTAGTTGGAAGAGGCTGGTAATCGAACCCAGACCTCCAGTCCAGCATGACAGTCCTTCGCACTAACCTACAAGCCACGGCTACTACTTCTTTTTAAAGTGATTCAGCAAAAAATATGTTTGTATTGTTAAAAAAAAAATCGATTGAAGCCATGCCGAAGGTGGTAGCAATGAATCGAATCCCAGCTGTTGCCACCTAAAAGCAAATATTTTTTTGCACAGGAACTGCCTCTTGCGAGGAATTGACAAACCCTCCAAGACTATAATATCTTCTCTTTGTCATTAAAAAGTGCCGCTCACCTTAGCCGCTGGGATTCGGCTAAGAGTTGTATGTCACTAGCGGCTAGGTCCTAGATCTTCACGAACTTACGCACCTTCAAATTCAGTTTATTTATTTATATTTCACACCAGTCAGTGCAATTATTTTTATTTTTATCGAAATAAAGTCAAAATATTTCAAGGGCATTTATTGCATCCGCGTACGATTTCATTAATAAGCTCACATCTTTTTTTCTACAAACATAGCGATATTAAATCTTAATTGAAATTAAACATTCAATTGACTTCTATGACCTAACTCTGCAGTTGACTTTTCTAGCGATCTTTTGAAAAGCACACACGTCAATATAAAATTATAAATTTTATTTTGATACTCTGTCGGCTTCGCAAAACTAGCCTTCGAATTTATTAGAAGTTTGCAATTGAATTCAGGGATGAATCAAAACGTTATTGATATAATGGGTGGGCATGGTTATTTCTTTAAGGTCTTCCATGGGAGAAGAATCTTCAGCGGGAAAATGTGATGAAGAACCAACAGAGCCACCACAGCCAGTTGGATTTTTTAGACTTTTTCGATTTACAACTCCTTGTGAGATATTCCTGCTGTTTATTGGATTTATAATGTCAGCAATCAAGGCCCTAACACTACCGGCTGTTGTTATCATTTACAGCGAATTTACTGCAATGTTAGTTGATCGAACACTAGCAACAGGAACAAGTTCAAAAACCTACTTTTTACCTCTCTTAGGAGGTGGCAAAACATTGTAAGACATTATTAAGTTTATCTTAGAGCGTATTGACTTGAAGAGACTCATACATTTTCCAGGACAAATGCTACACTAGAGGAGAACAATAAAGAACTCTACAATGATTCGATTTCTTATGGACTGTTGTTAACAATCACATCTGTCGTCTTGCTGCTATCGGGAATATTTTCGGTTGACATTTTTAATTTAATTGCTCTGAAACAAGTGACTCGTATGAGAACGAAGCTCTTTCGAGCTATTATGAGGCAAGATATAAGTTGGCATGATACTGCAACGCAACAGAATTTCGCACAAAACATGACGGAGTAAGTATAGTTTTGGAGAACTTTTTAACTAAACGTACTGAATACTCATTATTTGCAGTGATATTGAAAAAATTCGTGATGGAATATCTGAAAAAGTCGCCCATTTTATGTACCTAATTATCAGTTTCATCATAACGGTCGCTATATCGTTCGCCTATGGCTGGAAACTCACTCTGGCCGTGAGCGTCTATATTCCAATTGTGATAGTTATGAATTATTTCGTAACAAAGGTGAATAGTGGTTTTAAGGATTTCCATGAAACTCACAAATAAATCATCTTTTTTTTTTTTTAAGTATCAAAGCCGTTTAACAACCCTGGAGCAGGATTCTTATTCGAGTGCTGGAAATCTTGTCGAAGAAATTCTGAGTTCGATTCGAACTGTTGTTTCGTTTGCTGGAGAAAAAAAAGAAGCCGCTAGATATGATAACTTTTTGGTTCCCGCCCGAAAAGCAAGTCAAAAGAAGGGAGCTTTTTCCGGTTTTAGTGATGGAGTCTTGAAATCTTTGCTCTTTATTTCATGTGCTGGGGCTTTCTGGTATGGCGTGAATCTTATTCTAGCTGATCGAGACAAGGAGGACAAAGAATACACTCCGGCGATTCTTATGATTGTGAGTAAGGCTAAGGCTTTTTTTAGAGGATCTTTAAAATACCACCCTCGCGTTTCTTCAAGGCATTCTTTGGTATTATTGTCGGGGCTGACAATATAGCCAGAAGCTCACCATTTCTTGAGTCTTTTGCCACAGCAAGAGGCTGTGCAACAAAAATATTCGGTATCATTGATTCGAAATCAAATATCGATCCAATGTCAACAGATGGAAAGATTCTGAATTATGGACTCAGAGGTGAAATAGAGTTTCGAGACGTATTTTTCCGGTATCCATCTCGACAAGACATAATCGTACACAGGGGTCTGAATTTTAAAGTAAAAGAAGGTCAAACCATTGCACTTGTTGGCTCATCTGGTTGTGGAAAGTCAACTTGTATACAACTTTTACAAAGGTTCTATGATCCTGTTTTCGGACAAGTGCTATTGGATGATTTGGACATAAAGAAATATAATATTAGCTGGTTGAGATCGAATATTGCCTGTGTTGGACAAGAACCCGTTCTATTTCAAGGAACAGTGAAGGAAAATATTAAACATGGCAAAGCTTCAGCTACACAAAAAGAAATTGAAGCTGCAGCTAAGTCTGCTGGTGTCCATGATTTTATTGTTAATTTGCCAGAAGTAAGTATTTGGGTCATGAGGTTTCCAAAAATCAGTTATATGAAGTACATAACATTTTTTTTAATCTAGAGCTATCAAACTTTTATTGGAGAAAAAGGTGCTCAATTATCGGGTGGTCAGAAACAGCGCATTGCCATTGCCCGGGCACTCATTCAAAATCCTAAAATTCTTCTACTTGATGAAGCCACATCAGCTTTGGACTACCAATCTGAAAGACTTGTACAAGAAGCCCTAGACCTTGCTAGCAAAGGAAGAACAACAATAGTTGTTTCACATAGATTATCAGCTATTAAGTCAGCAGATCGTATATTTTTCCTTGACCAAGGAAAAGTTGTCGAAGAAGGATCTCACAATGATTTGATGAAATTAAAAGGAATGTACTATCATATGGTTCATGCAGGTGATCTACAAACTGTCGATACAAACGATCAAGATGTTGAAGAGAAAAGTAAATTACTTGGCATTTATTTCAATACTTTCCAACAAAATAACATCTTTTTCTTGTATTAGACAAGCCCCTTGGAGTCTATGAGAAGTCTTTCGAACTAAACGCTAATAACTTGGACAAAAATCAAAAAGAAGTTAACTTCGAAGCACCTGTCTTTGTATCCCCCAAGTCTGATGAAGACGAAAAAAAAGCAAAGACTCAATATTTAAAGACATTTATTAGAATTTTAAAAATGTCACGCCCAGAATTGGGCTATTTGATATTTGGTATTGTTTCGGCTACATTGTATGGTTTTACGTATCCTGCGTTTTCGATTGCGTTTGGAGAATTCTATGCTGCTTTGTCAAAAAATGATGAAAACGAAGCTAGAAGCAGGACAGCAATACTTTCAATATGCTGTTTGGTGATTGGTGTTGTTACCGGAATTATTTGTTTTCTACAGACCTACCTTTTTAATCTAGCTGGAGTTTGGCTTACAACAAGAATTAGGTAAGGTGCAATATGGAACATGCTTGGGTCATATTTAACTGTCGTATCATTTTGTTTTTAAAAGGTCTCTGTCATTTAAATCAATCATGGAACAGGAGGTTGGTTGGTTTGATGAAGAAAAGAATAGTGTCGGAGCTTTATCGGCTCGTTTGGCGGGCGATGCTGCTAATGTTCAGGGGGCTATTGGCTTTCCACTCAGTGGATTAATTCAGGCTTTTTCAAACTTTATATGCAGTGGAACTATTGCATTTTATTATTCCTGGAAGCTGGCTCTTCTATGCATATGCACATGCCCTATAATTATAGGATCAGTGATCTATGAAGCAAGGTTAAGATTCTAGGTACATGCATTTTTTGCTTTCTTAACAATATAACTTTTTGCCCCATAGTTCCATGTCAGCTGCAATGCTTCGTGAAAAAAAAATTCTTGAGGAAGCGAGTCGAATCGCCACAGAAGCCATTGTTAATATTCGAACAATAGCTGGCTTGAGACGAGAAGGTGAACTCATTGAAAAGTATAACGAAGAAATAAAAAAAGTCGAAGCTGAAATTAGGAAGAAGCTTCGGTACCGGGGAATTGTTAACTCTTCGGGGCAAGCGTTTGTATTTTTTGCTTACGCTGTTGCATTATGCTACGGTGGGGTTCTAGTTTCAGAAAATTCAATACCATTCCAGGATATAATTAAGTAAGTAGATCCAGTATTTCGGATATGTTCCTTCAGCACACATTTGTTGTCAGAGTTTCAGAAACCCTCCTTTATGGTTCGATGATGCTGGCTCAATCCCTTGCATTTGCCCCAGCTTTCACAGCAGCCTTGGTCTCAGCTCATCGTATTTTTCAAGTTATTGATAGAAAACCAAAAATTAATTCACTTACAATTAAGTGTAAGAATCTTAGCAAGTTAAATCATTTAGAAGGTGTTCACTATCGGGACATAGAGTTTAGATATCCAACAAGATCCGAGGCACAGATCTTGAATGGCATTAATTTGGAAGTTCTGCAGGGCAAGACCGTGGCACTTGTAGGTCATTCAGGATGTGGCAAATCAACGTGTATTCAACTGTTGCAGAGGTATTATGATCCTGATAATGGAAATATTGTAAGTCAGATTTTTTTTATATTATTAAAGAAAAGCTTAAACAAACTTCATTCCTCTCCAGCACATCGATCAAGATGACATTAAGACTGATCTAACATTGGAGTCACTTCGGTCTAAGTTAGGCTTAGTTTCTCAAGAACCATCCCTTTTTGAACGTACAATAGCTGAAAATATTGCCTATGGAGATAATTCGAGGGATGTTTCCATCGCTGAAATAATGGAAGCAGCGAAAAAAGCCAATGCGCATTCTTTCATAATTTCACTGCCAATGGGTTATGATACTAGATTAGGGTCTCGAGGAACTCAATTATCCGGAGGACAAAAGCAAAGAATAGCCATTGCTAGAGCTTTGGTTAGAAACCCGAAAATTTTATTGCTTGATGAAGCAACATCAGCCTTAGATTTACAAAGTGAAAAAGTACGTATAATAAATGAAATTTACCGAACTCAGAAATATCTAATAAATTTTTATTATTATAGGTTGTTCAACAAGCTCTTGATATGGCATGTTCAGGGCGAACATGTATTGTTATTGCACATCGATTGTCTACAATTCAAAACGCTGATGTCATTTGTGTATTGCAAAATGGACGGGTAGCTGAACAAGGTAATCACCATCAACTCATCGCTAGAGATGGACTTTATGCCAGACTTCATAAGACACAACCAAGCTTTGAGTAGAACTTGGTTTTGTTTATATATACTCTTAGTTTACTCGCAAATAATCTGTCCAATATAGTTTAAGGTATTTGTGTAATTAGAAAAAAAGTATAAAATTTTTAAATAAAAATAAAATCTTGACCAACTTTTTAAAAAAATTAATATGATTTTTGTAAATTGTCGTCGGTCGTTCATCCATCATCCAGCTGATTTACAAAGCAATCGATTAGAGTAATACAAGCTACGGTTTTTATAATATTACTTTTCAAAGTATACAATGTGTTGCCAAAATATGGCAAGTACTCAATCTATATGATTATGAACTGTAAAAAAATATGGAATTCCTTTTTTAGGGAATGCGAACAAAAGTCTATACAAGAAACAGTTTTTTTTTTGTGTAACTTTGCCACCGTAATGCTTTGGTCAGGTGTACAACACGTTACAGTGCTGGTTTTGAATACTCACGTGGTGTTTAATTAAGTTTTTGTGCAACAGAATAATGTAATATACGATTTAATGAACATTTTCCACAAATAAACATATATCTTAGAGTAAGAAAAGAAGGATTTTTTTTAAGAAGAATTTTGTATGTGTGTAAGAATTGAAAAATCGTTTTAAAATGTGAAACAGCTCCTAACAATCAATATGCGGTCTCACTTTCTCAGAATTAATATTTCAAATTTGAGAACATTCGGAAAAAGATAACGGTTAAATTGCTTGACCTGGTCTTGGTACCATACCAATTGTTTACGATTAGTTTTTAAAAAATGGAACCAAAAAAAACACATTGCATTAATCTTTTTTCGTCTCTTATCTTATTTAAAATGGATTAAAATTTCAAAACAACATTTTTGGTTCTATATCGTTAAAAACATTTCATGCTCAAAAGTATTACCCTTTTATCGAAAATAGGCCTCCGAAAATAGGCGCCTGGAGAACTCGCCTCTAGGGGTTATTAGACTACACAGCACAAATGTACGTATACCTACTCGACAGAATCTTTAAAGCTTCTGATGACACTGTTGGGCGCCATTATTTATAGCTTTCACAGTAAATCATCCTTATTGTATAGTTGTTAATTTTGAAACGAATAAAAATCAGGGTTAATTTCAATTTAGAGTAATTTTGTTAAATAATAATAATAATTCCGCAATGATGTACAAGTACACATCTTAAACGAAAATAAAAATAAAAAAAAAAACTGACTTGCTGTTAAGGTCGTAATTTTGAGATTGTTTGTGGTGCTACAATATTTTACGGATATAAGAGACACTGATATAAGAAAAACTCGCTTTAAGAACGCAATCCAGAATTTCGAGTCTTTTCCTTTGTTATATAAGAAATTTTCTATCTTGCTATTTTTCTTATGAAAGAAAATTTATTTCTTATTCCGTTCTTTGTAATAAGAAAAATTTCGACATAAAAAAGAAGCGAAATTAAAGGTTTGTTTAGCTCCAAAAAAAACGACCTGTCTTACAATCATTACGAAAAAATTATTTATCTTCGAAACGACTCAAACGATTTTGATAAAAAAAAAAAAATACTAAAAACATAGAACCGTTTTTTTAAAATTGTTTTCGACATTCTAATTTATCGAGGGAACTATTAGCTCTATTTGGTGGTTCGTGAATAGATAGAAAGACTACCTTTTTACACTGTACACAAGTTTTTAATCTGTTAGAAAAAGTACCTATACCTGTATAAGAAGATAGTAGCACATATAATTAAATGTTTTTAAACTAAAACGTATACTGAATATTTTCTAAAGCTCGATATAATCTCATAATGAGTGATTATTAGACGTGATTAACTTTATAATAATCCCTCCGATAAAATTAATAACGTTAAATAAACATTATATGATCGGATTTAATTTTAATGAAAAGACAATGTCATCCTTGGGGAAAAGATAAAGCAAATCAAAACGTAAACCCTTATTTATTTTTAATATGCCTATATGAAAGCATTTAAAAAAAACAAATTGGCTTAATTTTAAAACAGTTCCGTTGTAAAGGTTAAACCCTAAGGATTAAAAATAATAACTCATTTCTCAACCGATAATTTTTTGATAGTTCAAAACTCCTTGTAAAATCTCCCAGAAAAATAATTTGTCTCGGTTTTTTAGCATATCTTCAACATTGTGACACTATACAATTATTAACAAAATTGAATTAAATCAATTGAAATGATAATATTTCTTGTATACCTATACGATACCTATCTACTTTGGGCATAGACTTGACATCGCCAAATGTTCTAAGATCTAAAACGTGCCATTCGCATTCACTTTATGTTCTTTTCCAAGTTTTCAATAAAAAACAATTAAGTTTCGAATTAATAAATTGACGTTGACACACTAGATTTTATTTTCTTCATTTAAATAGATGCTTTTACACAAACATATGTATGTGTGTATGTATGGAAAATGTCTTCCTGGGGTCTTGAAACAAAATGTCCTCAAACTTTCAGTCTTAAATGATATCAGTTCTTGTTAAGATCTCTAACGATTCTGACAAATTGCACCTCTAACGCAAAGCTTATGCAATAGATAACAGTTTCATAATAAACTTAAACAATAAAATAGCTTTTTACCTAAATAAATATTTCTTAATAAAACAGTAAATTGTGTATTAAGTGCATTATAGGTTGAAGGAAATGTGAGTGTAAATCTTTAATTAATTCACGAAAAAATTAAGCCCTTGAATTTGCATATTTTGATTAAAAAAGAAAATTCCCACTTCAGTGTTGATAATATAAAATTGAGTGGCCGAAGCATACAATTTCACTATGACCATAACTGTTCTTGATCTTTGACTATTTTCAAAGCAAAAAGGTCAGACACTGACTAAATCATTTTTATCTAATAATTTGCATTGAAAAAAGTGATAATAAAATAGTGATTGTGTGAAAAATTTTGCACACATTATATATTTGAAAATTTAAATCATTTTCAGTTTCGAACTCAAAAAAAAAATAGCGTTAATGAAATTTTCAGACGATTTTTAATTCGTCACGCTTACGTATGCTTACAAAGAACACCAATCAGCAATTTCTTTCGCGAGACGTATTTTAAGTAAGGAAGTGAAGTTCTAGACATGCCAATTATTAATGGGCATCCTTCGGGCAGCAAGAGTTTTTTTTTTCAGGTCGCGCGAAGCGCATCAATTCAAACCCACTTTTATTTGCGTTAAACTTTTATAACTGTTATAAATATTGGTATTTCTTTACATCTCTACGTCTGATTCTTTTTATATAGGATACTAAAAAATTATTATCGGTAAACAAATTGGCGCAAAATTTTAGACGATTTACTATGATGTTAAAGCATTTTTAGTATGATGCTAGGTTAAAAAACAGGCTTTTCTAAATTTTAAACGAGTTAGCATCGTATTATCTTTTTAAAATTTGACTAAAGTTAAAATCGCCAAATGCCTATTTTATATTTTTAGTATCATACTAAATCCAAGTGTCACTTTGGCAGCTACAATTGCAAAAATGGGTTGAACTGTCACTATTTTAGGCGTGTTCAGCTAGAAAAATACGTTAAGTATGATACTAGTTAGCAAATGTTTAAAACTAACAATATTTTAGTAAAGAGTTTTAAGGTAAGCAAATTGTTAAGTAGTATCATGCTAATACCTTAACATCAAGCTATTTAAAATGTTGCGCCATTGATTTGAATTGAAAAACATTCTGGGTAAACTCATACTAAATTTTAGGATATCTAGATACTCAAATATATAACGTATTTTATTTTTTTAAATGAAAATTACGATACAAAACGTGTTTAGCCAAATTTCTTTGAGTCTAAGCACAAGAAGGTAAGTACATGTATATAAGGAACTAAAATATTTGATAGTTAATACACTAATAAAAGTAGATCTCCGATCATTCAGTTTTATTTGATTTGATTTACTAAGTTTAAAACTCATGAAAAATTTTTTGTCTTTCTATTTACTCGTTATTTAAGGGTCTCTAAAGCCAGCGCAAATGACACTAAAAGCAGTAAATCCGTCAGTTTCTGGGAGCTTTTTCGCTACGCAGGTCCATTAGACATTTTACTATTATTCGTTGCATTCATTTCTTGCATCATCAAAGCATTAATTTATCCTTTCGGGATAATTGTCTACAGTGAGTTGGTTGCAATGTTTGTGGATCGTAATCTTGGCTTTGGAACTTCTTCAAAAACAATTTCACTGCCTCTATTTGGCGGCGGGAAATTATTGTAAGTTGTTTTTAAATTTCTTTGAACTGCGATTTCAAAATTTATTATAATAGAACAAATGCAACAAGAGAAGAAAACATGGCCGAATTACGGAATGATTCGTGGGCATTTGGATACATTTTGACAATACTATCCATTGTTATGTTTATAAGTGGAATTATGTACGTCGATATTTTAAATCTTGTAGGCCTAAGAATCACTTCAAAAATAAGACGGGCATTTTTTGAAGCCACATTAAGAAAGGACATTGGATGGCATGATATTGCGACAAATCAAAACTTCGCTGTTCGAATTACAGAGTAAGTAAAAATAACTTATAAAAACTTCATTAACTTCATAATTATTAAGCAATTTGGAAAAAATACGTGATGGAATATCCGAAAAACTTGGTCATTTTGCAAACTTGGCTATCAGCGTTATTATTGTCATGACTATTTCATTCGTTTATGGCTGGAAGCTGACTCTATCCATTAGTGCTTATATACCTTTAATGTTAGTGTCAAACTTTATTGTAGCTAAGGTTAGTGAAAAGCGATCTTGTTTCTCACAAAAACTCATTTAATTAATTCTCAGTATCAGAGCAAACTAACGATACGTGAACAAGACTCGTACGTAGTAGCAGGTAGCTTGGCCGAAGAAATCATTGGTGCAATTAGGACAATCATTGCTTTTGGTGGAGAAAAACTTGAATCTGATCGATTTGATAAGCTTTTGCTTCCTGCTCACAAAGCCAATAAGCTAAAAGGAGTCTTCACTGCCATAGGAGATGCAATAACTAGATCAATGCTATTTTTTTCTGTTGCACCTGCATTTTATTATGGCGTTATTCTAGTCTTAGGTGATCGTGGCAAAATTGATGCGGAATATACACCAGCAGTTTTAATGATTGTATGATAAATTTTGGAAAAAGGCCAAATCCTGTCTATATAAGTTTTTTAACTCAGTCTTTTTTCGGAATCCTTGTTGGAGGGGATAACATTGCAAGGTGCTCACCATTTTTGGATGCTTTTACTTCAGCAATGGGTTCTGCTATATCCATTTATGAAGTGATTGATTCAACGACAAATATTGACCCTATGTCTGCAGATGGAAAGATTCTTAACTACGGACTCAATGGAGATATCGAATTTCAAGATGTCTTCTTTAAATATCCCTCTCGGGAAGAAGTTATTGTTTTAAGAGGACTGAATCTTAAAGTTCGAGCCGGCCAAACAATAGCTCTTGTAGGTCACTCAGGATGCGGAAAATCGACTTGTATTCAACTTCTACAGCGATTTTATGATCCAGTATTTGGAAATGTGATTCTAGATCAAATGGATATAAGAAAGTATAATGTTTCATGGTTGCGATCAAATATAGCTGTTGTGGGTCAGGAACCCATTTTATTTCAAGGCACAATAGGTGAGTTTGTATGTTTTTGAATTAAATACTTTAAGAAAAGTTTCATATTATTTCAGGAGATAATATAAGACATGGAAAACCAGATGCTTCGCAAAAGGAAATAGAATATGCTGCTAGGGCAGCTGGAGCTCATGATTTCATAATTGAATTGCCATTAGTAAGTATGAAATGAAATCGATTATTATTTTGAAAGTAAATCCGCAATAAATATGACTTATTTGTCGCGTGTTATTCAGTTTTCCGTTGGGCGCCATTTAACATTTCATATTGCCTTTTGTAAACAAAAATCTATGGAACCGAATACTTCCACTATTTCATTTTAGAGCTACGATACTTTAATCAGTGAAAAGGGCGTTCAAATGTCTGGTGGCCAGAAGCAAAGAATTGCTATTGCTCGTGCCTTGATTCAAAATCCAAAAATTCTCCTTCTCGATGAAGCCACTTCTGCTCTGGATTATCAGTCTGAGAAACTAGTCCAAAAGGCTCTCAATGCAGCCAGCAAAGGTCGGACTACAATTGTTGTGTCTCATCGTCTGTCGGCTATTAAGCACGCCGACAGAATTATTTTCATTCATGAGGGCAAAGCTGTTGAAGAAGGCTCTCATGATGACTTAATGGAGTTGCGTGGTAGATATTTTGACATGGTAACAGCTCATGAATACAACGATAGAGATGTCAATGAAGAAGATATTCTTGAGAGAGGTATACAATGAAGGAAAAAGTATTGAATTCAAATATTTAAAATACAAAATGTAATTTTAGAAAAGCCTTTTGACATTACTTTCGATCAGACGAGTATTGACTGTGAAAAAAACCAATTGAACAAACATCGTTTTTCTAATGCATCAACTACTGCAAAAACTATTTGCAGCAACCACGATTTGCAAGAAGAAACTCAATTTTGGAGGACATTTAAAAGACTGTTGAAAATTGCGAGGAGCGAATGGTGTTATTTAGTATTTGGAACTTTTTTTGCAATGCTTTATGGTTGTATTCAACCAGTTTATGCTTACTTATTTGGAGAATTTTATGCAGCATTAGGACAGACTGATCCCGAAGAAGTTTTGACCCGTACATCGTTACTTTCTCTTATTTGTGTGGGAGTTGGTTTTGTGGTAGCAGCCATTTGTTTTATCCAAACTTATATCTTCAGTCTAGCTGGTATTCGACTTACAACGAAATTAAGGTTCATTGAGCTGTTTTTAAAAGAATGTTTTTTTTATGTAAATTAATAATATTTTATAGATCATTAACCTTCAAGGCTATTCTCGCCCAAGAGATCGCATGGTTTGATGACGAATATAACAGTGTTGGTATACTTTCAGCACGATTATCGGGAGACGCTGCAAGTGTTCAAGGATCAATTGGACAGCCGATGAGTGGAATGATTCAGGCAGCAGCGAATTTTGTGTGTTGTATTTCGTTAGCTTTTTATTTTTCTTGGCAGATGGCGTTGGCATGTCTGTGTACATCACCCTTTATGGTGGGATCGATTGTTTTTGAAGCAAGGTAGCATAGATTGATTTTATTCTGTAGGCCTATGTTTAGATTTTAATTGAACATTTTAATTGAAAATTATCGATCTTTTCATTCAAATTGATTTTGTTCAACAAAACTCAGTTGATAATGTAATTACTTCCGAAAATGTATTGTTTTAAGATATATGGCAAGTTCAGCGATTCATGAGAAACGCACTCTCGAAGAAACAAGTCGAATTGCAACAGAAGCTATTGCCAACATCCGAACTGTAGCTGGACTTCGCAGAGAGCCTCAGTTAATTAAAGAATACAATAAAGATGTTGATAAATATATAGGACTACTAAAAAAGAAACTTCGTTTTAGAGGAGTTATTAATTCAAGTGGTTTTTCAATAATGTATTTTGGATACGCCGTTGCATTAACATACGGTGGAATTCTTTGTTCGGAAGGGAAGATCGAGTACTACAATATTATCAAGTAGGAGATATTTAATTGATAAAGTTTTCGTTCAGTTAAAATATTTGCCATTAAATTTCAGAGTCTCCGAATCTCTTCTTTATGGTCTTTATATTCTGGCACTTGCCCTGGCATTTGCTCCATCGTTTACAACAGCCCTCATATCTGGCCATAGGCTACTTCGAATATTGGATAGAAAGCCAAGAATAAGATCATCACCTCACTGTCAGAACAATTTGAAAATTGATACGTCGTTAAAAGGAGTAACATATAATGATGTTTCTTTCCGTTATCCAACTCGCCCCGATGTGCAGGTCTTGAATGGTTTGAATTTGGGAATCTTACAGGGAAAGACTGTTGCATTGGTGGGTGCATCTGGTTGTGGAAAATCGACTTGTATTCAACTGCTGCTAAGATATTATGAAGCCGACAAAGGACAAATTGTAAGACATAAATAATGTGACTTACTCTTACTTAATTTAACTTTATGATTTTAGTGCATAGATGGTCAAGATATTGAACAAGATATGACGTTGTCAACACTGCGTCGTCGATTGGGAATTGTTTCTCAGGAGCCTGTCCTATTTGAGAAGACTATAGCTGAAAACATAGCATATGGGGACAATTACAGAGAAGTCGCAATGCCCGAGATTATTGAAGCTGCAAAGCTTGCAAACGCACATTCATTTATAACTGCATTGCCAAAGGGATTTGAAACGAAACTCGGAGCGAAAGGTACTCAGCTGTCAGGTGGTCAAAAACAAAGAATTGCCATTGCTAGAGCTTTGGTTAGGAACCCACAGATCTTGTTGCTAGATGAGGCTACTTCTGCATTGGATTTGCAAAGTGAAAGGGTCAGTATTATTACCTATTATACAAGACAAATGAATCTAAGAAAACCTTACTAGATCTCGCAAAAAAGCAAATTCTAAGTAATGTTCTGATTAGTTACTCAATCCAAAAGTACTGGCACCGGTTTAAGTTTTTAAAAAAAGATAAGATTTTTAACATTTTCAGATGGCAACTGTGATTTTTTCCCGTCGACTTATGATCTTGTGCCAATATTTACAATGTATCAAGTATAACTAATCAAAATTTTATTAGACATTGTGATATAGGCCCCAAATACTCTTGTTGAATTGTGTAGGTACAGAATTTATAAAACATTGATTGGAAAGATAGTTTTTGAGATTCTGAGTCATAAAAATTAAAAACTAAGGCCCATTTGCTGAAACGAAGCTTAAATCTTTATGTTCAATACTTAAGCGCATTATGTTCTACTTTTTCCTCAGCGTTAACTGTCATATAAGCGTTTAAGTTGAACATAAATATTTAAGTTTCGTTTCCGCAAATGGGCCTAAAAGATTTCAGATAGTAAGTACACCTTAATTAAAATAAAATTCTATATTTTCAGATAGTACAATCAGCTTTAGATACAGCTAGCAAGGGCAGAACATGTATTGTTGTTGCTCATCGGTTAACTACGATTCATAATGCAGATTTGATTTGCGTTTTACAAAATGGCAAAATAGCCGAACAGGGTAACCATCAGCAGTTATTAGCCAGGGATGGTATTTACGCAAAGTTATATAAAAGCCAACCAGCTGTTAGCTAGCTGCACAGAATTTATAAAGCTGTTTTTAAATAAAATTATTGATAATTTTGGTTTTAAATAAAAAAAAAACTAACAAACCTTACTACCGTTTTATCTTTTAATGTAGGTAATTTTACTAGAATAAGTACTAAACATAAAGAAATATTGGAAAATAATACTTTTTATGTAACGTTCTGTAGGTGTAAATTTTATCACCGAATTACATTACACTATAAATATGAATATGACACCGCCCCAGGTGTCAACCTTTTGGGGGTGACACCCGAAAGCTACCAAGGAGTGTATATACTACGGTGACCATATTTCTGAGTGCAAAACCCGGGACAAGAGTGAAAAATTAAAATGTGTGAAAAAATAAAGATTTTTTCATTAATTTCATTTATATATTAAAAGAGGGAAAACATAATAACAGAAAAAAAAAAAAACAAACGAAAAGAAATTCTTATAATAATTAATTATATAATGCCTTCACAAACTCAAAACAAGAAATTAAAACTTAACATTTTTAATTTTTTTTATTAAAATAATAATATCTGTTGTCAAAGCAAATAGGTCTTTGAATAATATTAGTTTAATATTAGTCATGTAAAATTACAAGAAGCATAACATTTCGTAGTACATCATGCTAAGTTTAGAACGCAAAATGTTTTACTTTTTCTTTAATACTTCATTGCTGAAAAAATTTCTTTTACAATTTTGTCGTTTTCTTTTAAATAATTTTTAAAATTAACATGGCTGGGCTTTTTCGCTTGTTCACATATGGTTCATTAAGCCTAGTTTTTAGATTGAAGAGGACAATTGTTTCGAAGTAAAAATGTCTACCCATTCTTCATTTATTTTAATTTTTTTCCGTCCATTTTCTAATTGTACCTATATTTAAACTTAAAAGTTATTTTAAGCAAACAAACTCATCAAACATTAATTTTTGTCTCGATTCGATTTTGTAAATTTGTATTATTTTTAATTTTTCTAGTTTTGCTGTAACCAACTAGTTTACGGTATTCAATCTCAGAAGTTTTTAAGGGGATATTTGCACCCTCATACCTAAGTTTATGAAGGTCTATCAAACATTTTCTTTTATAAAATACAAAAATGTTAGATAAAAAAACAGAAAATGTGCAAATACGGGACAAATACGGGACAAATAACTAAATACGGGACACTTACATGTCCAGGGTTTCTTAAAAAAGAACCCGGTACAAGCTATAGAAATACGGGACAATCCCGGGAAACCCGGGACGGATGGTCACCGTAACTATGGGCCTTATAGATTGCAGAGTATTAAAAAAAAATTGCGACATTGTACCTAAACTACCTACCTACCAGTTTCTATTTGCACAAAAAAAAAATATTATCGGATAGCCTTTGTTTTTTTCTTTTGTGAATAAAGTCCATCGTCGTGTCGCCCCCAACGATTGACATAGGTATTCGTTTTTGCTTTATTTGGTTGGTCTCACACGCTGGTGTGTTGACAGGAAAACTAAAGGCTGTTTCACAATGCTACGAGAAAACGAGACGTCAGCGTGACGAGATCTCTTCGCAGTATCTCTCTCTTAAAAAAGAATTTTAAACAGTGAAATAATACATAATCAAGCATTTCTTGTCGTCACGTCACGTCATAAAGTTCGCAAAATTGAAAAAAAAAAAAAAGACGCAACGTGACGACGAGAAATACTTAATTATGTATTATTTCGTTGTTTGAAACTCGTTTTTAAGAGAGAACAACTGCTTAGAGATCTCGTCACGCTGACGTCTCGGTTTTCCGTCGCATTGTGAAACAGCCTTAAATCTCGGGTCGTTCTTAGATACAGCTATTTTGCCCCAAACTTTGTACTGCGGTTATGCAAAGCGTGCTCTACTCTATATGAGGATATGATATCATAAAGATGTTGTGAATTTCTGCGCATCGAAAGCAATCGGACCTTTTGTAATCTGTCAGTAACAGTATTGTTAATAATGTTCAATGCTTAAATTTGGCCTAAATGTCGCTTACGATAATTTGGCGGAAAGGGCTCGATGTATATTAATTTTTGTTCTCCTTTTTTTAATTTTTTATTTGAAATTAAATAAAAAAAATGATAATACATATGGAATATTGGAATTTCATTGATTTTACTGTTTTTCATTCTGGGTGACACCATAATTGCCGCCCCGGGTGCACCCATGCTAGCTAAACCACTGCAGACACGCACACAGAAATGGTTGAGAGTTGTAAGTCACTACGCCCTGGTTCTTCATGAGCCGTTCGTGCCACCAAATTTATTTATTTATTTATTTATACCAAATTTATTGACCTGGCCTTTTAATTGCATACTTGTTTCTTTTAACTTCCAAAAATGAGGTTCTTGTATTGTGAAAAAAACTGTAAAAATTCATTAAAAAATCCTATGGCTGAATAATTAGATATCTACCTACCAAGACTATAGTTGTTGACCTTTATCACGATCCGGTGGCCTTTCAAATGGTATCCATTTTTTGGCAATATCCCTTTAATGAGATCAAAAAATTTAACAAAAAAAATAAATTTTCTAAGCCTGAACAATTTTTGAAAGTTTTAGATTGGATTACAATGTCAATTAAAGTTTTGAACTTTCAAAATACAGATTCAAGTCATTTTTGTCAAAAATTAATCTTCAAATAAAATTAAATGCGATTTCACCGAATTCTTTTACTACAAAATATTATAAAAACTTTTTGCAAGTAATTACACGTATTTTTCTAAATACACATATGTTATATGTAATAATAAAAACACTTGGTACTCTTAATATGAATACACGTGTACATACATATATGTATGTACGAATAATTTAATTCAACATGTAACACGGGTATTTAAGTGTGCAGCTATGCAATAGGAGGCTCTACTCGAAACTTAATGCTGATAGACTTTCAGTCTTGAGAAAGAAATCAGTTCATGTTAGGATCTCTAGCGATTCTGTGGGATAAAACAAACCTCTGATGCAAAGTGAATAAAATAGTTATAATAGTCATAAGAAATTACATATCTAAATATTATAAAAAATCCCTATTAAGTGCATTATAACTAAGTGGAAGAAATGTGAGTGTCATAAATCTTTAATAACTCAAAAATAATTAATTCATTGGCTTTGGGACTATTCATTTAAAAATTCTAAATATATAATTTTGTTCATTTAAAGTATAGAGGAAACTACCCAATTGGAGCCAAAAAATTGTTGTATATTTTTTACCACGTTTATTCTATTTTTTTTATTTTATCCATAATTTTTGGTACCATTATTTTCTCATTTATTATTTATCACCGCAAAAATAATTATAAAATATGTATACAAAAGTGCATAAAAAGAGAAGCGAACAAGTTGTGATTTAAGCAACGAGTTGATTATAATGTGATTATTTGGTATTCCATTAAATTTTAAGTTTAAGTTGTTAAAACTAATTAATATTGTCAAATTTGTCAAACTATTGTGAGTGACCTATTATTTGTATTGTATTATTTATACTAGAATGTCAGTTTATTAGACTTGACCATTCTTTATTCCGTCAATTTCATTGAATTTTGACCTTTTACTGCTGATTAAAACTTGTAATCGCGAATCTAGCCTACGAGAATATAGTCTCTTTAATAAGTTCTCAATAGATAAGGTATCTTAAAGAATTATTTTTCTTTCTCATTGAAAAATTTGACATAAAAATGGAAGCGACACGGCGTTAAGAACGCTTAACGATTTTAAAATCACGGTGGTCTGCGTGCTTGAATGCCAGATACTTCTTTAATTTTTTTCTGAAACGCACTTCTCTTTCAACTGCTTTAGTCACTGTACAGTGTACAAAGTTTTATCAAAATCGTTATAGTTGTTTTTGAACAAAAATTGAAGAAATTGAAACCGAAAATTCGAATTTCCCCTTTACAGAAAAACATAAAAATACCCTGTACCAAATTTGAGACAAATCACGGTTACACCCGTTTAGCATGGTGGCATGGTGAACTGAAAACTACTTTTTCGGACTTCCTCATTATCGTATTGTCAATTTTTAGATACAACCTCGGAATTATTATATTTTTTTTTTTTTTCACGAAACCGATATGTACTTGTCCTATACTCCTATGTAGTGTAGCAGACCAAGTATGGTTCGGGCAAGATATACTTTGTTTATGGCTGAGCGTGAGCAGTAATCAAGGAAGCTGAAAATATGTAAAAAAAAATTGCTTTTCTGTATTATCTATTAGTGCAAATATTTATTCAATTGTTTTTTGTAAGTAAAAATTTGAACAAACAAATTATCTATCTTTCTATGAATATTCTAACAGTAAATATAGAAAATTTAATAGTTCTTTCTAGGGGGGTCTTAACGTTAAAAAAAATCGAATATTTCTTTCGAATATATTAAGAAATGATAATTTATTAGAATCGCTTTTATTTTTTATTGAAAGATCCTTCGACTCTAAAAATATAATTTTAAAAATAAATTATTTTCAGAAAAAGGAAAACTCAAATAAAAGAACCGCCTTCGACAAAAAGTTTTTTAATAACGGATGGATTGTTCATTTTTCAAATAAGAAGAATTTTGTTTTTTGCAGATGTTGGTTTGGTTCATTAGATTCTGAATTGGAATTGGAAAGCCAAGTCAGTGTTTGTTTGTATGCCAAAACTGAGGTTTAAGTCTTACTTATGATTTAAAACCAAAAAATTTTCATTTTGGTCAAAGCCATGAAAAATATTTTGGGAATTGGCAATGTAAGTTCAATTACTGAAATAATGAAAGTAGTTTTATGAGGAAGCTTGGGCCAAAAATGGATTAAAAGAAAAAATTGAAACTAAAACCTAAAACACTTCAAAGTGTACATGAATGGTCGAACTTTTCAAATAGATTTGAACTTTTTAGTGGTTCAAGGAACTTTAAGTATTTTTTTTTTTTTATAAAATATGGGCACTAGGCAAGTTTTTGATTTCAAAAAAAAAAACATTGGCGCAAAATTTTAGACGATTTAGTATGACGTTAAAGCATTTTTAGTATGATGCTACGTTAAAAACAGGCTTTTCCAAATTTTAAACGAGTTAGTATCGTATTATCTTTTTAACATTTTACTAAAGTTAAACTCGCCTATTTTATCTTTTTAGTATCATACTAAATCCAAGAATATTTTAGTAAAGAGTTTTAAAGTTAGAAAATTGTTAAGTAGTATCATGCTAATACCCTAACATCAGGCTGTTGAAAATTTTGCGCAGGACTGTTTAAAATTTTGCGCCATTGGTTTTAGGTGTGTATTATATAGCAAACCCGTGTGTATATACTAGCAAACCCGTGCTCGCCTTGCTTTGCATTATTTACAAAATTTTTTATTTTTCATTTAAATAAATTTTTTTGTATGTTTTAGTTATTTTTTTTTGTAAATTGGTCTAAAGTTTGAAAAACAAAAATTAGCTTATGTCCATCCTCATTTTCCAAGCTCTCGCTATACTAATTAGCATTACAATTACTTAGGTATTTTCTGAGATTAAGAGGAACAAACAGACATACAAATAAGCTTTCACATTTGTAATATTAATATAGGATGTATATATGTATATTGTATATCTTTGTATACAAAATTATTTTTTAAGAAACAATTTTTGAAATTTTGTCTGTTCATATTTTTTCAAGAATTCAGGTGCCATTCTTTATTTTATAAGTTTGTTATAGCAATTCAAAGAACGAGTTTCATGCGTCTTTCGCGTATTCTCCTTTTTATTATAGATATGTATCTATAATATTTATATGTAGAATACATAACTATAATGTACACACTACCCTTAAAAATTAAAATTCCAAGTCATGTACAAGAGCAAGTTTATGCGATCAAGTCGTGCATTTTATTTTATCAGTTATTTCAATACAAAAAACTAGGTTTCATAATTTAATATACATAATAATATATAAAAAAAAATACAACATACATTTTTTTTTATACAATATTTAACAGTGTCATTTAAAATTATATATGTAAATACATTATAATAAGAGTTCGGAATTTAGTACATAATAATAAAGTGGAGAAAATGTGAGTGTTGCTCTTAAATCTATAAACTAACTCACAAAAAAAAACTAATTCAATCTAATTTTATTCTGAGTGCATTAAAATTTCCAATTCAAACTAAACGATTGGACCGAGAGTCCACAGCAATTTATAGGTGTGAAGTATAGCAAAAATTCAATGATGCAATAAGATAGTTCTTTACTTTTTATTTGCAAATATGCAAGTTTTGCAAGACGTAGTTGGAGCGTTTGCAAATTATGCTGCATTTAAAATGCATTTTTTTCTGAAAGCCCAGACAAAAGATATAGAACTTGAAAAATTATAGGTATTTAATAAAAGAGCTGAATACCATAGACAGGAATATGAGGATCCAAGACTTCTTAGGTGGAGTCTTATGCAAGACGCACTTGAAAAATTCATTTTTATAGTGCATCTTGCATACGCCCACAGAAGAGGTTTTGGACTCCCGCATATTCATGTCTAAGGTATTCAGCTCTTTTATTAAATATAGTTTTTATTTAATAGGATACCTTTTATCTGGGGTTGCGGAAAGAAATGCATTTTTATTTTTTTTTTAGTCTTTGGTATTACATATTATCTTCTGTAATAGTATGAGTAGAGTCATGCAAATGTTTTTCAGCCGAATCCATAGGTACGAATATAGTAGTCTGATTAACCCGTTCTTAATATAGACAAGGTATCCTAATGAATTCTTTACTTATACGTTTTTTTTTCACTGAAAGTCTTTAAGAAAAATTCGACCAAAACATGAATGAAGTAATGGCGAAGAGGAAAAAGAACGCTTAACGATCTTAAGACCTCTGTGATCTGTGCTTTAATATTTTTACTTTTATTTGATAAAATACGGCCGATCCTTTTTGCGGCGACGAATGTGAAATTTTTACAAATTAAGTAAAAGTTAAAGTTTTTTACATTTTAAACAAATAATTTGTTACGTTTTTGTGATTTTGATTTCAAATTTAGATTTTACGTTTCTAGGCCGATTTTATTCACTCAAAGTTGAACATAACTTAAGGATTTTTATTCTCAACTTGTGAATTTGTTTTTATTCACACAAAGTTGACGTTTTTAAATTTTGATTTTCAACTCTAGAGTTGATCAACTTTAGATTTTATCAACTCCCAGAAAAAAAAAATAGAAGTTGACCGAGCAAACTTAAGAGTTTAAATAAAAATGTTGTTTTGTCATTTAATTTTTGTTTCTAAAGCTTGTTCAATTCAGATTTTGGACAAAAAAGTTTTAAAAAAATAGGCCATCAATTTTTTTTGGACAGTAAACGTATTCGCGATTTTCTTCTTGTTGCGTTTTGTGGTATCATTAGTTTTTTTTTTATTATAAATGATGTCACAATTCACAATTTAACACAAAATAACACACAAATATTGAAAAACTTCAAATTAAATAACCAAATAAAACAAAATTAAAATTGAAAATTACAGTTTGTTTTATTTTTCACAAATATCCCAGGGATATTATTCAACTGGGGAGTTGAGGAAAAATAAGTGAATAAAAAGAAATTTCAACTCTCGAGTCGTAGTAAACTCTCGAGTTGATCAACTTGAGACTTTGCCTCAAGTTGAGCAACAGTGAAAAAAATGTGACAACAGCGCCATCTTGTGAATACAATAGTATAATATAAGATTTATAGTTTTAAATATAATTTCAGATTTATAAATGTTTAGTTAAAATTTTGAGTTCAACCGCTTGTTTGTGTTGCAGCTCAGTGTTAAACTCATGAAGAATTGTCTTCTTTTTATTCAAGGAGCTCAAAGGACACTGCTAATAGCACTAACAGAAACTCCATCAGTTTCTGGGAGCTATTTCGCTATGCAGCTCCATTGGACTATTTACTATTATTCATTGCTTTTATTTGCTGCTTTATAAAAGCTGTAGTATATGCTTCCTGTGTAGTTGTACATGGCGAATTGGTTGCAATGTTTGTGGATCGTAATCTTGGTTTTGGAACTTCTTCAAAATCTATTTCGCTGCCTTTATTTGGCGGTGGGAAAATACTGTAAGTCATTGCTTTTAATTCATTTAGATTAGAACGGTGCGGAGGTTTTAATTTCTTTTTTTTTTTTTAGAACCAACGCAACAAGAGAAGAAAACATGGCTGAATTACGAAATGATTCGTGGGCATTTGGATACATTTTGACAATACTATCCATTGTTATGTTTTTATTTGGAGTCATGTACGTCGATATTCTAAATTTTGTAGGCTTAAGAATCACTGCAAAAATTAGGCGAGCATTTTTTGAAGCCATATTAAGAAAAGACATTGGATGGCATGATGTTACGTCAAATTCAAACTTTGCTGTTCGAATTACAGAGTAAGAAATCAAGAGTGCTTTTTTCATTACTTTTGTCATTAATTTCATCATCTTTAAGCAATTTGGATAAGATTCGTGAAGGGATATCCGAAAAGGTTGGCCATTTTGCATACCAGGGCATCAGCGTTATTCTTTTCTTTACTATTTCGTTCGTCTACGGTTGGAAACTGACCCTGGTAATCTGTGGTTATATTCCTTTAGTCTTGGCATCAAACTTTATTGTATCTAAGGCAAGTGTAGTGCAATTTTATATTTAATAAAAAACCTAATAAATGTATTTCCAGTACCAAAGCAAACTCACAATACGTGAGCAAAACTCGTACATAATAGCCGGTAGCTTGGCCGAGGAAACAATTGGCGCAGTACGGACTGTTGTTGCTTTTGGTGGAGAAAAACTTGAATCTGAACGCTTTGATAAACTCCTGCTTTCCGCTCACAAAGCCAATAAATTAAAAGGTGTCTTCACTGGTTTAGGAGATGCAATTACCAAATCAATGCTATTTTTCTCTGTTGCACCTGCATTTTACTACGGAGTAATTCTAGTCTTAGGTGATCGGGGCAAAACTGATCCGGATTATACACCAGCAGTTTTAATGATTGTATGATAAGTTATGGAAAAACACCAAAACCCTTCCTTTTCACCTTTTTAACGCAGGCCTTCATAGGAATAATTATTGGATCGGATAACATTGCAAGGTGCTCACCATTCTTGGATGCTTTTACTTCAGCAATGGGTTCTGCTATATCCATTTATGAAGTGATTGATTCAACGACAAATATTGACCCAATGTCTGCAGATGGAAAGATTCTTAACTACGGAATCAATGGAGATATCGAATTTCAAGATGTCTTCTTTAAATATCCCTCTCGGGAAGAAGTTATTGTTTTAAGAGGACTGAATCTTAAAGTTCGAGCCGGCCAAACAATAG
This sequence comes from Epistrophella euchroma, assembly GCA_947049315.1. Lineage (NCBI taxonomy): Eukaryota > Metazoa > Arthropoda > Insecta > Diptera > Syrphidae > Epistrophella > Epistrophella euchroma. Next base: position 2,292,580 of record OX346247.1, on the reverse strand, counting down.
CTCTTGTAGGTCACTCAGGATGCGGAAAATCGACTTGTATTCAACTTCTACAGCGATTTTATGATCCAGTATTTGGAAATGTGATTCTAGATCAAATGGATATAAGAAAGTATAATGTTTCATGGTTGCGATCAAATATAGCTGTTGTGGGTCAGGAGCCCATTTTATTTCAAGGCACAATAGGTGAGTTTGTATGTTTTTGAATTAAATACTTTAAGAAAAGTTTCATATTATTTCAGGAGATAATATAAGACATGGAAAACCAGATGCTTCGCAAAAGGAAATAGAATACGCTGCTAGGGCAGCTGGAGCTCATGATTTCATAATTGAATTGCCATTAGTAAGTATGAAATGAAATCGATTATTATTTTGAAAGTAAATCCGCAATAAATATGACTTATTTGTCGCGTGTTATTCAGTTTTCCGTTGGGCGCCATTTAACATTTCATATTGCCTTTTGTAAACAAAAATCTATGGAACCGAATACTTCCACTATTTCATTTTAGAGCTACGATACTTTAATCAGTGAAAAGGGCGTTCAAATGTCTGGTGGCCAGAAGCAAAGAATTGCTATTGCTCGTGCCTTGATTCAAAATCCAAAAATTCTCCTTCTCGATGAAGCCACTTCTGCTCTGGATTATCAGTCTGAGAAACTAGTCCAAAAGGCTCTCAATGCAGCCAGCAAAGGTCGGACTACAATTGTTGTGTCTCATCGTCTGTCGGCTATTAAGCACGCCGACAGAATTATTTTCATTCATGAGGGCAAAGCTGTTGAAGAAGGCTCTCATGATGACTTAATGGAGTTGCGTGGTAGATATTTTGACATGGTAACAGCTCATGAATACAACGATAGAGATGTCAATGAAGAAAATATTCTTGAGAGAGGTATACAATGAAGGAAAAAGTATTGAATTCAAATATTTAAAATACAAACTGTAATTTTAGAAAAGCCTTTTGACATTACTTTCGAACAGACGAGTATTAGCTGTGAAAAAAACCAATTGAACAAACATCGTTTTTCTAATGCATCAACTACTGCAAAAACTATTTGCAGCAACGACGATTTGCAAGAAGAAACTCAATTTTGGAGGACATTTAAAAGACTGTTGAAAATTGCGAGGAGCGAATGGTGTTATTTAGTATTTGGAACTTTTTTTGCAATGCTTTATGGTTGTATTCAACCAGTTTATGCTTACTTATTTGGAGAATTTTATGCAGCATTAGGACAGACTGATCCCGAAGAAGTTTTGACCCGTACAACGTTACTTTCTCTTATTTGTGTGGGAGTTGGTTTTGTGGTAGCAGCCATTTGTTTTATCCAAACTTATATCTTCAGTCTAGCTGGTATTCGACTTACAACGAAATTAAGGTTCATTGAGCTGTTTTTAAAAGAAAGTTTTTTTTATGTAGATTAATAATATTTTATAGATCATTAACCTTCAAGGCTATTCTCGCCCAAGAGATCGCATGGTTTGATGACGAAGATAACAGTGTTGGTATACTTTCAGCACGATTATCGGGAGACGCTGCAAGTGTTCAAGGATCAATTGGACAGCCGATGAGTGGAATGATTCAGGCAGCAGCGAATTTTGTGTGTTGTATTTCGTTAGCTTTTTATTTTTCTTGGCAGATGGCGTTGGCATGTCTGTGTACATCACCCTTTATGGTGGGATCGATTGTTTTTGAAGCAAGGTAGCATAGATTGATTTTATTCTGTAGTTGTTCTGTAATTGATGTTTCATGAAATTATCGATCTTTTCATTCAAATTGATTTTGTTCAACAAAACTCAGTTGATTTATGTAATTACTTCCGAAAATTTATTGTTTTAAGATATATGGCAAGTTCAGCGATTCATGAGAAACGCACTCTCGAAGAAACAAGTCGAATTGCAACAGAAGCTATTGCCAACATCCGAACTGTAGCTGGACTTCGCAGAGAGCCTCAGTTAATTAAAGAATACAATAAAGATGTTGATAAATATATAGGACTACTAAAAAAGAAACTTCGTTTTAGAGGAGTTGTAAATTCAAGTGGTTTTTCAATAATGTATTTTGGATACGCCGTTGCATTAACATACGGTGGAATTCTTTGTTCGGAAGGGAAGATCGAGTACTACAATATTATCAAGTAGGAGATAATATTTAATTGATAAAGTTTTCGTTCAGTTAAAATATTTGCCATTAAATTTCAGAGTCTCCGAATCTCTTCTTTATGGTCTTTATATTCTGGCACTTGCCCTGGCATTTGCTCCATCGTTTACAACAGCCCTCATATCTGGCCATAGGCTACTTCGAATATTAGATAGAAAGCCAAGAATTAGATCATCACTACACTGTCAGAATAATTTGAAAATTGATACGTCGTTAAAAGGAGTAACATATAATGATGTTTCTTTCCGTTATCCAACTCGCCCCGATGTGCAGGTCTTGAATGGTTTGAATTTGGGAATCTTACAGGGAAAGACTGTTGCATTGGTGGGTGCATCTGGTTGTGGAAAATCGACTTTTATTCAACTGCTGCTAAGATATTACGGAGCTGACAAAGGACAAATTGTAAGACATACACGTGACTTATTCTTATTTAATTTAACTTTATGATTTTAGTGCATAGATGGTCAAGATATTGAACAAGATATGACGTTGTCAACACTGCGTCGTCGATTGGGAATTGTTTCTCAGGAGCCTGTCCTATTTGAGAAGACTATAGCTGAAAACATAGCATATGGGGACAATTACAGAGAAGTCTCAATGCCCGAGATTATTGAAGCGGCAAAGCTTGCAAACGCACATTCATTTATAACTGCATTGCCAAAGGGATTTGAAACGAAACTCGGAGCGAAAGGTACTCAGCTGTCAGGTGGTCAAAAACAAAGAATTGCCATTGCTAGAGCTTTGGTTAGGAACCCAAAGATTTTGTTGCTAGATGAGGCTACTTCTGCATTGGATTTGCAAAGTGAAAGGGTCAGTATACAGTCTAGTTCAAAATTCATTATTTTTACACTTTTCAAAAATAGCTCTCAAAAACGCTTTTCCGTCATTTAGTATCAATAAGCACATATAAAAAAAAAGCTTGATAGAATTACATACGACTGCCAAATTCGATTATAGTCTTCTGCTTTCATACTTTCATCCAAATAAATCAATTTCATCATAATCTTAAACCCCCATATGGGATAGGATGTGTTATATATCACGTTATATTTTTGCGTGAAACCAGAAGTCCAGAACAGTAATAGAAAATAAAATTCTATTTTAACAGATCGTACAATCAGCTCTAGATACAGCGTGCAATGGCAGAACATGCATTATAGTTGCCCATCGGTTAGCAACAATTCACAATGCAGACCTTATTTGCGTTTTACAAAATGGAAAAGTAGCCGAACAGGGTAACCATCAGCAGTTATTGGCAAGGGATGGCATTTACGCAAAATTATATAAAAGCCAACCAGTTGTTAGATAGATGCGCAGAAATTATAAAACATTCTTTTTAATAATATTGATAATTATGATTTTGAATTATAAACAATACCTACAAAAAGAAAGACTATCGTTTAATTATTTTTCCGAGACCTGCTGATGGCTTGTGTACCTACTTGTACGGAGTTTGAAAAGCACACACCACAACTTTTAGCAATGTCATTAGAAGGCCTTCTTACTTCTCGAACATTAACTTTATTTTTAGATATACTTTTATAACGCATAAACTTGCTGATAAAAAAAAAAAATCTTAAATCAAAAAGGTGGTGTCTTTTAGTTAATTCTCGTTTTAAGTGGGTCTTACTTCTGAACAACAATTCTTTGTTAACTCTACTACTCTACATATTAATGGAACTCATTACCACGACAAATTATCATTAGAACAGAAACTTAAACTATTTATTCTAATAATGCATAACTAATAATTTTATAATTTATGTTTTTTGTTGTATGCAAATGTTACCTTTTTAAACAAAATAATATGCTAATTACCAATAATAATAGATAGCACTAGGGAACATTTATAAGGCTTCACTTCGCATAGTTAATAAAAAAAAAACAGTACAAATACAAATTAATATGCCAACATTAACATTTGCGGATTTTTCTTATCTGCCTACTTAATATCTCTATCAAATCGTAGAAGATAAGTTGACTTTTCCTTTTTAAATGGTTGGTATATTTTGACCATGGGTTAGGGTTGCCAGAAATGCGCAGACGCTATGCTAATTTTTTCTTCATTAGATGCATTACATCGAATTTTGTTAAGTAGGTCAATATAAGTTTAGATTTTAAGGGACAGTTTTTCGGCGGCACTTAATTTACTTTAAATTAAACCAGAGTCAATATTACTAAAAATCTATAGAAATCGAGGCTCGAAATAGTCGGAAACATTTTTAAAAAAATCACATTTGTCAAGGTTTCGACAATCGATTTCCTTTCGTTCTAAAGTTTAGACAAAAAGTAAGATAACTTTAGATAACAACTAAAAATATTTATTTATAAATTGTTTAAAGTTAGACAACGTTTATAAATCCAACTATAGGTATAGTAAAAACTCTTATCATACTCACATCCATATCAAATAATTCGCGTCCACAACCCAAAAAAATATTATTCGACAAGCTTTCATTTGTATCAAGGATAAAAGCAATATATCCAAAAGCAGGGCCGGCCCAAGCCAAACTAGCGCCCTGTGCAAGATTTGTATAAAGTGCCCCTTTTTATATTTACACACATACATACATACATTCATATATATACACATGCATAAGCCTTTTCCACATTACTCAATATGTAGACTTTTTTTTGTCCATATCGAAGAAACGGAAACACAAGATACAATTTATTTTAAAATGCAAATGACAGTACATATTTGTTTGCGCAAGATCAGGTTACATGTTCTTTCTCCTGGTAATATGTGCCCCCAGAACTTTGCGCCCTGTGCATTTGCACATCTTGCACATATGGTTGGTCCGGCCCTGTCCAAAAGTTCTGAGAGCAAGGATAAGCTTCCTTGGCTTCCTTGTTTTAACAGCACTACAGGTATGTACTGAAATTTTTTTGTAACAAGAAAATGTACTTCAAATGTTATTTTATTATTAGGGATATTCGTAAAACCATCGCATAAACATCGTAAACTATGGAAAGTTTCCAACGTTGTAATCGAACTGTCAAAATTGGTGTGCGAAATCTTTTCCAACAAATCGTAAACTTTCCGACAAGAATTTGTGTCATAAATGTAGTTAACGATGATAAACACAGGAAAGTTTTTTTTTTTCAATGCTGATTGCTTTAACACTTCATTTACGCAAGATTATTTTAAGGGGCATTCATGAAGCGTTTGTCGGACGGAAACTTTACGATTTAACGACGTCCGAAAGTTTCAGCAGTTGCATGTATACCCTTTATTTTTATAATTATTGGTCACACAACATAATTAAATGTATAGGTAGGTAGGTAGGTAGAAATGGCGACCAACGAACAACTAGCTCGCTGACCCAATTAGCGCAGAAAAGCACCGTTTTGATACCATAAACTCGTTGGAACCTATTTATGGAAGAGTTTAGTAGAAGCTGGCGGGAGGCATCCACAAACGCTTCAGACATTTTAGTGTCAAACTAGTCACTACATCCTACAATCCTACGGTTACCCTGCATCCCGTGTCCCCTCAAGACTCGAAGTCCGCATACTAGCAGTCTAGCGAATCAGAAGGGGGTCGAGGCAAAGGCCATTTTGTTGCGTTAAGGAAAAAAATCAAGTCTTTGCTCTTTATTTCGGAAAGTTCGTTAAGGTCGTCATAAAAGGCATGTCTAAAGGATTGTACTCTATACCCGGGTATACCCTTTATTTTTTTAGAAAACTTCGTTTACGACGTCGTAAACTTTCCGACGTTAACGATGTTTGCGAAATGGTTTTCAAATGTTGCATGAGTACCTGAAACTTGAAACATTCGAATCGGCTGAAGAATGTTGCAAGATTCACTTGGCGCTTGCCGTCGAGCCAACTTAGACTCGACGCGAATTCTGGAAATTTCTTCAGTCGTCACAGATTCGCACCAAATGTTTCGCGTTGGTTTGGGATAGCCTTATTTCACCATAACTTTAATTTTTGGCTATTTAAATATAGATGGCGCAAGTAAGTTGTCAAATTTTTTCACCACCAAACAGCTGTCACAATCGAAATGTCACCATTAAAAAAAAATTCATAAAAAAAGTGTTCCCCGCCTGTCAGTTGACGTGTTTAGAATTTTCACCATAACCGAAATCCATTTTAATTCTTTTTTTTTTTGCAAAAATCTCCTGAAAAAATGCAAAAAATCTAAAAACACAAATATATTTTCAATACACAATAATCCAATTAAATTGATTTTTATTGTAAAATTGTTACAGACAAAATGTTTTTTGCCAACGTATTCATTATTTGTTTATGCGTGTTCGGTGCGACGAGCGACGAACATAATCACATTGTAAGTTTTTTTCTAAAAAATATAAAATTACATTACAATCTGCTCCCACATCGAAAAATTACTCTAACTTAAATTTATTCCATTGCCAGTATAACGACCGAGAGGAAGTAGTTCTATGGATGAACACTGTTGGCCCGTATCACAATCGCCAAGAAACTTATGCATATTTCTCTTTGCCTTTCTGCTCGGGGTCCAAACAGACTATTAGCCATTACCATGAGACACTCAGTGAAGCGCTCCAGGGAGTCGAACTCGAGTTCAGCGGCTATGAGATTGACTTCAAAGGTAAATTGATTTGATTCGTGTGGAAAATAAAGACATACAAATTTACACCTTTTCTATGTAGTCGACGTCTCATCGACTGTGATCTGCATGGTCGACCTGACCGAAGAAAAAGTCAAAGCTTTCACCTATGCCGTTAAGAATGAGTACTGGTATCAGATGTACATCGATGGTCTGCCCATTTGGGGTAAAGTGGGTGAACGTTCCGAGCGAGAGAACAAATACTCCATCTACACCCACAAAAAATTCGAAATCGGCTATAATGGTAAGCAAATTGTGGACATCAATCTGACCACAGAAAAGAAGGAGCTCCTTGTACCGGGTGCCAAAATAAATTTCTCCTACGAAGTCATCTGGAAGCTGACTCCAGTTAAATTCGAAAACCGTTTCGACAAGTATTTGGATCCGAACTTTTTTCAACACAGAGTATGACTATGGTTACTCTTATGTTTTTGCTGTTTGACATTCTCTCGTTGCAGATTCATTGGTTCAGCATATTCAACAGCTTCATGATGGTCATTTTTTTGGTTGGACTCGTGTCAATGATTCTTATGAGGACTCTGCGCAAGGACTATGCCCGATATAGCAAAGATGAAGAAATGGACGATATGGTGAGTTCAAATGGTGTTATTACTTTATCAGCATTCAAAATTGCCAACGCTACGTATATACATAGATATATATTTTGTTGTTGTTGCTCTTTATCGGTATGGCTGTGATAACAGAAATTTAAACACTCATTTCAATTTAAATTGAAAAACAATGTTATTCTAATAGAAGCCAACGACATTTTACTTATAAATTTAACAATCTACGATTCATACGTGTGAAAACACAGAACGAGAATGAATTCAATGTTATTAACGTCTAGTGCAAATATGAATTATTTCAAGTAATTGAGGGACACTTGATACATTTTAGTGTCAAGCTTGAAACTAAAAAAATATGAGATTATTCCCCTGCATGTTTCCCCCTTTTGAAAAGATACAATGTGTGCCTATTATATGTATGTAAGTCGAAAAGAAAGTGTGTTGATAAAAATATTTAAGCTTACATTGTTGTCTTAGGTCATAATCTATTTAACTTTTTTTGTAGGCAGCTAAAATTTATAACGATTTTATTTTTTTTTACTGTCCGAAAACGGATTGATCGATTTTATTAAAATTCGTGCCCATGTATAAAGGAACTGCAAAAAATCCCATAACAAAAATAACGTCATGACGAATTTTCAGAAATTTAGTACTACATACTAGTAAACAAAATAAAGAAAAAGTACATTTGTTTCGTACCTTCTGTCGTGGGCAAGGCATTCGCATAGAAATAATAGCTATTATAATAAAAAAGTTTTTTTTTTTTAAAGCTGGCCATACACGATAGAGCCAAATGGCTCGTCTGAGCCAAATTGGCCGAGCCATTTGGACTTTCAGCAGGTTATAAATCCACCAGTCCATTTGGCCCGAGCCAATTGGCTCTATCGTGTATGGCCAGCTTAAGAATTTAAGCTTTAAAATCCGTAAAAAAATTTTAGCTACAGAAGCACTCCTCAGATGAAATAAAATTGTGTACAGAAAAAAAACTAACCGTTAATACCATATTTCAGTACCAATATAAAAAATACTTTGAATTGCAGGAACGTGACTTGGGCGATGAATATGGTTGGAAACAAGTTCATGGTGACGTTTTCCGAACTCCGCAACACAGTTTGTTCTTTTCCGCCCTTATCGGAGCTGGATATCAATTGATCTCAGTTGTATTTTGTGTTATTATTTTTGCAATTGTAGGAGAATTATACACAGAGTAAGTTAAAAAAAAATCATTCTAGCAAGAGTCCACTTTTAAAAGTAATATTTCCCATTCAAGACGAGGATCTCTTTTGTCAACTGCGATATTTGTTTATGCCGCTACCTCACCTATCAATGGCTACTTTGGAGGATCTTTATACGCTCGTCTAGGAGGGCGCATGTGGATACGGCAGATGGTAGTGTCAGCATTTTTAGTGCCACTGTTTGTTTGTGGGACAGCATTTTTCATCAATTTCATTGCCATTTACTATCACGCTTCAAGAGCAATTCCATTCGGTACAATGGTTGCCGTCACCTGTATTTGTTTCTTTGTTATTCTTCCACTGACCCTTGTGGGAACAGTAGTCGGACGGAACTTGGATGGCCAACCAGACTACCCGTGTCGCGTGAACGCAGTACCTAGACCCATTCCGGAGAAGAAGTGGTTCATGGAACCAGCAATTATTATTCTGCTCGGAGGAGTTCTACCCTTTGGATCGATTTTCATCGAAATGTAATAAAAAATAAACTCAGTAGCTCAGATAATTCTAATCTAAGAAATAAATTTTTATAGGTACTTCATATTCACTTCATTCTGGGCATACAAAATATACTACGTGTACGGTTTTATGCTTTTGGTCTTTACCATTCTTACAATCGTCACCGTATGTGTAACCATTGTATGCACGTATTTCTTGCTAAATGCCGAGGACTATCGGTGGCAGTGGACGAGTTTTCTGTCGGCCGCATCAACATCAATTTACGTCTATGCGTATTCGTTTTATTATTTCTTCTTTAAAACCAAGTAAGTTAAAAATTTATTGTTGTATTGTATTTTAATTAATTTAAATGTTTTTGCTTTGTTTTACAGAATGTACGGTCTCTTCCAAACGGCATTCTATTTTGGCTACATGGCGTTGTTCAGTGGAGCGCTAGGTCTTATTTGCGGCACCGTTGGATATGCCGGAACAAACTTTTTTGTGAGAAAAATTTATTCAAATGTGAAAATCGATTAAATTATTGTATATCGAGTCACAAAACGAAATACAAACTTAACAAAAAAAACTGAAGTTTTTCCTCGGTGAAATAAAAATAATTAATTAATTGATTGTGATGACTTGATTCTACGATGTACTTCTTTGGCTCTTAATCTCAAACACACCACAACCATGTTCTAATCTTGACCAGTTTTTAATCCGCAAAACTTCTATATAATTAGTTTTAAGTATTCTATGCAAAAAACATACGTATTATTATGGTTTTTATTAATAATTTTGCTTAAGATTTTGATTATTTAAACTTGCGTTTTAAGGAATGAATACGAGTCTGCATTTCTACTCTTTTTTTTAATAGTTTTCCTTGCTTTTGTACTAGTGAGCGTTTTTAGTATTTAAATAATAGAAAAATCTAGATCACAATAATAGATTATATTGCAAAATGTAAACTTATTAAATATATTACATAATTTTTTATTTTTTGTTTTCATAAATTAACACGCGAATATGCAACTTTGTGAACAATAAACAAAAAAATTATGTAAATCACTGGACAATTTTGTAATAATAAAAAAAATAATATGGAAAACAATACAAAATTACATATAATTAAAAATATTATTGAATAATTAGGTTTAATAAAAATATAATGAAAGTAGACATGAAGGAGTAAACAATTTGCATTATTTTTTTTATGTTTAATGGTAATTAAAAGTGTATTCATTTTACAGGAGGAAGAGCTGTAGAAGATTTCGCAAACCTATCTTGAAGCAGCGTCATGGATAACCATAAGGATGTTGGAGCGATGCGCAGTTTTGAGACGTAGCTCTAATGTAAGCTTTGACAATCGTTGATCTATTATTTTATTGCAGTTATTGAATTTTTTCAACACATGCTCAAAATCTATCATCGATAAGATCTTCAAATTATAAACAAATAATATTTTCTTTGCTAGGATTGAAAATAGAATGTACATAGCTAGTATATTCTGTCCAAACTAAATTCTATCAACCTGGCCGTAATACCGCCGACCTAACACCATCAAAATGCAAGAAAAAAAGTTTTTTACGGTCATATTATTGACTTTCTTCAAAGCTAGTTTTACGGCAACAAATAGTTCTATAGCGGTTTCGAGTTTTAAGTTTAGTCTTGTTGTTGTGTGCATACTTAAATTACCAAAACACTTTCCCAAACTTTAGTAAGGAATCCGCTTAAGAACATATTTCTGGATTTTCCACTTTATTCTGAAATTTTTCGGATGGTTATAAAAATCATTTACACTTTCTGTTAATTATGACGTAAATATACAATGTTACATATATTTTGATTTTATCAATCTTAAAAAATCCAAGAAATTCGAACTTTTGACGTTAAGTCGTCTCATTCGAACTATCGAAGGTACAAAAATATTCCGCCGGGGAATTCGGAATAGGAGTATTCTACTCCCGAAACAATACGTCTCCCATGGAATATTTACAGCCCTAAACGTTTGCGTGAGAAATGAAAGAATCGATTGTTTTTTCGAAATTATGGAACGCCCACCGGTGTTCTGCGATGCTGTTATAAGGTACGTCTTTGAGTGACATTTTTGACAGATTCATAAGGATTTCTTCCGATATCCTCCGACATCGCGAAGAATTTTCCGCTCCGACGGTATACCTCGATAGGGCCGATAATGTAGATTAAAATAAAATTTAACCAGTTAGATTTTCTAGAGAACTTCGAAAATAAAGATCGGTTAAGGTTGGCACTCGAAAGACAGAAGATTTTTAAAAATAATTTTAGGCAAATTGAATGAAACATTCACGTGAATCGAAAGATTAGATCGAATCGGTTAATCGAATAGGGCTCAATTTTCAATATCAATTGAATTTTTAGTTTTCAACTAATTAATAAATAAAAAAAAACTTGAATTTTGTTATTGAATTACTTTCGTTTATTTTGAAATACTGCGCACTTACTGTCGCAGTTCATTTCCTTATTTATAAATTACTCTATTTTTCATGTGAAGTTAATATATTGTATTACTATGTATATTTTTTTGTAGAATTCATATTATATTTTTTGTGTATGCCCGTATGCATATTGCAAACAAATTATAGGCGTGTAACATCACGCAGACTAGGCCTAATTTAAGACTTTGATAAATTATTTTCTCTGGATATTGAAGGGAGCGACCATTGCCTGTGGGTGCGGGGCATGCGGTTGATGTCCCGGATGCGATAAATGCGGGTGCTGATGGTGCATAATTTGAGGTGGAATCTGTTGGTGATGGGGGGGCACTTGTTGCAATATTTGTTGAGGATGTAGTTGTACATGTTGCGGTATATGCTGTTGCAAATGTTGGGGCCCATTTATTTGCTGGTGTTGTATTGCATGTTGTTGGGGGTGTTGTGGGATTTGTTGCGGATGCTGTTGTGGATGCTGTTGAGGATGTAGAATTTGCTGTGGATGCTGATGCATTTGATGATGAGGTTGGCCGTTCCCAGGTAAAAGATGGTTTGGCGGCATCATATTGCGCATCATTGGTGGCATATTCCTCATGTTGTGCATATCCATGGGAGATTGGCCTCGCAAGAAAAACTGAGGAGGAGGTGTACCGTGCATCATTTTGTGAACTGGTGCAGGATGTGGGGCAGTCATATTTGGAGGTGGAACATTGAACTGATGCGGCATAACAGGTAGAGGTCCAGCTCTAGCAAGAGGTGATTGGGGTAGGCGAGTCAATCCCGTCGGTCGAATACCAGAAAATCCAATAGGAGACATACGAGCAGATGATCCACTTACGGAGACAAATCCGCTTGTGAATTTTGGCGATGGTACTTGTGAAGGAGAAATGCGCGGCGATATTTTTGGTGATGGAGGTCGCTGAAGCGGTGGCGTTTCAACAAGGTTTGGTTTAATCGAGGGACTCTCGTGTCTTGAAATAGTTGGGATTTTGTTCGGTTTCGGCGAAGAGAAATCTCGAGATGAGTCCTTCTTAGAACTCAGAGATGGAGGAGAGACTGTGGTCGATGGAGATGGAGCCGCAGATCCTGCTGCTGTTGTATTTGCAGCTGTAGTTGAAGCTGGTATTGGAGCTCCGGCAGCGTTTAAATTTGGCGGAACTAGTTTGGGGTTAAGCAGACGCGGTGGAATTGGATTTTCCATTTGTGAAACATACATAGAATGTACGACTGCATCAAAGTGGAAATAAAAAAGTGGCGTTGGTGTAGGCGGTCTCAGATAGACTGGTTGCTCTAAATTAGCTGGAGGTGAACCCGGTGGAGGCGGAGGTGGTGGTAGACTGTCCAACTCTGGATCAATTTTATAGGTCGAATCACTTGCCACGGGTTCTGCCTCTTTCTTTGATTCCGTTTTTACCACCTCGATTTCTTTAGCTGGCTTTAAACCGTGCTTTTTACGCAAGGCCTTCAATTTCCGACGAATTTTAGTATCCACAGCTTTTCGATCTTCCTCTTCGCTGTCACGATTCGGAAAAATACCATCTTCGAAGTATACTTTTTTCCTGAGTGATTTCCTAAGATAATTAAGACAAGAATAAATATTTATATCACTTCAAATGCTATTAAAAAAAAAAATAACTTACTCTTCCATTGCCATTTTTTTAAGAATTCCTCTTGCATTTCCTTCAGATTCTTTACCTAGTCTCAAGACAGCCGATGCTATGTGTCTGTTACTAACTTCTTCCTTCCACGAAATAGCTGATATCTTCTTCACTTTCTTCGCCTTCGATTTCTCAGGACTTACTTTCTCAACTTTAACTTCTGCTGTGGATGGTTCCATCGATTGTTCTTTCTTTCCTTCTGCTGGCTTAATCGAGGGCACATCCAAGCTTGGAACGATTTCAAGTACGTTGCCCTTTTGCACGGCGACAGCAGCTGCTTTGGGCAATTCTTTGAGCAGTGATGAAGGTTGTGATTGTTGAAGATAAGGTTGTTCTTCGTAGAAAAAGTTGGAATTATTCATTCCTGAACTGATTGTAGGTATATTCGAATAGACTTGCTGATCGGAGGTGTTGACATATTGATTGGCATAGTTCATGTGTTGATAATTAGATGGTGGACCGCCTGGTTGAGGTGGCAATGACATGTAACCATAAGTACTGTAGTTATAGCCCCCATAAGGATTTTGTGCGGAACCATCATGACCATTGAGTACGATATTTATTCGAGCGTCGAGTGATATGCGGTTAGATTGATCCTGATAATAGTACGACTCTTGAGGGAGATACGATGAACGATGTGGGTTGTAGTGATAAGTTGGCGAAATCGATTGAGATGAACGTCTGTTGGGCGAAATGCTACGACTTCGTGACGCACTTCTTTGCATCGGAGGCGACGGTGGTTTGAATGGAAGTGGAGATCTGGAAAATGTTCTATCGTAAGAGGTACTTCGCGATCGACGTCGTCCAGGTGGGCATGGCGAAAGTGATCGCGAGCGCGAATGAGTACGTCCTTTACGTGGAATAGGATCCGGGCGACGGCGACGACGAAGTGGTGAGCGACTGCGACTTCGGCGACCTCTGTAACGAGCTGCAATCATAGGTATTTAATTTAAATCATCATATTTTTTGTCTTTACTATAAATTTATTATTTTCACATGTTAGTAGTACCATCTAGTGAATGAGTTAAAAGCATTAAAGTGATTTGAATATAGTCATTTGGAAATCGATTTAATCGGGTATGTGATGAACCGTGATAAAAGTCTACACAAAAAGGCAAAAAATAGCTCAGCCTTATGCAAACATTTGACCAGATTCAAAACCATTTAATAAATTTTTTTTTAAAGAAATAAAAATAATAAATAACTTACCACCTGGTCCTCGTCTCGGTTGGGGCGATGAAAAGCGTCCTCTTCTGCGTGGACTCACAGATAGCGAACGCATTCGTGGCCTCATGGCTCTAGTCCTCGACGAAGATCGACTTTCTCGTCTGCTATATCTTTCGCTTGAGCGACGATCTTCACTCGATCTGGAAGTGTTTGTATCAATCATTGGCTTTACAATTGCCACTTCCTTTGTTGGCTTAGCTAGCAATTTTTCAGTAAAGTCTGCATCTTCTTCCTGCTTTAGGGGTTCGATTGCTGTCACTACCGCCGAACCGCTAGCCACGGCCGTTTTAGATTTTTTCATCGGTGATATTGTTAATTTTATTGCTTCTCGATTTGCATTGAAGATTTTAATGTCTTCTGGTTCGGAATTTTTCAAATCGTCCATACTGGCCTCCTGCAGTGTTGGGATAAATTGCGGCTGAGCCGCTAAATTCTCGCAACTGCTCTTGGTCGAATCGACACCCGAGTCGGTTGTGGTTAAATCTTTAGCATATTTCTGTAAGATCAAATTCTTTTCCTGCAAAAGAAGATTTTCCATCTTCCTTAACTCTTCGACAATTTCATCGCCTGAATCATAATTCGCTCGCATACTTTGTATATTGGCGAGATTCTCTTCTAATTGTTGGATTTTCTTGAAATCACTTGCAACTCTATTGCTACGTTTCTTCTTCTTTTTCTTGGATGCATCTGATTCTTCGTTATCATCGTCGGATGAAGATGATGATGATGAACTTGAGCTAGACGACGAAGAAGACGACGAAGTGGAAATGGTCGATGTTGTAGACGTCGACGAGCTGTTACTTTCTTTGTGATCGGTTGACTCCGATTCTGCACGCGATAGTTCTGCTTCAGGAGTCTTATCTTTGACCTTAATTTTTGTCATATCAACACCGGTTCCTTCAACGCTTCGTATAAATTGGTCGTACAGTTCTTGCATTCCGAACAGAACAGTTTGATCTTCTTTCCCCACTGATTGTTTTCCAGTTAAAGGAGCTTTTGTTTGAACAAGTGTATCCGTTTCTATTGTCTCCAATTTTATAACGACTTCCTGTGCCGGAGGCAAGCTTACCACACAATTTCCTGTAGACTTAAGTTCATCTTCAATTGCCTTCAGTGGCGGTGGACTTGGATTAACTAGCAAAGGATTTTCAAAACCATCACTAAGCTTCTCACTTTCTACAATAGGAGATGCCTGCTTGGTATGTTCTGTTTTAGGAGCTTTTTTGAGGTCCAGGCGCTTTGTTGGCGTTGAACTATCTTGATTTGTCATAAAATCAACGTCATTCTCCCAATTGTCCATATAATCGTCTGTATCTGGGCTCTCGTCACCTTTAACCACACCTGCAGTTTTATCCTTCTTATCTCTGCTTGGTGCAAGATCATCGATGAATGAAAGTCGTTCCGATGCTAGTTTCTTAACACTTCCTTTCTCAACTCCTCTGGGAGACTTTGTTTTTGATTTAGTACGCAGTTCATTACTTTTCGATCGTGATTGATTGTGACTCTCTTGAGTTTTGGCCTGCTTATCACGAGAAAGTGATCTATTGGCAGATGTTCGAAATTCTGGAGTGGAAATTTCACGTTTATCGGTCTTGGTTTTTGAAGGTTTATTTTTATCAATTGGCGGGGTACGCGAACGAGATTTTCTTGTTTTGAATGGATTTAATGGCTTCTTTGGACCGACGTCTAAATCTTCAGCAAACATATCAAATACTTTATCTGATTTTGAATTCTTTTCTGTTTTATTTCGCAATTCAGAATTTGTTTCAACTGTGGCCGATTCGTTGTTTTCGTCCATTGATACTCGTCGTGCAGAATTAGATGATGGTCTTCTCTCTGATCGATTTTTGGACGTATCAAGAGATGAATTTTGTCTTTCAATTGACATTGAACGGTTGTGTGATCGTGATGGTCGCCTATTGAACTCTCTACGATCTTTGGAGGAATACGGGGATTTACCATGTGCGCCTCTGTCTTTTGAACTAAAGGGATTACTACCTGGGGATTTACTGGATTTGGAAAAGGATCTGTCATTCTTATGATCGGGTGTGTGTCTATTGAATTTGTCCTTTGAAATCGATCTTCGTTTGGGAGACCTAGATCGCCTGCCTTTGGAAAAGGATTTGTCAAATTCGGACTCCGGTCTCTTTTTCTGTCTTTCAATTGAATGGTTCCATTGGCTATCGCACTTTTCCATCGAAACTGATCGTGATCGTGTCAATTTTTTGTCTGCACTTCGAGTTAATTGAGAATTTGATCGTGATCGTTGATTGCTCCTAGAGCTTCTGTCCATACTCACATCTTTATGAGATTTTGAGAAATCTGCTGACTTGTCCCGCAATGCGAACGGATTTCGTTTTTCTGGTGTGGAAATTCGTTTTCTTGAGTTTGATCGAGATCGATTTTGTATTGGTTTACCTGTGAATGGGTTTCGTCGCTCTGCTGGATTGACTGGCTTTGTTTTAGCGACGATCACCTCATCCGATTTCTTCTCAATGAAAAAGCTTTTCTTTTCTTTTGACACTGATGGGGCTCTTATTGGCGACCTGCTTTTGGGACTAATATCTAGATTTGATGCTTTCAATTCAAATTTCTCACTTGGAATTGGAGGAGTAGAGCCACATTGCGAATCAACTGAAGAAGATTTCTGTCGTGGTTTTGGTCGTTCTTCAGCTACCTTAAAATTATTTTTTTGTTCCGGTGAGAGTGTAGAGCTTATCTTAGTTTTTTCTTTACCAGAATCACCCTCTGTTTTTATCAATATATCCCCTATGTCCTCCTTATTTTGTAATATTTCCTTGTTCACTTCAACATTTATGATAGTTTTCAACTCAGATTTCCTTCCTTGGGGAGAATCAACCGAATCTCGAAGCTTCTGTATAAGTTCTAATGGATTCGGGCTAAACGATTCAGTTTGTTTCTCCTTTGATCGCGATTTTGACTTCTTTTTCTTATTGTGCTTTTTCTTCTTCTTATGCCGACGTAGCGGAGTACCCTCTTGACTGCCATCGATTGATTTTTGTTCATCATTCATGATCTTGTAACTTTTTGGTGGCGTTGCAGATCGACGTTTTGGACTTGAATTTTTGTCTTCATCCCGACACTCTTGTTCCAAAATATCGTCTTCTTTTTCTTTTTTAATTTCAATTTTTACCACTGGTTCTTCTTTTTTATCATCTGACGCTGTTTCCTCATCTTTTAGTTTTTTCGAAGATTTTTTACTATGCTTCTTTCGGGATTTTTTCTTTGCCTTGGGCTTGTGTGGTTTCTTCTTCTTGGATTTTTCATGAGTTTTATTTTTTCGGGTTTTGACTTTTTTAAGTTTTTTCTTCTTCTTTGAATCTTTGTACATTTTTTTAATTCCTTTTTCGATTCCAATATTTATGGTTAAAGCATTAAAGGAATAAGAAATCGATGGTTCTGTTTTTGTCCATCTGTAAAAGTAATTTGTTTAATTATTTTTGCAATTTTAACACGACTAAAGTACTTTGAATTGAATATTTATTTTTTATCAAATTTACATGGGTATCTTTTTGTTGGATTCGTTTTGTATTGATTTAGAATTTAGGGTAGTCATTCATATTGTGGCGACGAATTTGACCAGTTCGTCAGTGATTAAAAGACAAAAAAAATATATGTGCCAAAGGAAGTAATATTTTACTGGGACAAAATTCGCAATTGATTTCATTTTTTTTTAAACAACAAACTCTGACTTAACTTTAATTATATAAAATGAACTATAACGGTCATATTATTCACTCAACACATCTAGATTAAAACTTAAATCTGGATGTAAATCATACAAATTCAATGTAAATTCATCTGGATTTAAGTTTAAATCTGGATGTATCGAGTGAATAATATGGCGGTAAAGCTTCGGTGTACATATTCTTAAGTCTAACTAATATATGATGACAAAAAAGTACGTATACGCCACAGTAACTCCACTAATGCTTATTTTGTATTATTTATTTAAAAGGGTCTGTAATATTATACATATAAACTAAAAACGTGGTAGTAGCCGTGGCGTGATGGTTAGTGCGATGGACTGTCATGCCGGAGGTCTAAGGTTCGATCCCCAGCCTCGCCACCTATTTATTTAAAAAGAAAAAACGGCTACTGCCTCTTGCGAGGAATTGACAAATCCTCCAAGTGTATCTCCTGTTACAGAAAAGTGCCGCTCGTATTCGGAAATAAACTGTAGGTCCCCTCCATTCCTGCAGACACGCACACAGGAATGGTTGAGAGTTGTAAGTCACTAGGCCCTAGTTCTTTATGAGCTGCTGTGCCATCAAATTTATTTATTTTTTTTAAACTAAAAACAGGCAAAGAATATTAAAGAGATTTTTTTCACCTCTGTCTCTCTTATATCCAAATGTAATGGATCACAAGATGGAAATATAAAAATTTATCAGTGTGTAACACGTTTAGCTATATTTTTTTTAAGGGTCACAACATTTGGTTATTTCTTTGTTCACCTGATGGTAAATCCTCTAGAAGTAGGTACTCATTTTTTTTTATTATATAGTCCAGTTCGAATTCATAGCCAAGACAGGACAACGTTTGTCGGGTCAGCTAGTAATATCTAATAATAGCACTTCAATAATAAAACTTTAAGTAAATAGGCAATTGAAAATGGAGACCGAAAAAATGGCCAGAAACGTCTTTTAAAATTACCAGATCATAAAATAATTCCGATTCCTCGATGCAAGGGATCCTCACTGATTGATAATGGCATAATGAATCTGTACGCTTTGTACTAAACTAAAACCGTAATCAAAATGGTTATAGAGGAGAGATTCAAAAAAAAAAAAAAACGGTTTTATAGGAGATACCTAATGGTCCCACCTAATTTTCGAAGTTGAACAACAAAAAGAGAGTGAAAAGCGAAATTAATGCGGAAATTTTAGTGCACAAAATTATATCCGTGCTATGTTTACGCATTAAATATTTCTTTGTAAATGAAGTCTGGAAAACAGTCGTTGAGTTTGGCCTCCCGTTAAAGGTGAAAATCAATTCACCGCAGATAGGTATTTTAACTTTTCAATGTGAAATCTAAGTACTTGGAAAGTTTTTGGAAAAAAAGCATGATTATGATTTCTACTCACTTTGTGTTGGATTTTTCTCCCTGCAATTGCACAACGGAGCTTGGAATCTTGTTAACAGGACTGGTTGGGCGCTGATCGATGAAGGGTCTGAAAAATTCAAAAATGTTATTTGTCGCCAATCAAAAATAAGCTAAGAGCAATACTCTCTATAATGAGGAGCAGGGAATCGATGCTTCGGGCCGCCACCACCCATGGCACCAAAAGGAACATGAGGTCGAAAGAATCCCCTCATACCTCCACGCATTCCACCACGGCCATCGAACCTTGGCCGGTGATGTGGTCGCATCTGATGAAAGTTTCCTCGACCACCTCCCCGCATAAAAGGATGCATCGGTGGGCCGACATGTCGGAATCTCTTAAAATTGTCCTGTTGGTAGCCAATTTGATAATTGATCGTGTCCTTGATTCCTCGGTCAACACTACTTGTTCGACTACTTGCACGTTCCTCCTCCTCGGGACTTTCATAGGTCGGTTTTCTTGTCCCCAGATGCCGTTTCCTTGGCAGCTCTCCTTCACTTATATCGCTCTCACAGATTTCGGCTATTTTTTCTGAAACAAATGTAAATTAAGGTATGTAATTTCTTCCTCAATTTTTTTTTATGGGGAATTCGTATCTACCTTTTTCTTTTTTTTTCTTCTTTTTCTTCTCGTTCGAGCGTGCTTGCTTTGCGATTTTTATTTCTTCTAATATTTTTTTGCGCTCGGCCTCTTTTTTTTCCCGAATAGCATCGAGTTCCATTATTGCCCGAACTTTATCTTGGCACAGGGCAGCTTCAGCTTGAGAAGCTGACTTCAGTTCTTCACGCTTCTTGGCGGCATCCATTTCGGAATCAGTTCGAATTAGAGGTGAGCGAATAGGTATGGCTTTGACTGCTGGGCTGCTAGGAGGAGTTTTAACTTCTCCTGGTTCTAGGCTACTTCTGCTACTGTCTGGATGTTGTTCGTCAAGAAAACTGAAATTCAACTTTGCAACACCATCGGCCGAGACTATTATGTCGGATTTAGTAATTTCCGGTATTTTTTCTTTAATCGGTGCCATTTTTAATGAATAGATAGAAATTTTAAAGCCGTGAACTTTTTTTTTATTGAACAACTTGTCCAATGATCTATTTTGGGTCGGGTCGTAATTTTGTTTTTGAACCCATTTCACGAGCTTTATAACGAGAAATACTTAAACAAGGATAAGTAAATTTGACTTTATCAACTAAAAGACTTATTTTCGATAAAGATTGATTTTGTTTTAAAAGAATTATCAAGTTTAATGGAGAAAAATACAAATTTCTAAACTCAGAATCGCAGCACTAAACACAGGAAAAGTTTGACAAGTAGAGAAAATGCATTTTCCTTTTTCCCACATATGACGTCTAGTGAGGTTGTGGAAAAAAGAAATATTCCTAAAGTGATGCCAAGAGATTTTTTTTAAGATACAGAGAATTTTAAAAGACTGAACTTTTTCACACTTGAAGATTTGGTTGCGATTTTTAAAGGCGAATCGATTGACATTTGCTGTGACCGGGGTAAACAAAATTGGTGAGGTTGAACAAATTGCTGAGTATGAGTAATCGCCCTTTCTTTTTTGTGTTTTTCGTTGTAGAGTATGTTTTATTTCAATCCGTCTTTTACTCTGTGCACTTTGCTCAATCAAGTGGATAAACAGATAAACAAAGATTTAAAATCGCTAAAGTGTGAAGGCAGTCAAACTCTTTCACACGAAGGCAGAGAAGATTTTTGTCTCTATGGCCGTGTGCGAATTGTTTTAAAATGGCGTTAAATTTTATCAGTAGATTAATTTTTGACACTACTGAGGTGAATTTGTACGTGGTAAAGTCAAAATTTAATTTCAGGTAAATTTTAATTTTTGACACTGAGGCCCGTGTGCGAATTGGAATAAAATTTCGAATAAGGTCGTGTGTGAATTGGGTTAAGATCGCGTTGAATTTAATATGAAGATTAATTTTTGGCACTAATGAGGTGAGTCTGTATATTGAAACGTCAACATTTAATCTCAGATAAAATTTAAATCGAAGTTTTCAATTCACACGCTGCCCTAAATTGGTGAAGGGAATTTATTTCATGGGAATAACTCCCGAAACGAATTTGCACATGGCGGGAAAAAAAAATGTTTACTTTTGTAATTTTGCAAAAAGTGACCAATGTAGTTAAAGCCTAGTATACAGTTCTTTTGAATAAAAAAAACTATTGTGGTAAAATAAAAAATCTTTTTTTCCGGAAAAAAAATATCTGTGGCGAAACAAAATTGTTTTTAGTCGAATATTACACGGTGCCTCAAGAGTCAAGACTATCTGATA
Organism: Epistrophella euchroma; assembly: GCA_947049315.1. Classification (NCBI taxonomy): domain Eukaryota; kingdom Metazoa; phylum Arthropoda; class Insecta; order Diptera; family Syrphidae; genus Epistrophella; species Epistrophella euchroma. Next base: position 2,270,826 of record OX346247.1, on the reverse strand, counting down.
TTTTGTCTCTTTTATACTCATTTAGGTTCATAAAGAGTCATAACTCTTGAGGCACCGTGTAAGCACAAACTATATTTTTTTGCACAAAACAATGTCACTGACATTGTTTTGCGCGAAAAAGAATCGTGTGAGTATAATTTTTTATTTCTGGGGATAGTTCACAGTTCAATAAAAAAAACTTTTCAGCAGAAATTTTTTTTTTGCGATAAAATCGCTTCCATAAGAAGTACGTGTATTTTTTTTTCGAGGAACTGTATACTAGGCTTAAGGCAAAATTAAAAAAATAAAAATATTTTTTTCCCGATAGAGCGCAGTTTTTGTGTGAAAAAGAATGTACCTACACAATATTTTTTACTAAAATTAAAGTTTTCTGCATCACTTTTATAAGTTTTCCAGTGAGAAATAATATCGCAAAATGAGTTTGAAATTTTTACTTTTGTAGTTTTTCACTTTTTTGGCCAATGTAGTTAAGGCTTAAGCTTAGAACGCAGATCGGGAAAACACAAAAACGTTGGAAAAATCGTGTTTTTCTTTTTTTTTTTTTTCTTTTTGCAAAATTATCGATAAATAAGTTTATCGTGCAAAATTATTGACCTGTCAAAATTTTACCCGCAAAATAATGCTTGGAACATTATTTTTCCTGGTAAAATTTAGTTGAGACTTCACCCTACAGCGGGTACAAACGTCACAATTTTGCGCGGGAACTGCGGTACTGCCTAGAAAAAAACTGAAGACAAAATTTATCCTAAATTAATTTATTTTACCAATGGAAAACACCATAAGTTTTTTCCCACTTTAGGTGAAGTTATTTCCCATGTGAAGTTAATTCCCTGCACCGTACCTACCCCAAATCCTATAGTTGGTCAAGCAGAGGGTTGCAGAGGGGCAGCAGGTCCCCCATACATATATCACTGTTTTTACGCCGTAATGCTGGGTGCTCTAGGATTTACCGGCAAAGTCTAGAATTTCATTATTTCGGCTTTTTAAAGTAACATAATTATTTAGGTATATGTAATACATTATATACCTACATTATGTATACATACAATTTTCATACTTATAACTATGTATAGTATAGGTACTTAAATATACATACATCTATACATCCAGTCACCAAAGTATAATACCTACATATGGACTGGATGTTATTTAAGGATTGATGCTCTGTAGTAAATGTAATGTCTGTGACCAGACAACACTGCAACGTTTTAGATTTGATTAACTTTCAGAGTTACACCGAGAACGAAGCTACAGAAAAAAAATATGAATCAATCAATAATAACGCATGCCAGGTCATAGTTTTTTTTTTGTTTTATAAAAACTGCAGCCATATGAGTATTCTTGAACTATCTACTATGTCCAATTCATCACTGATGCCGCCTGGCGCCCTGCAGAAGACAATCCATAATAAATTTCTTTCGTGAAATCTCTTTTGGCATATGAATTTGTCTGAGGTTTTTCAGGCAGTCGCAGTGCCTTAAATGATGGTGATAGTGGGTGCCTTGGTCTAGGTAGGATATAGTTAAACTGGAAACAGTTAAAGCCATTTAACTCGAATGAGGTTGTTCTTTGCTGTGTTTTGTTTGTTTTTCTGTTTTTATGTCTTTGGTCCTAGAAAAACTGAGTGAAATTTATTAGTAGTACACAGCTGGATAAATCACTATAATGGAATGATATCCGCCATAAATACATATAACAATCAAATTTATCAAGTCATTTGACTTACATGGCACTCTTACTCTTGGCCCTCTTAATAAATATTTGTAATAGGAGGATCGGGCCGTATAGTACCTATGTATAGCATTTGGAGCTTTAGTATTTTTGAAACATGTAGATGTAGGTACGTATAAATTATTAGAAAAAGCTTTCGTATTAAAAGGAACAGTAAAAGTAATGTCCGAAGTTCAAATATTTGAGTTATAGGTAGGTGTTTCGTGTTCGACAAGTAATTTCCAGATGATCAAGAGTCAAGACACTGAGAAAAAATTACTACCAATAATTGTTCTTTTCCTGACACGATATTCAAAATTTTTTGTTTAATAGGCATGTTGAGAAAAATGAGATCTCAGATCCATCAGCAATCTCGGTTCATGAACATGATTCCTCAGCAAAATCTCTGTTTTCCTGTCAAAATTCTGAGATCTCATTTTCCTGAACACGCCAAGTAAATTCTTACACTTATTCATCAGTGTTAGGACTTTTCAATAATTTCCTTCTTGCCTAATACGCTGCTGATGCGGAAAATTGAGAACTTTTGCTGAAGAATCCTGTTCAGTCGACCAAGGGCGTAAGCAGGATTTCGATTAAGGGGGAGGGGGGGGCAAACTCACATTTGATTTTATTTATTAAAACAAATTAGTACAATTAGTGAAAGAAAAAAAACTAAATGATATTTTTTGCTATTTTACTAAGAAAAGTTTAAAAACTTTTTAAAATTTTGTATAACTTTTTTTTATTATTAGCAGAATTTTGTTAAAAAGAATTTAAGCAAATTTTGAAAAGACAACCCTCTTTCGTAACGTAGACATAATATTCAGTGTTTATAAAAAAAAACTACGTTTCATTATTTTGACTGAAAAGGTAAATTTTAGTGCATGCATATTAGGGTGTCCGTTGTTTCCCAAACTCACTTTTTGATTGGATCAGACACCCTCTGTATAAAAAGTGTATGCCCTAAAGTAAATTTATGGACCAAAAAAAAACTTGGCCAAGCTCATTAGCCCGTGCCACCAAAGCCATAGTCTTCACATACAAAGGACCATGGGCATTTTGGGTCCATTTTATAATATTGCTCAACAGTCATAAGACTTACGTCATATGAAAGCTAATGGAGAGTAGTTTATTTTATTATATGGCGGCTTAATTGAAATCGAGCGCGAAAATGCTGTTTTTACGCATTTTATAAAAAAAAGTATTTAAAATGGAAAAAAATTATAAAAAAAAGTGACGACACTCACTAAAAAGTTTTTTTTTTTACCATTTTTGAAAGCCAGAAGTCTGTTCTTTAATTCCTTTTTTTTAAATCAACTTATTTTTGTTTTTAGTTTTCGATAAATTGCTTCCAACTTAAAAATGTTGAAAACAAAAATTTGGATATTGATTTTGTTCACAATTTTAAATACTAGGTTCTAAATTGGTTTTTATATTAACAACCTCTTAGAATTTTGTATTTTAAATTGAGAAAAAATTAAAAAACTAATCTTGTGGGGTTAAAATTGCCAATTACTGAAAAAAGCGCGAAAATTTCGCGTTTTGTTTGTTTTTTGATTTTTGAGCATGATGCGCTCAAAACTTGGGTTTTTCATGAGCCCAATATCATAAACGACTCAGAAAAAATCAGAACTACCGGCTAACGTAAACGCTGATGTATAAAGTTACTGTGCTAACAGGTTAATGACAGAATTTGTTTGTAAGTATATTTTTTGTAGGGCATACACTTTTGTTAAAGTTAAAGTTTGGGAAATAACGGACACCCTAGTGTATATGTATAATAGTAGCTAGTTAGTGCAGAAATTCACCAAAAAATTTTATTCCTTGTTAATTTTGAAGAAAGTATTGAAACGTTTTGTTTGTAGTGACGAAGGATATCTATGTAAAGAAAATGTTTAACATCGAAGATAGTTTTTAAAATTAATATTGTGCATTATACTCAACAAAAAAATGTTGACGTTCTCTATCTATAAGCTATTTAAATTATATAAAAATCATAAATATTTTTAAAATAATAAATCATAAAATAAAAATTATTAAATAAACTTTTAAATTATCCCCCCCCCCCCCCCCCCATGTGTCGCTATCTCTACAATAAATTTCATATGAGTAGATCCATATTTTTCTCGTGTGATGTGTTGTATAGAGTGGCGTGCTGTGTTGTATCCAAATCTACTTTTTAACGATTGCGCCATACCACTCTATGGCGAAAACATTTTTTTTAGTGTGCGGGAAAGAGAAAACAATGTTCTTGAAAACAGAATGATAAAAAAATAAAAAGAGGCTGGGTTTGACTCACATTGATAACTTCCCATTGGTTCCATTTGAAACTTGACACCCGATGTTATTTTTTATAAGAAAATTACCAATTAAAAATCTTAGAAAAACTTATCATTTGTGCAATCAAGGCTATTTGGTCTAAATATATGCGACACGAAAAATTTCAACAATTATAAATTAGCAGTTTTTTTTTGCAATTTTTTTGGCCTTGAAAAAAAAACCGTTAATTAAATTTTTTTCACAAACTGCAGATTATTAACTACAACTTTGAGTTTTAAATAAAATTAACCCGAAGTTAATATCTCTGGTGTATTCTCAAGATGTTCGATATTTTTTAACAATTTTTATTTATTTATTTATTTTTTTTTTTTTTTTAAAGAAAACTGTGGGTTCCTTTTTTTTTAAGTATTACCAATTTTTGACTACGTCCTATTGCATAGAATGAAAACAGGCCGAAGTCGATAGCATTATTTCGTTATAGAGATATTCGAGAAACGAGCCATTTTGCAGCATTTTTTAAAATTACTGTACCTAGTAAAAAAAACCGCCAATTGAATTTTTCTGTAAATCCTTTCTGCACGTTTTGGCCTTATTATCTGTAAAATAAAACTTTTTTGAAGTCAATTGGTCTTATTAATAAACATTGTCTAACTTTAGACAGCCGTCCAAGTTTTTAAAAAACCTTTCTAATTTTTGCTAAAGTAATCTATCTTTTTATCTTGCTTTAGACAACGTAATCTATTGTCTAAACCTAGAGAAATGCAATATTTTTTTTATTAAAAAAGCGTATTTCCGACTGTTTCAAAATACTTAGGCATAGTTTAAACAGCCAAAAATCTAATTAATAAGACCAAATATCTCTATGCGTACTCGAGATATCATCAGCGAAAAAAAGCTTCCGAACGTACGTACATAAGACATACTCTAAAAACAATGTAATCCAGAGACCTCGAAACGTCGAGAAATGTCAAAATTTCACAAATCGGACAACAACTTCCAATGGGAAGTTAAAAATGTCAATTTTTAAGACAGAACGCTTGATTAGTGTACTCAGTCCACAACACTCCACAACACACCACACGAGACATGTGTGGATCCGGCTTAAGACACAATATATTGGTCGATGACTACCGACTCTTGATAAAATCTACATCGTATATGCACTGGCAAATTATATTATTCTAGAGAAACATGGTTACATTCTTGCACATAGAAAAATAATAAAAAATGTTTAAATCTTATGTTAAATATGAACGAACGCATCAACTACAACTTCGTTAGTTCTCAACACTGCATCTGATCTGATAGCACTCATTCGTTTGCTTGTATTAGGTAAAGCTCTATTACTCTTTCTCATGTTTAAATGTTATTTGTTATAATTCGCCCAATGAAAGTTGCAATATAACATAATCTCAATAGAGGAAACAAAAATCTATCTTGAAAGTCTCTAAAGATGACAAGGAAGTGTATTCTGCTGTATATTGATGTGTAATATCCATGATTAACCATGAATACTTTATGGACTTTGAAACTAAATGCTCAATTGATTTTGGATTCAATTCTAATCGAATCGAAGCTTTTGTAACACGACAGACAAGTGGAACATGCTCATAATGGGGGTCACCTGCAAGTGATATCGACAAGACGAACAATAAACGGATTTATTTGAGTTGGGTTTGTGTCAGAAAGTTCTATACAGACACAGATATTACACTCCATATCAGTGATGGAAATCGACTTTTCTTGATAGTACTGAAAGCTGAAAAAAAATAGTACTGAAAATGGAAAAATAGTACCGAAATTTTTCCAATCGTGAATTCTACAGGAATTTAATATTTTTTTGGTTGTCATCGTTAGAGGAAGATTTGGTTTGAGTATTCTGCCATCGACCCCTTGCAGCCATCTTGACTTGTAGATCAAATACTGGTCGATATATTTTTTAAATGTAACATACATATATATCGGTAAATTTTGAAAAATGTAAAGGCTTAACTACATTCAAGACATTTTGCAAAAAGTACAAAAGTGAGAAACTAAAACATGCGCTAGAAATGCCTGAGTACGAAAAAGCTTGCGGAAATAGTGTTTGATATGTCATTTCTGATTGATACTGCAGTTAAAACAACATTTTTTTTGCACAAAGGCATCTCTTAGAATATTTTTGTAGGTTGCGTGTTTGAGGAATATTTGGTTTACTTGTTTTTTTCGCGGAGAATTTTTTAAAAACATATATTATTCGAGAGAAAATTTTAATCGTTATTTTATATACCTATATTTTTTCATATTTGGAATTATTATTTTCGAACAACGTTGACATTTTTTTTAGGAAAAAATACTTTTGTGTATTCACCCAAGGTGTCTCTTAAATCGTGGACTATGCTTTGAGGGATGATTCCTGGGATCATTCTATGAAGCACAAAATTTATGGGGGAGAGTTATATCCCTTCTTTCTTTTTTAGTTTTTAAGAAATAAACATAAAGGAACAAAATTAAAGACGATTTAGTATGATGTTAAAACATTTTTAGTATGATGCTAAGATAAAAAGAGCATTTTCGAAATTTTAAACGAGTTACAATTTTACTAAAATTAAAATATCATACTAACTCCAGATATCACTTTGACAATTATTACAAATGTGGAAATAGCGTGATATGTCACTTTTTTAGGTGTGCCCAGCTGGATTTTATTGAGGAAACTGGTTTAGTATGATACTAGTTAAAAAATATTTAAAACTAAGAATATTTTAGCTTTAAAGCTAGAAAATTGTTAAATAGTATCATGTTTACTTCAATATCAGTTTTTTAATTTTAAACAATTTTTTAACTAGTATCATACTAAACTTATTTCCTTAATTAAATCCAGCTTAACACGACTAAAAAGTAACACTTCACGCCATTTTCACATTTGTATTTGTCAAAGTGACATTTGGAATTAGTATTATACTAAAAAGATAAAACAGCTATTTGGATTTTATCTTTGGTAAAAGGTTTAAAAGACAATATGATTCTAACTCGTTTAAAATTCGAAAAATCCTCTTTTTACCCTAGCAGCATACTAAAAATGCTTTAACATCATACTAACTCGTCTAAGATTTTGCGCCAAACTTTTTATATTGGTTGTTTATTTTGTTAGGTTTATGACGCAAAAATATTATTCATAATTAAAACCCTTGTTTCCGTTGTTTTTTTTTTATCCATTCATAATTTTTTTTTAGAAATTTAATTTCTCAAAAACATTTACTTAAACAACATGAAATATAAGATTTAACAAAAGATTTTCAATTTTTCAGAAACTGCCTCATTTTGTTTAAAAAAATTTTACAAATTTTCTTATTTTCCTTAATTTTTTAGGTACGAAAAGTATTTGTTAACTATGTATAGCTATGCAAAACTGAGGCAAATTGCTACCGCATCAAGCACCTACATTTAAAATGTACCTTCATTTTTTATCTCGATTTTTTTGCAAGAAATCATTGAGTTTCATCAGACTTAAACCAAACTAGCACTTGAATGATGCGTTCAACTCAGGTGTGAAAATTTCAGTATTGGTGTTTTGCCAATAATTGAAATAGTACTGAAAGTTGAAAAGTGGTACTTACGTACTGGGAAAATTAAATAGTACAAAATTCAGTACAATAGTAAGCCCTTTTCCAACCGTGCTCCATATACTCCTTAGTTCGTTGTGTTCAAGAACCTATTTGTGAACCATTATTTAACCCAAATTGGATGATTGCAGATATTTTTGTTAAATAGTGGGTGGGTGATGGAATATCGTTACTCATACTGATTGAGGTTCAATATTGAGGAAAGTTTATGAGATGGTTATAGAGACCTGCATTTGAAATGAAGGATAAATTTTCAATGGAGTAAGTAGGTATGATATTGGAAAGATGATGATGAAATCTATAAGACTACATGAATACTTAGTCCAGTGCACATTATTTGAATTGATTGTTTATAATAATTTCAACATGATTGGAACAACAAAATACAGACAAAGTTGGGTTTAAGTATACCTATACATATTATACAATTTATATGTTTACGTAGGTAGGCACATACATTATAAGTGTTCTAATATAATTCAAAGTGTACAGTTAAGATGATAAGAGGGAGTAAAGGCCTATCTACATACACTTTCTACACATCACCGATTGCCGAATTACCTACATAAAAACATAGATCTACCTAAGTAAATATAGGTATTTAAGTAGAGCATTCACATTGAGACCGTCATTCATAAGAATCCATCACATCACAAAGGTTTAAAGGTTCACTTATGCCATTACTTAAATTATGAATAATACAAGGAAGAATTCCTTTTTGACACATTCACAGAGCTTTAATTTGACAAGCTAGGTTCAATATTACATAAGTATATCTATTTATGTGCTCAAAGAATGGAATCAGTCCATTATTTTGCAGCAAATGTTAGTGGTATTTATCATATCCATTATCAGAACCACATTTTTATTATTTCAAATGATTTAAATCATATCCATATAAATCTTATGTAGTATACAAAAAATTATAAAAATAGTATACAAAAAATTAAGCTGATATTAAAAAAAAAATTTAATAATAACTTTAACTTTATTCTTCAACAAAAAGATTTCTTGTACCTACAAATTTTTCAAACATTTTTTGTTACTTTAAAGGCATGGCCAGATTCTTGTGTACGGGCTCAAAATTCAAGTTTTCTATTTCCGATATTTTTCCTTTTAATTATTATTTTCTTCGCGACACAAATAACCATACAATATTTTCTTCCAATGCAAACAGTTGTTTTTTTTCTTCATTTATGTACTAACAGTTTCGAATTCTTGCGGCTCCGAATGCAGCTCCGTCTGCAGTTACGTTCCATTGTGCTCGTAGCTTTGATTTTATGTGTATTTAATATTATGACAGATGTTCCGGCTGCGGCTCTGTTGTATTGTGTTCAGCCACTAATGTAATTTGAGCTAGCTGCTAGAGCCTGAGCGGGTATACCAGTGCTGGGGGGCATTTTTAACAGAATTCCCTTCACGGCTTCGGTAAATTCCCTTTTTGTCACACAAATATTTTATTTTTTCTCTTTTTATTTCCCACAGAAAAAAAAAGTTGAAAGGCTGACTTAAAATGGAAAACAAATATTGAAAACCAACGAAAGCACATATAATTTTGTTTTATAGGTTTCTTGAAAGCTAAAATTTTGTTTTTAAATCAAGTTGTTTAAATGAAAGGTTTTGCCACTGTACATGTGCCACTGTTTCTTTTCCAGGTAAAATTTCAAAAATCAAAGAATTCCCACAAAATAAGTCGGTTTTCCCTTTGTCCATTTAGAGTTCAAAATTCCAAGAGAAAGGGATTTTTTCAACGATCTCCCAGCACTGGTTTAGACTGATTTGCTTCAAATTTGGTACAGAGCATTTTCATGTGATTCCCTAGAGGGAAAATTTGAATTTTTTAATTTAGCTCATCTAGAACAATATATCTAAGTAAGAAAGCATACAATTCAGGTCGAATTTTTCATTTTTTGTTACACACACATTGTAAATAATGTATGAGTAAATTTGTTTCCGGCTATGGCTTAAACAAACTTCAATTTGAGGCCTTACTATAAAAACCAAAACTAAACTAGGTATTTATGTTTAAAGCCTCTTTTCCTGAAAGTTACAATCCTCATTTATGTAAACTTAAAGTTTCCTCTTTTAAAGTATTTCTTTCTCCGTTGAAGCTATTCACAGCCTCAAAAGTTTCACATAAAATTTTCAACGTTCTATATAATATGTGATTCTATGAGCCTATATTACTAGCATACCTATCCGTCATTTTTATGAATAAAACAGTTGTTATTTTACAATTCGTTTGTAGTAAGTATACGTAGAATTCCAAATGTATTCAAGAAGTAAGCCCCTTTGGCAATATTTCAAGAAAAAAATCCTTTCTTGTGTGCGATCGAAAAGGCATATTCTTTGCAAAAACCATGAAAATAATATAAAAAATTCAATACCATTCCGATATGTGTCCTTTCAATCCACCTTAAAGGAATTTATATTCGGTGTTAGGTAACAAACATCCAGCATTATACCGCAAACATTAGGTGGCACCTCTATACATACACATATACAAATACAACCACTTTGAACCCTTTTTTATTTGAATCTCATTATATAAACTCAGAGGTTTAACAATATCAAGGATACCAAAAGGAAAATAATTTACGTACACCACTTTTCCGCTTGAACACGTTCGAATATGAAAAATCGGTGCTGTTGCGGCTCAAACGCCTCCGTCCTCACTCAAAAAAAAAGGACGTGACAATAAACATATTGTGCACGTTTTGTTGCTAAACATCCTAATAACAACTTCTGAAGGCACACAAAAAGAATCCATCGTCCATCCTTAATCTTTGTGATGAGCTTAACAATATATTCAGCATTCAGGTCCGAATTTGTATATTTTTGTTTCCGTTAGTCCCTGTTTTGAACAAAATAGCAGCATCGTATACAACAATTTCAAAAGGACAGTTTAACAGATGTTCCTTTTGCCGGAAAAAGAAGAACGACAAATCTATTTCCAAACTGGCTTGGTTATTGGCTCTAGCCCACCACACCACCCACATTTTTAGGACACGAGTTTACATCTACTTTTAATATATTGCTTCGACTCCTGCAAGCCAAAGTCCTTTTGTAGATTCCATACTAAATTTGGATACTTATTGCTGTTTTCCATCAGGATGGAAGAGTTGGAACACTCCGTGAGAGGAAGGGATAATGTATATAGAAATGCGTCTATGCCAAGAAAGCACAATCAAAGGATGTTCATGTTTTCTCCATCATATGGCATTTTACCAATTTTCCTATGGCAAAAGAAAGGACCCGCATGGAGTGTTTTGAAATAAAAATGAAAACTTGGAAGATTTATTAGGATACCACTGAAGATATACACACAGTGGGAGTTATTTGGGGGTGTGATTTGAGTTGGGACGAGAGTGTTTTCTGTACCTTCAATATGTGTAACAGATATATGAAAGGATACGTGACCGATTGATCTTTGATTGTTTCATTTTGTTCTCCATTTTAAGTTGGCCCTTTTTTCTTCGTTTTGTTTTGATTTGGCAAAATATTTGTGCGGCTTGAATTGATTTCTAAATAACAGAAAAGATTTGATATTGAGACGAGCTACAAAGGATGCATGTCAATTGGAATTGGTTAGCAGGATTTTGTGTAGCAGAAAGGCACCTATTTTTAATATCTGAAGATTTATTACCATCACTAATATATTTTAGCTCGTTTTTTTTTTTTAATAATAATTTGCACGTAGATGGTAGTAACAGATTGCCTCTGAAACGGATGGCCGAACTAAATTAGGTTCCAGTAGATGAGGTCATGAGTTATGATATATTTATGATATCTGTATCTATTTAAGAAATTGAAAACATTTGTTATTTGGTATTTTGAATTATCTACCGCTAGACTTAGAATACATATATCAAGGACCTATGCGTGACCTATTGTTTTTGATTAGGTAAAGGGGGTCAGAGGATTTATTTCACTCCTGTATCTTAAAGATAAAACCTTTCCTTGCCTACACTAAACTTTTGACAATGATTTACTTTAACATGTGAATTGAACTAAAACCTCCGGTAGGGCTTACAATAAGTGTGTACCTTTGACCTTCCTCCCTGCAGGCTTCACAAACCCTCCTGAATGAATTCAAATTAACAAATATTTAAACTCATTCAAGAGATGGTAACTATGGGAACTTAAAATAAGTAGGTATCTGTATAAAGACTTATGAAAAAAAGAACAACACCTCAAGCTAACTGAATCCTTAAAAGATTTCAATTTATTGTTTTCCCACGTTTTTTCATTCCTTTACAAAAACTAAGCGGAAATAAAAAAACAGCCATAATAGAAAACCTGTTTCCGAATTCGAGGCTAATGGTATACAAGCTACCCCCCAGACAAAATCACTGGCACAGCGACAGCGCAAAGATGCAAAATATGGGGACAATCCTTAAACAACAAGAAAACAATAATAATTTCCATTGCAAAAGCTACTGAACCATTTAAAGTTTTTTGATCCGATGCGGACACACTGCGGTTTTTTGCCATCTATTATCCAATGTTCCATACTCTTTTCAAAGGCGTTTTTGTCTGTTTTCTGTTTTGCTACTATACTTAAAAGACTACAGAACTTCGACTATCTCCTTGAGTTTGCTCGAAAAACCCACACACCCGAAAATGCAACCCTGGCAAATGTGTGCATTTGATGTGACAGAAAGTGGGCGTGGGAGTTGGTGGGAATGATTGTTTTTCGCTAAATTAATATATATTGTTTCATTTTCTTGCTTATGGTTTTTAAGGTTAATTATATAAGGGCTTTCGCGGCAAGATTGTGGCTAACCTAAAAGTTCGTCTTGTGCTTTCGTGCACTATATCTTGTAGGGGGTAACTTTTTTACTTTATAACGTTTATACATTTTATAAGCTATAGTGTATGAAGAAGATTCTTGTTCTTGTTTGTGTGTTTCACTTAAAAGAGTAAAGAAATTCATTTCCATATACCTTTCTATCCTTTAAACTTGAAAATATGGTGATGACATCGTAGAGTGTGAGTAAAAACTTTGAAATTAAAATTGAAGATTACATTGACTATGTGGCGGTCTATGCTGTGGTGTGTGGCATCTAAAGAAACTGAAACTAACTTTTTGCACAAGGACATAAGAAAGTTTGCCCAGAAACTTTTAGTCACAAGCATACACCTACCTACAATTTTAATATGAGTCATATGCGCATATACAAATCTACCTATTTATTTTTTTTCCACCTAGAAAGAGCAGAAAAATCAGCCTCTTACTCCACGCCTCCACAAGCAATTGATATTTCTTAACATTTTTTGAACTAAAACTGTTATACAATAAACTATGTAATTTTAAAATTTAAATTTGGCGCTCAAAGTAGAGCATTTGCCATATTAAATCGTAATTTGAATTCGCCTTAAAATACTCTCTTTTAAAAACTTAACGAAAAACTTTTGTTAAAATAGTTTGTAAAACCTTCTTAATGTATCCAACCCTAAGGGGAAAATCTTGTTTTGTGATTTCGTCATTTCGATACAAAATCAAAGTGTTACTTGCTTGATTTCGCGTGTTTTTTTGTCGGCCTTTGTATAATTACAAACTATCAAAAATTGGAAATCGCTAAGTTATAGCACAGACAAGAGAAATATACAGATGTAGAATGATAGAACAAAAGCATGTTCAAGAAAAAATTAAAAACTAGCATACCAAATGGAAAAGCTAGCATACCCAATACAATACCGCGTATGATGACGAAACAAACCCAGGCGTTATACATCAGCATGGTATGAAATTGAAATATTGAACATGCAACCGCATCGCAACCTTTTTGATGGCTGAGGCGATGATCCTCCAACGATCCTCGGGGGTTGGAAATATTTTTTTTTCGTGTTACTAGACGGAACACGAAGCACTAGACATTTTGATATCTTATGGATTGTTTTTCTTTTGAATTTCAGAAGATAGCTACCCATTTTAGTTTTTGAAGTGAACGTTTTTGTTGACCTTCTTTGCTTCTTTGATAGTTAAATTTCAAGGTTACATTTGATTACAAAAATCAAAAAAAATTAAAAAGTAGGTATTTGATACATAATTATATATTTAACCGGTAAATTTTATGGGATTTTTTGATAATCCATAGAAATAAAAGAAGCGAAGGGAAAAGTACCTACCTACTCTGAGGTCCATTTTCTAATTTTTTTTAGTTGTAATGGTAGATATCTAAAATTATTTTCATGAATAGAAAATAATTTTTTAAAATCTATTTTTAGGTAGGTACCTACCTAGGTGCATAATATATCTCTAAATGGTTGGAAAGAAGATAAAAAGCAATTCGTAATAGGTATTAGGAAGGTAAAGTAAGGTAGGTATATGTAGTATATTATTGATTTACCGTTACTGATTTCACTAAATGATAGGATAATTTGTTTAAAAAAAATGTCGATAGAAAAATCGATTAGGTATTTAAAAATTTGTACTGAGTGAGTATCTATCTACCTACGTATCTATATTAGGGAAGGAAAAGACATTTGATGAAAGATTATTTTGAAAACGGTTTATTTGAAAAATATTAAGGAGTTAATGTACAGTGGAAATTAATTCAGTTCAGATCGCCAAAGACGTAGCTTCTAGTTGCACGCGTTATTATAATTTTTTTTCAAACAGAAATCTATTCTTTTGTTCATTTTTTTAATAAACCTGTTTTAGAGAATAAGGGGAGTACGATAACTTTGGCGCCAAAAATTGATAACGGTTTTTCGTAGAGGGACCAAAAACAAGCATTTTTTAGGGTCACCATTGTTTGGCAAAATTCATTTGGCATTTCTTGTTTAAATATATATGTTTAATATATATGTTTAATATTTTGTTTAATTCGCGATTCTTAATTGGCAATTTACATTTTGTTTTTTATTCATTACGTTTTTCAATCATTCTGCAATTAACATTCGGCGGTTTTATATTTGGCTTTTTGTTAAAAATATTTTTAATCATTTCGCAAAATTCATTTGGCAAATTATTCCTTAGTTTTTCTTTGTTAAATTGTTTATTATTTGGCCAAGTATTTTTTCGCAAAATATTGTTTCGCCGTTCCATTATTTTGCGAAATAACGCTTCGCCGTTTTATCATTTCGAGAAATATCGTCAAGCCGTTTTATTATTTCGCTTAAAGATCAATTCGCCGTTTAGTTGTTTTGATCGTTTGAACAATCATTACCATTGCTCTTTTCAAGATTAATTATGTTTTTTATTTGAGAAGTGTTTATAATTTTTTTAAATTTTATTTTGAAATAAAAATGAAATTAAGTAAAATCTTTTGTTTAAAATTTTTGACATTCCTTTTGTCGTTCAAAGTATTTAGGTAAGTACATAACAGAAAGAGGATTTTCACATTTTACTCCAAGGAAAAAACGGTTTTAAGCAATTGGGAAATTATTTTCGTAGGTGCATTATATTTTGTATATTCTCTATTCAGTGTTTTTTCGCTTTTTTTTATTTGGCATTCGATTGTTTGGCAATGTTTTGGCTTCCATTAAATTACATGCCTTAAAATTTCGCGCGAAATATATAATATAAATAAGAAAAAGCCAAATAACAAAATGCCAAATAAAAAATTGCCAAACCTAAATATGCCAATCAAACAAAATATTAAGTGAAAATTGCGAAATTAAAATTGCGAAATGATGGTTTGTCATATCATATAAAAAACCAAACGTAATTTGCAAAACGAAAATTGCGAAATAACAAAATGCTAAATAAAAAAATGCGAAACGAGAAACGGCGAAATGTACCACCGCGAAACGTTAATTTGCCAAACAATTCTGGCGAAACATACCATACCCCATTTTTTACTATGGGAGGGGGGGTCTATCTCACCCTGTTAAGGTGGTAGGGGCAATTTTAGAACAAAATGACTTAAAATGAAAACTAAGTTATTAACAAAACAACGGTTTTTTGTGTTCGATTTAGAATTCATATATGCACTTTCCACAAAAAGCAAATTTAGCATTTCATTTCACAATTTAAAAAAAAAATTTGTCTACACTTTTTTTTTCATTTTTTTTATCAAAATTTTAAGTTTGCATTCGAATTTTTTGAAATCTTTGACTTAAATAATTAAATAAAAGAACAGGTTTCTGGCTTTCAAAACCGGTATAGTATTTTATTATAAGTGTTGTCGTTGTTTTTATTTTTTTTTTATTTTAAGTCATTTTGTTTTCTAAAACTGCCCCTACCTCCTAAACGGGGTGAGATAGGCCACCTCCCATAGTAAGATATACTTGTTTTTGGTCCATCTATAAAAAAAAAACCGTTATCAATTTTTGGCGCCAAAGTTATCGTACTTGTGCCAAGAATAATTTTTGAAATATTAATTTTCAAACTTAAAAATTTAAAAAAAAATATCAAACAGTTCTTTTTAAATTTTACGTTATTAAGCACAAATTTTGTTTTCAAAACTACTTCTTAGTCAAAAACAGAGAACCGGATGCTAAAATGCCTTGCCTTTCATTTTTTGAAAAAATTAAAAATAACAAGAGAGACAATTTTATAAACGAATTGACTTAATACAGAAAAAAAAGAGGCTGGGTTCCTTGGTTCCCTTTGAAACTCGATACCCGATGTTATTTTGTATAAAAAAATAACCAATTAAAAATCTTCGAAAAACTTCAGTTGTGATGTTTGCTCTAAATACATGCGACACGAAATATTTCAACAATTATTAGCAGTTTCTTTTGCATTTTTTTTTTGGCCTAAAAAAACCGTCAATTGAATTTTTTTACAAATCTTATCAATTAATTACATATTATTATGGTATTGCGTGTAGATTATTTCGGAGTTGATATCATTGGTTGATCTCCAGATATTCGAGCCAAAAAACATTTTGTAATAATTTTTAGCAGTTTTTTTGGCCTAAAAAAATAACCGTTAATTGAATTTTTTACAAACTCTACCGATTATGAAGTATAACTTTGTGTAATAAATAAAATTAACCCGAAGTTAATATATTTGTTTGTTATTCGATATTTTTTTTTTAATTTAATTTTTTTATGTTTTTTTTTTAAATTAAAAAAAGGAAACTGCGGGTTAATTTTTTTTAAGTGTTACCAATTTTTTACTACGTCATTATGCATAGAATGAAACCAGGCCGAAGTCGATAGCATTATTTGTTCTAGAGATATTCGAGAAACAAGCCATTTTACATTTTGTTTTTAGATTACTGTAATAAAAAAACCGCTGATTGAATTTTTCTGAAAATCCTGTCTGCACGTTATGATTTTATTATCTGTAAAATAAAATTTATTTAAAGACGTTATCTCTATGCGTTCTCGAGATATCGTCGGCAAAAAAAAAAATCTGCTTTTTTTTTTTTTGAATAAAGTTGTTTTAGTGAACGGTTTTCAAAAATTCATTTTCAACTTCAAATTTTTTAAGAAAAAAAATTAAAAATTGTGTTCAAACTGATTTTGTTAAAAATTTTACGTTATTAAGTAGTATTTTTGTTTTTAATATTCGACATGCTCCAATTAATTTCCAGTCAAACACTAAAAACCAGATGTCATAATGTATTCTAGTTTTCGAGATAATTGAAAATAACAAAAGTAAGTTTTCATATATTTTATCATATTTCTACTAATTAAGATTTTGTTATTTTATAATTTCTCACAGACTAAAAGACATTTAGGCATCTAGTTTGTAGTGTTTGACTATAAATTAATAGGAGCATCGAATTTTAAAAATAAAAAAAGCACTTACATATTATTTTGAAAAAAATTAGTTTGAACACAATTTTTAATATTTTTTTTTCAAAACTTTAAGTTTGAAAATTAATTTTTGAAAAATGGTATTCTAAAGTAACTTAATTTAAAAGCAAAATAAAGGCAGAGATTACTGACTTTACCAAAAAGTATAGCATTCTGTTGTAAATCATTACCGTGGTTTTTTAATAATTTTTTTGTTCTATATTAAGTCAATTCTTTTAGAAATTTACCCATCCCGTTGTTTTTAATTTTCTCAAAAACTGAAAGACATTTTAGCATACGGTTTTCTGTTTTTGACTAAAAACTAATAATAGCAATTTTGAAAACAAAATCAGTACTTAATTAAGTAAAATTGAAAAAAAAAAATCAGTTTGGAATTTTTTTTTTTCAAAATTTTGAGTTTGAAAATTAATATTTCAAAATTCCCTAAAACAGATTTATTTAAAAATATATCTAATAAAATAAGATATTTGCATAATATACAATAACTGCCTTATTCATAAAAAAAAATTGGTTATTTCAGCTCTTTTGTTCAGGAAAACCAAACCATGGATTAAGAAATTTCTGTACTTAAAATATAGGCAATTGCTTACTGCTTAATTTGAGTCCGGAAAATTCTTATTCCATGGTGTAGTTTCCCTGAACACAAGAGCTGAAATAACTATTTTTTGTTTATGAATAAGGCAGTAAGTTTATTATGGCATTGTTACTACAACTGTCGGTTTTTAATAATTTTTGCATGTTTTAAGTCAATTTTATAGACATTTTCACCAACGGGAGGAAATAATCCACCCCCTCCAATACGAAATTGCCCCTCCCCGCCTTACGGGGGAACATATAGAGTTTTTCGCCCATATAATTTTTTTTTTAAATGACAGACACAAAAGGAATCATCCCTTAAAACATGAATCACAAATTAGGGGACACCCTGTATATACACACATATATATAATATATATACATATATATTAAATACATGTATTTATATATATCCTATATATATGTAAATACATACATAAATCAAGTTTGGAGAGGCTAAGGTTGTCGATGCTCATGCGATTTTTTTTTTTTTGCAGACTGGATGTATATGCAGACAGAATAGTTTTGCACTTGCAGATTTCGTGTAGTTGTCATCAATACGGATTTATTTTATTTCTATTAAGGCTATTAAAATATTCAATTCTTTTAGTGTGTAATTTTTTTTTGAATACCTACAATGTTTGCAACTAAAAAGCAGAGGTAAGGAACGGATCAGATACCGTATTTAAATGTTGCATTTCTTAATGTGGCGCTAAGCGAAAGGATAAATTTTTTAAATTCTCTCCCTCAAAAAAAAATAGAATTCATCCGTTTTGATGACAGCCATAAAAAATCTTTAAGTGCAAAACTATTCTGTCTGCCTATATCTAGGCAGTCTGAAAAAAAAAACAATTATTTGCACGACCGTTACGACCTTACCCTCCGCAAACTTGATTTGCACTAAATAAAGAAAAGAAATAGAAATACTGAAAACAAAAACCACCCTCGAGTTGGATATGGATGTTGTTGTTTGTCGTATCTGTTTCTGTATCTTGTTGCATGTACGTTGTATCCTTCATTGTCCTCTCGCTTCCTTGTGTATTAAGAAAGGCACAAATTTTGCTTTTGGCTGCGAATTAAATTTTTCATAGAAGATAAGGTGTTTGATAACCATTGCGACTTGCATGATCATAAAATAATATAAGAACAGGGCAACTAAGGCCATCTACATCAAAGAAGGGAACTAAACTCGATGAAGACCATATTCTACATCTGTATATTTCTCTTGTCTGTGGTTATAGCTACTTACCTATATCGCCCGCCTATACTCAGGATCTTCCTACTAGTTATAGAAGAAATTATTAGAGAACGCAGGTTGACGGTCAAGTAATTTCGGATCGTTCAAATCGATTTAAATTGATTTTTGTAGACAAAAACTTCTACTAATTTTTAAGTATTTTGCATTTGCTATTAAAACTTACAAAAAAAAAAAAAAAAAAACAATTGGATTATTAAAAATAATTTTCACAATTATTTTTTGAAAATTTAAATAAAATGTTCATTTATTAAAAAACTGCTTAAACGATTTTTAAAATTTGTTTTTATAATTTTAGCGTTTGGGTCAAGTTCGTAAGACCCATAGTCTTGCATTTTATTTTAAGACACGGCTGACTACATCAATTTAATATGACTTGACTGACAATGCATCATCGTTTAGATTCTGACTCAGATTTGGTAATACAGTGAAAGCTCCCTTAGTCGGACAGCGACGGTCGTAACACTTTTGTCCGTCTAAGGGAGTTGTCCGTCCAAGGGAAAAAATAAAAAAATAGTTATGTAAGGAAATATGTATAATATACAGTGGCATCATGAAACATTTTTGCACCTACAAGCCATGAAATTCATTCAAACTAAAAATGAACATGAAGATACAAGAAAAAAAATACAAAACAGACTACAGCTGCAGAAATAAAATCCGTTATGAATTTGATCACAGACAGTAATTTGGTGAAATCGCATCTATGTCGCTGTAAACCAGGGGGACCGTTTTTAATGCAGAATAAATTTATGTAAAAGTATTACTTAAAATAATGGTTGAAATGTTCATACTAAAAAAAAGTTTTTGTCCGCCTAAGGGAATTTAATTTAACAAATCGCGGCTAATATTCTTGTCCGCGTCCGGGTAAGGGAGTGTCCGCTTAAGGGATCATAAAATGTATGGAATTTACGTCCAAGATCCACGGTCGTGAGAATTTGTCCGCCTAAAGGGATTGTCCGCTCAAGGGAGTTGTCCGCAATAGGAGCTTTCACTGTAACAGGTATGAATATTTTCTTAATATGTATCATTATTAGTTTGGGTATTAATTATTGTGATCAAATTTAAACTCATTAAACAAATATTTTGTATATTAAATGTTTAAATAAAACTTTGTTAAATTAAGCTCAACCCCGTTTCATAGCCTATATACATCCATTGTATTTACGTGATTTGAAAACCTACCACAGCACGTAAATATCCGTAAATAAGCCCAAATCATAATTATTTTCCGTAATTAACCAAAACGTGGGTTGTGAATAATTTAATCATATTTTATTTGAATTCCACATTCAACCAAACACCTTGCACCATAAGCTATCACATCAATTTTCTATACCGCTCGCCTCCGCTTGCCATCCGCTCCATTAAATCATATTCAAAAAGGGGTTCCTGGCTTTTCGCACGTATAATAAAATATTTTCGGTTTGAAGTCACATTTTCATCACACGCTTTGTCACCTCAATTATTTTAATACATTTTGGATTTGGATGGTGTCAAAAGGCAACATGATGTTAATGAGCCTAAACGCCTAAAACTGATTATCAACTTGAATCAAAATTAAATAATAAAGGGTGTGCACCATAACGTACAAAGTGCCTACTTTACGATACCGATGCACGACGACGTCGATGATGGTGGCATATTGTCTGTAATTGTGTCGAAATTGAGGCAAATTATTCAACTTCACTTTGATCGTATATATACTTATTGAATATTTACAGGAAATCTTTAAAGCGGATATTAAATTTTTAAAATTTTTAAAACAAAAAGAAAAATCAACAAAAATTCAAACAGGCAGATAAAAACGATTAGTACACAAAAGAGTAATGAAGAGCTCGGCTTCAGTTCTGAGTTAATTCAGGTCGTAATTCAGGAAAGCACAGTATGATGTGTGTGATTGATTTTATTTAATTTTTTTAATTTTCGGGAACCAATAGACTACAAGTGAATGATATGAATGCACCCCTCTTTGAAATGATTTTAAAATCTACAACTGTTTAGGACCTTTGCAAGATAAGAAGTAATTTAATTAATATCGCTTCTCGTAAAGATTTGATTGATGTTGTTTGTATGTTTTAATAAGAAAAAGAACTTGTATATTTAGCTTACACAAAAACATGACGATTGGAAATGGTATAACGTGGACATTACGATATGATTTCATGCAAGGACGTACGCCGGATTTCGATTAGAGGGGGATTTCATTTTATTATTTATTAAAACAAGATATCGGTCGGTAAAAATTTTAAAACTGAAGGATATTTTTAGCTATTTTCTTAAGAAATCTTATTTGGCTTAGCGCTTATAGGTATACTTTCTTATTTTTAATTTTCTTTTTTTTGTGTACACACCATCTTATGACTCTATCTGCTATTCAGCTTTGAAAGTAAATAAGGGCTTTTTTATTGAGATTTAAAAAAATTAATTACATGACTCCGAGCAACCAGCGTTTTTAAGCGACGATAACAAAAAAAAATAACATTATTTCTATTAACAAATACATCACTTATAATTTTTAAAAATATAAAACACTGTTTTACAAAATTCTGCAAATAATAAAAAAAGTTTAAATTTTTTTTATTTTTCGCAGAATTTTAAAAAGCAGAATATTGAAAAGCAGAATTTTGGAAAGCATTATTTTGTAAGCAGAATTTTGACAAAAGAATTTTGACCCAGACAACCCTCGTAACGTAGATAAAAAAAAACTCCGTTTATTTATTTTGACTGAAATGGTAAATTTTAACAGCTTGTGCATGCATATTAGGGTGTCCATTATTTCCAAAACTCACTTTTTGTTTGGATCAGACACCCCCTTTTTTAAAAAGTTTATGCCATAGGTATGGAATTTACGAACTAGTTACGGAATTTATGAACTTTTTTTCTCCCGAACAACTGCAGATATTCTTAATGTTCTTGTTGATTTTTATTACATGATCATTTCTTTAAAAAAATCATTCAACGCTTATGGAAAAAATTCAATTAACAGTTTTTTTTTAGACCAAAAAAACTGCAAAAGAAACTGATGTTAATAATTGTTAAAAATTTTCATGTCGCATATATTTAGACCAAACAGCCTTCCCTTGATTGCGCAACTGATAGGTTTTTCGAAGATTTTAAATTGGTAATTTTCCTATATAAAAAATTACATCGGGTGTTCAGTTTCAAAGGAAACCAATGGGAAGTTATCAAAGTGGGTCAAACCCAGCCTCTTTTTTCTGTTTTGGAATTAGAGTAGGTACAATATATATATTTTATAAAAAGTGTATAAATAGCAACTTAATTATTTTCTAAGCTGCATATATTTCTAACGAGACAATATAGTATTTTATGATATAAAATATTTTGCATCTTCAAAACACCACGAATATACGCTTTATAACTAAGGTGGCGGTATACTGAAAACACGCGGAACTCCTCCCAAACTATGGAATTTCATGTCAAGTAGATGGAAATTGTTTCAAAATGCCTTATAGTTCATTAATTTCGAATGCCTGACACTTTTGCTTATGACCCATCATAATTCAACCAGAGAGGTGAGGTTATAAAAATTGAAATAATCTACTTTGGATTTATAAATGATGATTCACTGATTGTGAACTTAAGTTCAGTTGACTATTCCTCTTCCGCTATTCTTTCCGGTGGCGCATTGTTATACATTATCGGTAGGATTTGATTAAGGAATACCTATAATTGAATTGGCAATTGGCCAGCGAAGCATTCAAATTCAAAGTTAAATTATTGTCAGGAATACATCAATCATCTGAGATTCGCGTGTATTGATGATATCAGTTTAGTATAACGAAAAGGATACACTTTTTTTAATTTATTTTTTTTGTAAAAAAAACTTAAAATTGAAAAGGAAACTTTTTAAAAGAACTTGAATGAAAAAGCCAAGGAAAATCAAATCACGTAGGTATGTATGTGTGTAGCTATATACCCTATTGTATAGGTATGTACATACAAAATGTTCAACTAAAAGAGTAACTACACTCTACTCGTACACTCTTCTTGAACTGGAAACTTTTCGTCATTTTGGAAAAAGATAATTTATCTGTACCTTGCTCTATTTCGAAAAAAAACTTGTTTTCCGTTGGGAATAACATATCTAGTATCGTCGTATAGTCGTTGCCAAAACATGTATAAGAGATGAAGAATTTACTTTTATGAGAAAGCATCTTTTTTTGCAATCAAAATGAGTACTATAGAGCTTTCGTTGTGATTTTTT
This sequence comes from Epistrophella euchroma, assembly GCA_947049315.1. Lineage (NCBI taxonomy): Eukaryota > Metazoa > Arthropoda > Insecta > Diptera > Syrphidae > Epistrophella > Epistrophella euchroma. The sequence goes on along the minus strand of OX346247.1, from coordinate 2,247,452 downwards.
AGTTTAAGGGGCCAGTTATAGCTTTCATTGAAATTTTTTAATTTAAGTTTTGAGGCATTTAAAAAGCAAAATTAGTATTTATAATGATCCCAATATGAAGCTGACAACTCTATTAATATTTATTGCCAACAAAATTCCATTTGAGCCCAACCTTTCATATAAATCGACTTTAAATATTTCAATGATTGCACTACCTTAGCAATGATCACTAAAAAAATTAAAAGCCATTTCATGAGAACGGTTGGGTCGAAATGAAATTTTATTTTGGCCAGATATATTAATTAAGTCATAAGCTTTATTTTGGCATCAAAATAATCATAGATTTTGCATCCTAAACGTCTTAAAATACATCATTAAAATTTTCAATGATGAATATCAACGATAGCTATAACTGGCCCCTAAAGAATTTAATTCAAGTCTTATAATAGACTTATGTATGTATGTGGACACCATTACACCAACTTCTAGGTAAGAAACGAACTCCTTGCGATAGAAACTAGAATAATTACATACGCACTTTGACTGTAAACTTAACTCAGAATTTCAATCAGTTGGATTATATTGAAAAAACGAATTAATTTATGCAGGCATGTTCCTTTTTATAGAATTCTTTTTATTTGTAGAACAAAATTCAATAATGGAACAGGCCAATTTAGAATAATTTTTTATTTGAATTTTGATTTACAACTGAGTAAGCAGACATGAGTGACTATCAGGATTGAACAATGTACATATATTCATACAAATAATTATGTGCATTTTGAATGTATACGCTCTGATTATATTTAACATTTGATGGGCATGTAATGTTTAATCTTCGAAAACAACATGACATTTAACAAATATCTACCCTCTACGTGTTGTTTTTTTTTTTATGTAAAAATATTTTTACGATAATTAAACACTACATCTGATTAACATCATCAACGGCGTGGTCGGCGGCGTGGCATAATACTTGAACAACGCAACGTCCAGACACCAGAGTCATAGCTCGTCCTGTTTAAATATGAAGTTCACGTATCCTGCATTTATCCCACTGCAGGACGAGTATGTATGTATGCATTGTATATATATACATATGTGTAGCAATAAAGAACATGTTCAATGTAATAATGTTACCAAAATAAATTGTATAGCTTGTTGTAATTCGTGGGACCGTTCAGCGAAGCAGTTTTTCATACATTATTATGATCAGGATGGCTGCAACTGAATATGCATTTTCACGTAAATATATTTAAATGGTTTAACTCTCGCCACTATAGAATTAATGATATTTAAATGAATTACTTTAATGGTCGGGCAAGTAATAAATTTTTCTTTTGCGATGATTTTAAAGGACTTACACACATACAACAAATAAATTTAATGGGTTCAGCCAGATTTACAACACTTTTTCAGAACTTTAAATATTTAGGTTTTAAATAACCAAAAAAATTACTTTCTGAATTATTTTGAACAAATTCTGGTTTAAAGTCCAAAATATGTAACATAAAATTATGCTATTACCTTCTTATTCAATTTTATTTCAATGAAACTTATTTCGTTGAAATACTGTCGAAATATGTAAAGTCAAAAAATGTTGTGAGTTTTGTTTATTTTTCATTTCAGCATTAAAAAAAAAAAAAGATTTCGGTGTGTGTGTTCTAAGTTGATATATGTAACTTATGTCGTTTTCGATTGGATTTTCAGAGTGTTTCACTCTTTTTTGATTCCAATGGAATATGAAAAACTCTCTTCCGTAATATGTGTATCTATGTAGAAGTTAAAACTAAAATGAATTCTTCAATAATTTCAATTCCAGAACATCTCAAGAAGAAGCATTTACTATTTTAACAATTAATCCAACACATACTTTTAAAAATATGTGTGTTTTCAGAGTGCACTCCTAGCACTCTTTAATGAAATCCGGAGTGAAAAAGCACTCCTAAATCATCACTCCGAACAGCCAATGGAAGGTTTTTGGAGTGTTGGGAGTGTGGATGGAGTGAAAAAAGAGTGCTAGGAGTGACCAACGGAAAACGACATTATTATGAGCATGAATCAATTGTTATTTCTTACCTCATTGCTAATTTTTAGAAATTTGTATTGCTGGGCAAATTATTTTATGAAATCTTATTTGCAAAGAGAGAACAGCTTGACGTCATGCTTCAATTTGATATTATTTAACGTAAAAAAAGTACATGTGTCAGTCCAACTTGAAGTAAATGTCAAAATATTCCTTCATTAGTTTCTTCTGCGATGGTAAGAAAAAAAAATGAAGAAATTGATTTCATAAAATCTGTAATTTCATGAAATTCGTGGCCTCCATTTGAAATATCCATTGTTTGTTCAATTTTATGAAATTAATTATTTCCTGCGGAGGCCCAGGGTTAATGTGAATGGGATGCCATTATACGATATTCTGTGCCTCGAAATTTACTTTCTTCCGATTGCTAACTATAAATTTCTAGAAAGTACGGAAAGAGATTTGGGTTCAATTCAAATTCTTGAAGTTAATAGTGCATGAACGGACCTCATGTCATCTTAAATTTATTCACATTTGCTGATAACAATCTGTTTTTGTCCTTTCTGTTTTTGTTTGAAAATATTAGATTTTGACTGAGTTTGAGTTTAAAACTTATTCGTAAATTTTGTTTTGTCATGAATTTTGAGGTAATCCTATCATAGCTGTCTACTTTTATGAAATTCCAAATTTTTCTTTTAGTTTCTAGGAAAAAACATTGGCTTCTCGCTTACATGATGTGTCAGTTAAAATTAACCATAAATTTGCAGATTTGGTCATGGGCTTACATGTGGTCTTGGTAACAATGCACTGGGTTCTATTTTTGTTTGTATATATGAGTAATCTTACAATAAAGGGCGCGTTGTGATATATGTATTTTGTATAAAAATCCAAGAAGAAAATTTAGAAAAATATTTCACCCGTCTTTGACGTTAGAAAACTGCGGATGTCTTACAAAATAAACTAGAACAATTACCAACACACCAATTTTCTGCAAACCCAAACCAAAGATCCTTCTGACATATTTTTTGTTCTCTCTGTTGTTGTTGTTGTTAATGTTTCCAACTATAACACAAATACCTATATACGTTTAGAGTATTGGAATTGGAAACATGCGTTTGCTTGCTGCTATCACAAAAATGTGTCCTTAAACGAACCCTCTTTTCAGGAGTTGACAATAAATTTTGTTCTTATGTCTTTTTTGTTTTAGATTTTTATGTCGCGTTTTTGTCACATTTTTATTTATGATCCATGTTATATAATCATTTTGCAGAACTTTCAATGGAATGGAGAAACAAGCCCTCTACAACTTAAATGGACCTGAGTACACACATGTGGTACAAATTTAGGAAATGTCATATGGTTTCAAAAAAACAGCATCAGCCTGCTTCCCCCATCAACTCCCAAGTCCCAAGAGACATACAAAAAGATTTCATAGTCTTTAAGTGTTTTCCTTAAAGGGGGTCTATTTTTTTGTGTTGTTTTTGGTTTTGCTATTATTTGCTGCGCTTCCATACCCACAGTATATAAGAATGTGTAAACATGAGACAACATTCCTTATGAAGAAGTTTATTATATGAAATTTTTTTAACACTTACAAGGATCAGAATCCGGTATGAATATGAGGTCACGTAATACATAAATTGAGATGGTGTATCCGGGTAAAAATAGAAGACACTTACCGTTTTGAGTTGGAATTTTTATTTGTGGGTAGATATAAGGTTAAGACTTTAATTTTTTTTTTTCGTTTTCGCGGAATAAAATTCAACAAAGAACAAAAAAGAAAACCGTTATTAGAGAGATTGTCATATGATTTTTTTTTATTTTTTATATACCTATTATGTTACATATTTTGGTCGGCAGGATATTGAGTTAATATGAAAATTTTAAAAAGTGCGCTATCATGCCTTTGAGATTTTAAGAGGTCCGTCAAGCTGGGTCCGCCACAATCGAAATTCGAAATTCTAATGATGCAGGAATTTTGTACTAATTAAGTTCTAATTTTGTACCGCAATCCCGATCTGGAACTAAAATCCCCTCCCCCTCAAAATCTGTGGCTTGACGTCAAGCTGGGTCCGCCACAGGTTTGAGGGGGAGGGCATTTTAGTTCCAGGTCGGAATTGCGGTAGAAAATTGGAACTTAATTAGTACTAAATTCCTGCATCATTAGTTTTTTGAATTTTTGTGTTTGGAGGTGTGGTGGTTCCAGCTTGACGTCAAGCTGGGTCCGCCACAGGTTTGAGGGGGAGGGGATTTTAGTTCCAGATCGGGATTGCGGTACAAAATTAGAACTTAATTAGTACAAAATTCCTGCATCATTAGAATTTCGAATTTCGATTGTGGCGGACCCAACTTGACGGACCTGATTTTAAGACAAACCTATAGATAGCAAACCTAACAGAACAATTAAATAAGCAACATCCGGTTACCTAATGCGTTTTGTGTACAAAATTTTACGTTATTAGGTAGTATTTTAATTTTCAATATTGAAAGCTATACATAAATTTTTAGTCAAATAATATAATTCCCATATGCTTAAATGCTTTCTAGTTTCTTTGAGAAAGTTGAAAATAAAAAAAAAAAATTACACGTACTACTTACTTTGGGAAAAGAATCTTTGGATTACCAAAATATCGAGTTTAATGAAAACTTACTTTTTTATTTTCAATTTTCACAAAAACTAGAAGACATTTTACCATCCGGTTTTAAGTGTTTGAGCAAGAACTAGGAGCAGTGAATATTAAAAAGAAAAAGAGGCTGGGTTTGACCCACACTGACAAAATCCCATTGGTTACCTTTTAAACTCGACACCCGACGTTATTTTTTATAAGAAAATTACAAATTAAAAATCTTCGAAAAACTCATCAGTTGTGCAATCAAAAATTTTTACAATAATTAGCAGTTTTTTTTGGCCTAGAAAAATTTGAATTTTTTTACAAACCTAATCAATTGCTAATTATTGCATTGTGAGTAGACTAAAATTATTCCGGAGTTGATATCATCGGTTGTTTTTTAGATATTCGAGTCGAAAAACACTTTTTTACAATTTTTAACATTTTTTTTTGCCTAGAAAAAAAACTGTTAATTGAATTTTCTTACTAACTCAAGCGATTATCAACTATAACTTTGTATATTAAATAAAATTAACCCGAAGTTAATATCTTTATGTGTTCTCAAGATATTCGATATATTTTAACAATTTTTAATCCTTTTTTTAATAAAACATAGAATGAAACCAGGGTGAAGTCGATAGCATTTTGTTCTAGAGATATTCGAGAAACAATCCATTTAGAAATTTTTTTTTTTACTGTAATAAAAAAACCGCCAATTGAATTTTTCTAAAAATCCCTTTTGCACGTCACAGTCTCATTACCTGTAAAATAAAATTTATTTGAAGTCGATATCTTTATGCGTTCTCGAGATATCGCCAGCCAAAAAAAGCTTCCGAATGTGCGAACGTACGTACACAGTCAAATCTCTAAAAACAATGTAATTCGACTCCAGGGACCTCGAAACATTGAGAAATGTTAAAAAAAAAAGTTTTCAAAATTTTAAGTTAGTAAATTATTTTTTTCAAAAGCTATAAACTGAAATGAAATTTTAAATTAAAGTAATTGTTTTGGTTTTATTAAACAATTTTTGTCACTAAAACAAATTTATTTCTATACAAATATTTTCTTTCCTCCTGCAAATAAATCCTCCTTTTAATAAATTAGTACCACAATTTTCAAACCATTTGCAAACTAACCTTTCCATTTCTATATCAATTTTCTAAAATGCTTAGAGTTCTGTATCACGTACTAACAAAAACTGAGGGTCCTTCATAAAATTTTTACACCAATAATTGATCTGGGAGTAAAAAAAAACATTTGTAAATTAAAATTCTAGCATCCCTGACCGATTTAATAATTTAGCCAGCATCCAAATCTACTATCGTTATAAATGCCATTCATATTTCCTAACGTTTAACACTTCAATCAATTTTATCGACTTTATTCCTTTTCCTACACACACTTTCTCATTTATACATAATATATATGTATTTAGGTATGTATGCTGGTTGGTATTATTATCAAATGAAACGAAAGCTTTTAACGAAATTAAATTTGATGTTGTGGAAAAGAACAGCTTAAATACAAAAAAAAAGAAAAAAAAAAACAAGAAATAAATGTGCAATCATTTCCAACATCAACAAGTTGTGTAAAGCAGCATTTAGACATTTCGAAGTGACGTTTATCTGGATATTTTACGTTTCAATTTTATAGTTTCTTGTTTCTTCCTTCGATTAGAGGTGGTGGTGGTGGGGCCTTGGCGTCGCTTTTAACTTAATTGAGAGAGGGACCGTTTATTTTTATTACTATTCCTAAATAAAAATATTTCTCTCTCTTTTACGATAAACAAAAAAAAATAAATGTCCTTGTTTAAAGGTTCAACAGTTCAAATGTGAAACCATCTCCTTGTCTTCGTCGTTCTTCTACGTCCCTCCCATCACCACCGCGGGTCACCATATCCATCCCAACTTCGAATGAAAGATAAACTGCGCCATGTTTCACTCTGGTGAGCTGTATACAAAGCATTTTATTAAAGTTTACCATGCGTCAAATTGAAGTCGTTTAATTTTCTGCATCTTTAAGCGCCATTAATTTGTATGTCGTATTTAGACATTAATCAATATTTTAATGGAGGATAACTGACTTATACAGCCACTCCGGAAAGAATAAAACTAAAAAGTTTTTTGTTTGGGAGGATAGGTACCTGTACATATATATATATACTCTTGTCGTACACCAAAAAAACCTTCCCTTAAACTTTAAAAAGTAGTTTCTGTTGTCAGAAAAATGTACGAAGTGGGTTTGATTCCGGTAGCTAAATGCAAAATTGTCAAATTTATAGTTGCTGAAGAAGTTCGAGAAAATTCAAGTTCATGATTTCGTTATGAAATTTGTTGTTGAAAAAAAGTTTAAATTCTGTTCTCCATCTATATGTGAATTAACAGAAATATTTAAATGCAGGAATAAGTGCTTTACCAATCATCATCAACGAACCGTAATACTTTTGTATTAAAAAAAAGTAAAAACAAGAAAACAAACTGTTTTTTATTAAAAAATGTGTAAGAATTCTAAAATTTACCGGTGTAGAATTTAGGGTTGACTAAAAAACCTGTTGAAATAAAGTTCTGTTGTCGAAAGTTAGATACAAATTTAGATAAATAAATAAATTTGGTGGCACAACAGGTAATGAAGAACTTACATACATAATTATTGGGTTCTGCCATCGATAGAGGAAGATTTGGTACGAGTATTCTGCCATCGACCTTATGAAGCAGTGATTTGCCATCTTGATAAAAGAGCAACCACTGTTTTCTAAATTTTTTCTAAAATAATTGACTTAATACAGAAAAAAAATTAATTATTAAAAAACAACGGTAATGTTTAAAATGACATGCTATACTGTTTTGTTAAGCCAAAAATATGCGCTTTCATTTGTTTTTAAATTAAGGCCGTGTGCGAACTCGTTTAAAATTTCGATTAAATTTTATCCGAGATTAAATTTTGACATTTCTACGTACAGATTCACCTCACTAGTGTCAAAAACTAATCTTCGAATAAAATTTAACGCGAATTTAACTGAATTCGCACACGGCCTAAGTTGTTTTAAGGCCGTGTCAAACAGAGCGCGGTCCGGCGGTCTTTGTAAGAAATTACGAACAAAATTTGCCCCATGATGAAGTATTGACCGTCCCGTCGGCCCGCGTTCTGTTTGACCAGGCCTTTAGTAAACAGTTTTTTAAAAATTAATTTTCAAACTTAAATTTTTGAATAAAAATAATTAAAAAATTGTGTTCAAACTGATTTTGTTCAAAATTGTACGTTATTAAGTAGTATTTTTGTTTTTAATATTCAATACTCCCATCAATTTTTAGTCAAACACTGAAAACCAGGTGTCAACGTGTGGTCTAGTTTTTGAGAAAATTGAAAATACCAAAAGTAAGTATTCCTTAAATTCGACTTCCATCCACTATTTTGTTGCTCCGAAGATCCTATTTCTGCTAATTAAGTAGAAGGTAAAGTAGATTTGGTTATTTTCAATTTTCTGAAAAACTAAAACACATTTTGGTATCCGGTTTTCTGGTTGTGATAAAAAATTAATTACGTACAATTTTTAAAAAAAATAAGGTTGATTTTTTTTTTTTTCAAATTTTGGAGTTTGAAAATAAATTTTTAAAAACTATTCACTAAAACAACTTAATTTACAAAAAAAATTCAAGAAGAGATTTCTAGCTTTCCAAAAAGTTATAGCATGGCATTGTAAGTTTAACCGTTGTTTTTAAATATTTTTTTTCTCTTTGAAGTCAATTTTTAAGAAAATTGCCACTCCTGGCTAAACGGGGGGAAATAAACCCCTCCTCCAATACTATTTTTTTTTTTGCCTTAACCCAATCTACTTGCTCTAGCTCTTTGGTACACCTTATACATATTATGTAAATACATACCTAATAGCCCAGTAACTTTATACATCAGCGCTTGCGTTAGCTCTGTTAGTTCTGATTTTTTGCTGAGTCATTTATGATGTTGGCCAAATTAAAAACCCAAGTTTTCGCGGCAATAGCAAGTACTTGCGACTCCAGATTGCTTTTTTTGTTCTTGCTGTTTCCATTAATTTGTTCGTATCGAAGCTTACTTCAGTCAGGTTTATATCTTTAGAAAAAAAAAAAAAAAAAACAAACGAAAATAATAAAAATAAAAACAAAATAATAATACTTTAAGCTATATCGCTTTAAAAGAGGTTTAAACACTTTACGTGCCATGCCCTCAAAAATAAGGGTAGCTGGGATTAAAAATTAAACAATAGCCTTCCGAAAAAATCACTGCTGGCCCCTTAATGACGTTAAAACAATTTACCGTGACACTTCACCTACACGCCTATCACAGCGTAACCGGCCCCATGGTAGGCATTATGCAGCACATGAACGGCGAGGATAATATGACGATGACGACGACACACAGAGCCAACAAATGAAGTTGGATGGAAATGGAAGTTGCGTTTTGATGTTCACGTCATTTCCCATTCTCAATCCCAGTTCCTAACTATACTGCCGCTAAAAGGCCGTGAAGCTTCACCACCAACCAACACTCCGCGTCGTCTCCTGGATGTCCTAGATGGTGGGTGACGATTTAACACGTGTAATTTATTTTATCTGCACCACTGCTGCGCCCTCATATTCTGCTTAATGTTCAGTCGAAGCACATCCATTCAGAATGACGATGCGACGTGATGTGTGTTGAATGGAAAGGGTTAAATCTTTTTTTTTTTTTGGCCTTTGTGAGCATCAGAAAAAAGACTCATCTGGCACCGTGTTTTGAATGGGGGAAAAAATTTACAATCCGAGCCAAAACGAAGGATTAAAAAGAAGTTACAAAAAAACTCAGGATGGCTCAAAAACACTTTTGCAATACTTTTAATCGGATTTTTGAAATTCGTACCGAAATTTCTAGATACATATATGATTACACTGACCCTGAAAGCAGGAGGAAACAATTTTTTTTTTAAATTGTTTCTCAGAAGTATAAAATAATGAATTTACATAGGTAAATGGATTTTAGAGAACTTTCCAAGTTGTAAAATTGAAAAAAATTTCAATCTATAAGCTGGCAATTTTGTAAATTTATGTATTATTATTATTATGTATTTACATACATATACTTGTTTAGAGTTTTTTGTAGAGCTATGTATATCTCTGTGAAAAGTGGTCGTACTGAAATGAAACAAAAAGTGTTCTGAAAGTTTATATTTTAATATTGAGAAATTTTAGTAAATGATTTTTTTAAGGTACCGTTATTGCGCAATCATAAGAAGCTCGACAAGCCAAAAATTTTAAGGTTTTTTTTTTCTGAACATTGTCATTTTCTTTGAAATTTTTTTTTTGAGCCAATTTAATGTTTTGTATCGATAGCTTGTTTATTCAGCTTTAAGGTCGTTTTTCTTCGGTCATTCTAATTCTGTTTTTTAGAAGAATATCTGGCTTTGAATGAAAAAGCAGACTTTTAACTTTGACTACCAATACCTTCGCAAGGAATGACGACATGGAAAATGTAAGATGTACAAGGTTTTTTCAAAACTTTATAACGATTATTTTTTCTGGCTCCTCACCGTTATAAGAAAATGTAAAAAAAAACGACTTTTTAAAGACTTTTTATAAATCTTTTAATGTTTTACTATTGGCTACAGGACTTAATTTGGTAAGCAATTTTAAAGAACCATAGACCACCAATATTTCTGTAAAATTTCCAATTAATCCATTGAAGCGTTTTTCCGTACCGAATAATCGAATTCGTAAAAACCAATTAAAGGAACAAATTGGGTGGTTCATAAACATTGTGAAATTGTCATCAAAATGGAAACGAAAAGAACAATTTCTGTCCAGTTTTTTTCACAGTTTTACATAAGTTACCAGATATTCTTCTAAAAAAAATTGTAGAAACAAAAAAAGACGACATTAAAGCTGAATGAACAAGCTATCAAAACATTGGCTCAAAAAAATTTCCAAAGCAAATGACAATGTTCAAAAAAAAAATTAAACTTTTTGGCTCGTGTTTCTTATGATTGCGCAATAACGGTACCTTACAAAAATCATTTGCTAAAATTTCTCAATACAAAAAATATAAAGAATGCTTTTTGTTTCATTTTAATACGACCACTTTTCACAGAGATATAGCTCTTCAAAAAAAAAAACTAAAAAAGTGATTTTTTTCCATTAATTTGTTTTTGACAAGTGTACATAATTTTAAGATATTCAAATTAGGTGAAAAAAAATCCAATGAGATTGCAACTTTTGTTATAATCAATCTTAATACCTTGCTTCTAAGCTAATCGATATTGTTAAATCTCATCCAGACTAATGAGTTTTCAGGCAGTGTTTTAAAATGTGTTTTTCAAGACCAATTCACAACTATTGATTTAAATCTGCACCAAAAATGCCTATAATTTATTTTAAAATCGATATCTTCTGGTGTTGTTTGCATATATGATTCAAAATATAATTTAATATAATCATAGATCACATCGAATTTCTTTTATTTAAGTATTTCTTAGTTTAATTGCGCTTGTCTCAAATGTTAAAATTGAATGCAATTTATCCCTTCATATTAAATATTTAAAAGATAATCAATAAACTATCAAGAATATTCTGGAACTATTATTTTTAAAATTAATGTCAAAGTGATTTGGTAATTGATTAAATGCGATTTTTTATCTTTCAATAAACAGAAGAAAAACCAATTTTGTTGCACGAAAACACTATCTACACTTCAAAAAAATACTTCAGTAAAAACACAGCAAAGCAAGGAATATTATAGATATATGTATATAAAATCACTTCAGTAGATGATTCTCTGTCAATTTGACACCACCCAAATGAAAATGAATTTTATTTTCAAAATTTTTAAATGCAGTATTTTTTAAACTATTAAATTCACCAGACTGCAAAATTATAAGAAAATCAAGTAGTCAAAAATTTAGAGTTATGAATTATAAAGGAACTTTAAAAAAATTCTTTACTTTATAGTTTTTTTCGGCCCTACGAACTAACTCCCAAAAGAACTAACTCCCAATGAACACTCCCACCAAAATTGGGACTTAGTTCATTATGAAGTTAGTCCTATTAATTTTTGGAACTAAAACCCAACGCTGAATGAACTTAGTCCCAAAATAAAAAGTCCCAATAGTGGTACTAAGTTATGAATTAAATCCCAAATGAACTAAATCCCATTTTTTTTAAAGAACTAAAAAAAGTTTACGAAAGGAACTTAGTCCCAAAATAATTAAATCAATAATGTAAGACTCTGTAACAAAATTACAACTATAGCAATAATGTATACAACTATTATGGCTGCTCCGTGAAATAACTCCCCAATTAAATAACCCGCAGTCCAATAACTCCCCAAAATATTTTCTAGTTGTAGTAAATGTAACGAACTTTAGATGCGAACCAGACACAAAGAAACCATTGGCAGATGTTTGACAAAGATTGGTATTGTGTAAAAAAAGACGCGTGGCACTCGGCGTCCGAACACGTGCCCGCGAAGACGCACTCGCGCGCCTTTTCGAACCGAAATGTAGAAAAATGTTCAATTTTACTGGTCATAAAATAATTATACATAATTTAGCTATTCAAATACTTCTCTTTCTGTTGTTTAATATACAGAATTACATATTATGCATTTAATATTAAATTTAATTTATTATTAAAAAAATGTAAAGTGTCGAAATTATTGAATACAAAAAGCCTAATTCAATGAGTTGTTTTGATGACAGACTATTACCCCGTTTATATGGAGAATCGAAAGATCGAGTAAGATAGGTAATAATATTTCAACTGGTTAATATTGTGGCTTGAGACCTGCATACAGGAAATAGTCAATAATTCGATTAAGATTTTTTTTCTTACTTTTTTAAAAATTTTATTCAGTGTAGATATAGCTTTCATTTCATTTCTATTAAAATCAATTATAGAGACCATTATTTCAAAATCTTTATTTTTTTTTGATTTAAATAAAGCATTTGGAAGGCTTTAAAAGACTCGAGTATATTGCAGCATAAAGTATTTCTTGTCAGAAGTTACGAAAGATAGGTCAAGATGAATTCCAACAGATGTCAGAAAAACTACAATACCCCAGTTGTTTCATTTCTTTTTTTGACAATAATTTTACTTCGATTCGTAAACGCATCATGGACAACATTGCAAACAGAAAAAGCAAATATAAAGCCAAAAATTGCATCTTATTACACTCGGGGGCTATTGCATCATCCAACGCCATCACAACAACTCTTCGACAACAAGCGTTTTGTTGACAAAAAGTCGAACAATATTGATGTCAACCATCTGGAAACTGCTGCAGGCAGTCCAGGGATGCTACATCATTTAATTTATGAACTTGTCCAATACAAGCATATACCGAGAGTAAGTTTGCTAACCTGCCAGCAGGATAATGGGGACTTGGACGTGGGCATCGGGTCACCAACCAGACGGCAGCAAGAGCAAACAAGGACATCGATTAATATTGACACGCTGACAATATTGAGATCGTTTTTCACAGGCAAGGATAATCATTGGTATAAGGGACACACGATTGATGGTGTCAACATTTCCAGCAGCTCCAGTTCAAGTGACTGGATTGGTCGTAGTAACTATCGTCGTCGTCGTCATCGTGAACGCTTTGGAGATTTTCTGCCAAAGGGTGTTTTAATTAAAATTCTGCGAATAGATCTATTAATCAATAGCCAAGCAGGCGAGAGTTTTGCAAACAAGAATAAGTCCAGTGACATTGCATCCGAATTGCTTGCAACGTTCCTTCGGAGTGAAGTTTTGCGACAGTTTGTTGTTTTGGATTTATCTTGCAATACTGCCAGCCGAAAAGTCATAGAAATGGTAAGTTTGTTGTTTTAAAAATGCAATTACTTTTGGAGATAAAGAAATTATTCCTTTCACACTAGATTTTTTTTTCAACTGACGCTGGAGAGGGTCATAGTTTGGTTTTTATTCATTTTATTTCCCATGGTTATTGAAACTAAATTTTGCAACAACTTATTGAATATTGTATCGCTTATTTATGGCCATATTTTTCATTTTAAAACGATAGGAAAAACTTGAAGTATTTCGAAAAAGTTTGAGACTTTTTTTGAGCAATTACCCGCCTGGAAAAAGAATCTAGTTTTTAATAAGGCCCTGGCAAGTTTTTTTTTTGATTGGTCCTGTCTACAATAATGTTCTGATAGTCCCTATATTCATGCCGTTTGTGTGCATGCGTTTACGTCCGTTTAAAAGCGTGCAGCGCTCAGTAGTGTCATCGTTTGTGCTTCTGCGGCGCGGTGGGGTGCGCTTTCTGTGGCTTATATTGTGAGATTGGGAGGTAATTAAAACACGTTTTTTCTTGTTTAAGACTAATTTCACTAAATTTTACTAATTGAACTAGAATCCATTTTATTTTATTTTTATTTTATTATAAAACACTGACCACTTAAAAATTCTTCCGCATGCAAAATTGAATATTTAAACTGACGTTTAGTTTATTGTCATTTACTTTGGTGTGTGTACAAGTATATGTTAAAGAACTGTAGGTATGTTCAGTTAGGCTGTTCTGAACAGTTAAGAACAGAATAGAATAAGTTAAATTAGATATTTTCTGTTCTAAACTGTTTTGGGCTTGCTGTTTAGTGAGTCTGTTTGCACTTTCTTTTTAGATAGAACAACTGAGAAATGTCAAAATCAGTTATGGTTCTGTCTTGTTCAATTTTGTCTGCAGTTGCGGTTTTACACACCGATTCCCAATCCTAATTTGAAATTTGCACATTTAATTAACACAAAGATTTTTATTACGATATAAAAAGTTCCTGATTTTATTAATTTTCGATATCACATAGTTAGTTACCATCAAGAGCCTTTACTTTATTAAATATTATGTTCTCAGCGAGACACTAATAGGGGTCTAGGCTGTTTCACAATGCGACGAGAAAACGAGACGTCAGCGTGACGAGATCTCTTCGCAGTTTCTCTCTCTTAAAAAAGAATTTTAAACAGTGAAATCATATACATAATCAAGCATTTCTCGTCGTTTCGTCACGTCGTAAAGTTCAAAAAATTGAAAAAAAGACGCAACGTGACGACGAGAAATACTTTATTATGTATTATTTCGTTGTTTGAAACTCGTTTTAAAGAAAGAACAACTGTGAAGAGATCTCGTCACGCTGACGTCTCGCTTTCTCGTCGCATTGTGAAACAGCCTTCTGTCATATTTTCCTCGTCCATGTTTTCTTTACGGAAAACTTGCCAGGGCCTCGCCCAAACTTGCCAAAACCTTGCCATTTTTCCATGCGGGTAATTTTTTATCATAGGAAAAGCAGTTGGGTGTAAAATTTTGAATTTCACTACAATTTTTTTCTATGAATTTTTCATTCAAACTATGTAATGTGCTTTTTTGTTAAAAATTGTTTTGAAAGTTTAATTAATGAAGAAGAATAAAAAATTTAAAATGTCACTCAATTTTTTTTTAACTCTTTAAATGTTTATAATTCGTATAATATATTATTATATATATTTGCTTGTAAATATTTCGGTTCTAGCGAAATTAAAGGCCCGTGTCCTTTACTCAACTTAGTTGCTTCGCTGTTTGCTTGCGCTCAGGGTATTTGCAGTCGCCAAGCAACAATTTTTGCACAAAAATACCTTGGGTCACCCGCTTTACCAAATGCATGCTGGTAAAAAGTCCGAAATCAATTTCATGAAAATAAAACATTTGCGACTTTTAACAATGGTGCTAAAAAATTTTAAGTTTTTCCTGGAATTACCAAATTTCGGGTTTTTTTATGACACAAATAAATTTTTGTCAATTGAGAGGCATTGAAATCTTTTACGTACTTCATGAACTAAAAAAATTGGCGACAGTTTCCACCTAGCAGCGAAAATTGAGAACATAACAAGAAATGTAAGATAGATAAATGGGATGAACAGAGTATTGAAACCATTTTCTTACTTTATATAAAAAAATGATTAATTTGGTATAATTATTAACGTAAGTGCTATCTTTAATTATTAACATAATCTCCCAGTCCCCTCTTACTGAACCAATATCGAACAATTCAACGATCCATAGTCCAAGAAAACTGTTGCATGTGCAAACACTCTGCCAGTTACCATCACAATCATGCCATTACCATAATATAATCCAGTGGAACGATAAAAATCAGTTGTTGAATTTCCGTAATTGTCGAGGAAGACTATCGGTAATCCACAATTATCCAGACTTCATTCTAGCTCCATTGAATCGGAGAAAGGAACAAACAGGAAAAAAAAAAAACAACAAAAATTCCTTTTGTCCAGCAGTTTCTCGGTCAGTCTTCCTGCGGCAGATCTGGGGGCGATATAAAGAAAGAAGAATAAATAAATATGTAATTAGTTTGTTTTTCTGTTTTCTGCTTTCTTTTGCTTTTACATATATGATGTGTATTCAATCCACCCAACCGGCCCCATCATGTATCCTTATATCACAAACACACACACATATGCACACCATCCAGGCTTCGAACAAAGGACTTTTCAACTCCTCATATCATTGGCTTTTGATTGAGGATTATACTTTTAATCGGCAAGAAGATGATGACGATGAAGATGATGATGTGCGGAATGATTCCCAGCTGCTTCAGGATATCCCTACTTCTAATGCTCCAGATATTGATGCCGCTACTGGGACTTTATCAAAGGATGATAAAATCAATGATGATGGCCGAGACGACAACTACGACAACGTCACTGACAACAAAGTCTCCATCTCCAGTGATTTCGCAGAGGAGCAGAACATATTGCTTATTGAGAAGTTTCTTAAAAAAATCAACATCAATATAAATACTGAGCTAATATTGGCAAAGCGAATCAATGAGGGTCCAGATTCAGATTCAAAGAAGGATTACTACATGCTGTATGACGTTTGGTAAGTAACTTTACCCAATGATGTTTATCCATTGCTTGTGCATCACTCATGATTTAAACGAATGTGGGTATAGGTGTACTCGTACCTTCATATATGATTGTGAACAGGAAGATTTCCAGTTGATAGCTCCGCAAAGAGTGAGTATAGATAACTCATGTATACCTAGTTAGGATTTTTGATTGAAGATTATTTGAGGAACTCATAATTCTGGAATGACGAAGAAGTGTTCTTGAGGTTTGAACAGTATTTTTTCCGTATAGATATGCATGTTAGGATGTCAATTGACGTTTGAAAATGGTAGATTGCCAATAAAGTTGTATACTCATCTTCAAATAATGCTGAAAGAGATACGATATAGCTAAGTATTGAAAAAGTATTAAATTATTCTTTTAAAATAGTCAGACTTGTAAATTTTTTTCTAAAATCATTCTTAGTGCACGTCATTTGGCAACGACCTGTGTTTTCATCTTAAGGTAGAGTTCCAGTCTTTCTTAACGAATATATGGATTTCCTTAAAATTTTTAACGCAGAATTTTTATGAAATAGTTCTAATAGAAACCCCTTTTAAACATCACTCCTTAAACAATTAGCCAGTTCAGGTTTTTTCAAGCTCTCTGAGATCTCAGTCAGAGACCTCAGCAATCTCAAAAATCTGAACGTCTGTGATTCCTCTCAATGAGATGCCTCACTTTTGCTGTCAAAAAGCTGAGACTGATATTTTTTGGATTCACTTGCTCAATAATTTTTGTAGCAGTTGATTAATTAATAAAAAAAGAGATGGAAATTGTTTTTGACTTTTAGCGGAGAAATTTTGTTCAGGTTTTACCTCCTGCTCAGTGGAGCTGATGGAGGTTGCTCAGTGAGATCTCAGAAACGTTTAATCAACTAATGAAGTTGATATTTATAAAATCCACATAATCGTACACAACCCATCGCAGACTTTTGATCATAGGTGGAATTTTTCCACAAAGTCGCTGGATTGAAAGCTATTAGTTTTCGATCAATTTACAAAAAAAATATTATGCCTTTGCCACCACATGGAAGTCCTGATTCAAATTAAGGGGTTCGTTGTATTAACAGATAAAAATAAAGTTCTCCACCAGAATTCGGCAAATTTCTGGAAATTTTAAAGTAAAAAAATTGCCGTAGTCTTTAGTGCTTATTCGAAACCCAGCCGCTGCAACCTAAAATCAGAAATGTTTTTTTTTTTACGGGAACTGTTTTTGAGAGGAATTGACAGCATAAAAACATAATGCTTGTGTACGTACTGACATTATTTTTTTCTCTAAGTTGATATTTATTAATGCAGATTTCAATCTACATACATGCATATTTCAATACTACTGAAAGGCTGAGTTCCAAAATTCATCAGCTGCGCATTTACTGCGCATTCAAAAATTGTTCAGCTGCTTGATTTAATTTTTTTTTTGCATTCCGAAACGTCATCGTCAGACTTATGCAATGCAATATTTCTACAAAGCATCAAGTTTGCGTTGCTGATGCGTATGAAAAATGTAGACATTACTTCCGTATCAAAACATTTTCTACATTTTGGAACTCAGTCTATCTTTTGTTATTGAAACAATTCCGCTGAACTTATGCGTGCGGATGAATGAATGAATGAATAATTTTGGGTGTTATTGAACTGCGACCTTAAGATCTATTGTGTCCCCAATCTAGAGCTGTATGATGAGGTTGCTCATTTACAGCTCAATCTCGAAATAAGATTTCTTAAGCTTTAGTATTTAGTGTACTTTTAGAGAGCAAATTATCTTTTCTATTTGCTGAAACGAAACTTAAATATTTAAGTTCACCATTAGAGCTTATGTGACAGTTTAGAGCATAAAGCGTTTAAGTTGAACATAAATATTTAAGTTTCGTTTCAACAAATGGGCCTTAAAGGCATAAAGTTGTTCGAATTGCTGAAAATCTGACGAATATTTAATCATTTGATTCGCTGACAGTAAAAAATTGCAAATTCCAAAATCAACTACATCAATCGAAATGTGTAAATTGGCATCTTCAGGAAAATGAGTACTCAGAGATTCTATGACAAAAATAAGTGAACAAGCAAGTTCAAGTTTTGACATCAAATCTGAGAAATTTTTTTGAGGAATCTTGTTCATGCGTTTCTGATATTGCTGATGTCTCTGAAATCGCTCATTTTCCTGAACTTCCTAATGAATACACATTGAAAATATTAAATACCTACACTATTTTACATTAAATAATTATTGTATGTTGTGACAGGAGTCCCGGTATCCAATACGGTGGTAGTCTAAACATAACACAAATTGGAAACTTCTCTGAAGATAATGGCCTCCAGTTGCGAAAGTGGTATCGTCAAGAAACCACAATCATCCGCAGAATGGATATGATGAATGCCCACATCCGTTGCATGATTGTGGTGAGTATGATGAGTATATATTGATTCTGAATTAGTTTTTGCCTTCGTATCTGTTTGTTGAGTTAAGAATAAAAAAAAAACATACGAGTGATCCCTGATTTCCCATGAGTACCTACTTGTATAACATGTCATCTCTTTGTTTAAGGGTTCCATCCAATGAGGATTTACATTATTTTTTTTTGTTAGTTTTCTTACTCCTTTTTCATTGTAAATTATACCAGCCGCAAGCAAACACCCCGTTAGCAGGGCTCTGGACGCTCTAGGATAGCAGGGACAAACAAATAAAATCCTTCCAGGAATCCCAATTGCCATTTTGTCAAGCTCTTTGGCTAAAACATATCCGCAATCTGAAACCTGAGACCATTTGGTGCTTCCGAATTTTGGATGGTTGGGGTGGTATGGACATTTATACACGTCCTCTATTTTTCCTTGTCTGTCATTGGGTTAAATTCTTAATTCTACCACTTAACACTTTATAGAGTATTTATAGGATGTTTGTGTTTTCTGTGTTCTCTGTGTCGAGTGAGCAGTGTGTTAGAAAAGATTTAGTTTTAAGATTTCTTCTGCTTCTCTGCATTAAAGATTACCAACAAGAATCACTTGGACAACTTGGAAGATTACTTGACACAGCAATATGACATCCACCTGGATTCAATGAATCGTTTCAATTTCGCTCTCCTTTCCTACGTTCGGGATTTATTTAATTTCAGGTGAGTTGGTATACTTGTAAATGTCCTTGTAAGTGTTTTTGTATGTGTATATGCGCCTTTAAAAGAATTTATCAATCAATATAAATTGTCCTTGTGCTCTACCCATACTTTCAATTATTATTGCCTTAAGCTTGGTCATGTCGCGTACACCCTCCTGGGGCTATCTGAAAAATGGAAAGTTCGATGGGATGATAGGAGCACTTGTACGACGTCAGGCTGATATCGGTGGATCACCGATTTTCTTTCGAATAGAACGTGCGAAGGTGATTGATTACACAACAAGGACATGGATTGCCAGGTGAGACAGAGCAGAGTGTCATTGAGCACAGTGTAGATAGCACCTTCACGCTACACCTATACCTATACAAACCAACAAATGTTATGTTTTGTGGTGTGGTGGGGTTTTAATTTGGCATATTGTTAGCTGTCAATCGAATGAAAAATGATGACACTGTTCTATGGTTCAAGGGGTGTGTGTGTGTTTAGATTGTCATTTTTCTTGGTTAACCACAAGAAGATTGTTTATAGGTAAGTAGGCGTTGGGGGCGGTGGTGGCAGGAGCGACGGGCTATCATGTTAGACAAACAAATGGACGGGAGTTTGGGTGCTTGCCACATTAATTTAGAATAAATCCTGCGACACAGATGGGATATAAATTTTCATTTTACAAGTTAAGTGCAGCTTAAGCTAGGAAGGTGAAAGTTGTAGCTATATTGAAATTGTGAAGATTGATTGTGTGGGCAACGCAAAATTAAATGAAAACTTCGTACAACACCTTGTAAAGTTGAAAATAATGTCACTGAGGTGTTTAATATATCTGATGTGTATACTTTGTCATGTTTTTGTATTTGAATGAAGTATTGAAGCGGAGAGGGTCTCGAGAATCATCATAAATGTAATATGCGTACCGAACTGGAGAGTTCTTCAAAACAGATTGTATTAATACCTACAATCTTTTTTGATAGAAATTTATTGAACTTTCAGTGATTTGTCCCTATTAACTTTTTAATATATTGCAACTAACACTGAAGTCTAAAGTTTGGAAAACCCAATTCTTAATTACATATATGTATGTCGTATGTTAAGCTACTATTTTTTTTTATTTGTGTATTATTTTTAAAAAATTATTTCGGTATTAATGTAATTTCAAACTTCAATCAATAGATGCGTTTTATTGGGAATTTTATAGCTAGCGCAGTAAAATTTCCCTTGGTGAATAATAACAAAACAAAAGTGGCGATAAATAAGCAAGTATAAATTAGTGAATGTAAAAGTGGACAAAGAGTCTGGACTTGAACCATAAATATCGGTAACGTAGATTATATTGCATACTCATAAAATGTTGTATGTACAAACAAAAAAATTGACATAACAGTTGATATAGCGTTTCATTGAACACTGGGCTAGCTATGAATTGCCAATAAAACGCACCTAATATTCTCTGTTCTGTTCTACTCTGACTATTTCTTCATTGAACAAATTTATTGTCATGCTTCTGTTTTCAACTTTGAAATATGAAGTATGAAATATGTATACTTTCCTTCTTCCAACATCTTCCATAGTCCAGCTTTGCAGCGCAATTCTTTATTGAGAATTTTAAATTCTCTTCTGCTTCCTTCAGCTGCATACATATTCTTCTTAAATTTCATTATTAAATGCTAAAAAAAAAAACGTTTTACAAAACCTAATTTTGTGCCCATCTTCTATGTATATTGTATAAATCCATTTGTAAATTCAACTCTTAGCTAAATTCAAACCTTAATTTGAAGTCCTCTTTAACCTTGACCTAATTCCAAACAAGCAAATCATTTTTGAAACATTGCACTCCATTATGTGGCATTGAACCAGATAACCGAAAGACAAGATGTCACATAGCATTGTCAAAATCCCACTTCTGATCTCTTTGAAAAAAATATTTTATGTTCACAAGTTCTCTTTTTGGGTGGTTCTGGATAATTCTAAAGCTTCCAATGGCTATTTGCCAACCCACTTTTAGTTGGGGCAAGGATTTGTGTTCACAGATGTGCTCCAAAGCTAAGTAGTGGTTAACCGAAAATAATTTCATGTTTGTCAAGTTGGTTGGGTTTTGTTATGGGGTGTTGGGAGGGATGTCCCGGATGGCCAAACAAACCCTAATGTTGCCCCAAATTAGTTATATTTTGGTGTTTAGTGTTTATTTAAATTAGGGTACACAAAGAGCGTCACCATCCATGGATCACTTGTTCAAAGTTGTTTGTTTTTTTTGGGGTTTACCAACACAGGCCTTGCTTCATATTCCGACATCCCCGAACCATCCGAACCGATCAAATTGTGTTCCTTCAGCCTTTTTCTAAAGACATTTGGATGCTTTTGGCAGTATCTGGAGCAGCTACTATATCTCTTTTGGCTGTTTTGACTATTATTGAACAAAAGATGAGAGAAGGCGGTATGCAAAAATGTATAGAAAAATAATTTTCATATTTCTCTCAAAATTTACTCCAACTCATTTCTCATAGTTTCTGATAAATCGCCAGTTTTACAAGAACAAAGAGTCAAAATGAATGCAATCGATGTTAAAAACACTAAGAAGCAACACAACCCCCTGAGGAAGAATGCAAAAATGGAAGTAGATATCGGAGTGAGTTGTTTTACTCAAAAGAATACAATGCCCTTGGCACGGCTTGGTTTCTTTAAAAATGCAACTCCCTGTAAGTTTTACATCATCGTCGTCGTCGTTGTCATATCGTAGAGATGGGGGCGAATGCACTCGAAATTCATAAATCAAAACTTTCAATTTAAGGGTTCGCAAACACCGAGGAAGTTGATAAAGATACCACCACCACCATCAGCAACACTGCTATAACTTTGAGAAACGAAAGATTCAACATCAAAGCTGGATTCATAAAAAAAGAACAATTCCTGGCGGATTATGGGGATGGTGCCCCTGTCTTGGAGCAAAGTGAAATTGATTGTATTGATAATGGTGTCAGAGTTAGTGGTCCGATCAATGCTATAGTTTCGCTTTATAACCATGGCCACAGTGAAACTGGAAGTTTTAAGATGACGAAACTTTTGAGAAAATATTTTACTCGCTCAATAAAATACTTTCGCAAGACAGATGGAAATATTTCAAATAAAAAACGATGGGAGATTTTGTTGGAATCAATGCTCTTTTATATTGGATCAATTTGTCAACAAGGTAAGATTTTGAAGATTAATTTTTATTTTTTTTTTTTCGGGAGATAAAACTTTCGTTTTTAAGTTCACATTAATTTATGATTTTCAGATTCTGTTTGAAGAAGTGAAATATAATTTAGTGTTTTTTTTGCCAAGGGGAATATTTGCATCTGTGTAAAAACTATAGAAAATAATATAGAACAGCTTTGCGTTGCTTCTTGTTGTTTTCAATAACTTTAACTGAGGAAAACTTTCTCATACAAAGTTTTTCATTGTTATTTCTCCTTTTTTAATTTTCGAGCTAAGAAATATGTAAATGAACAACTGAGTTATGTGAATTCGCTCTTATAAATCAATGTTATAAGCAAGCCAAGTGCCTATAAAATTTTAGGTATTAGAAATTACAATAGTCGTGTTTTTTTGGTAAAATGTACTGTGTAGGCTTCTACTACTCGCCATGAATGGGTTTTTTGGGCATTTCTACTATACACAGTGATCGGCATAAGATGCACCAAACTATGGGAGCGCGTAGGTTGGGTTAAGACAAGAAAAATATCGTATGAAAGGGGGGTATATTTCCTCCCGTTTAGGCAGGAGGGGTAATTTTCTAAAAAATTGACTTAAAACAGAAAAAAAAAATATTTAAAAACAACGGTACAATTTAAAATACCCTGCCATACCTTTTTGGAAAACCAGAAATCTCTTCTTTGATTTTCATTTTAAATTAAGTTGTGTTAGTGAATGGTTTTTGAAAAATAAAAAAAAAAAAAAAAATGAAAAAAAAAAAAATTTCGAACTAATTTTTTTCAAAATTTTATGTAATTAAGTATAATTTTTGTTTTCAAAATTCAATGCTCTTATTAGCTCTCAGTAAAAAACAGAAAACCAGATGCTAAAATGCCTTTTAGTTTTTGAGAAAATTGAAAATAACGGGAGGAGCAATTTTCTAAAATATTTGACTTAATACAGAAAAAAAAATTATTAAAAAGCATCGGTAATGGCTAAAACGACTTGCTTTTTTGTTAAGCCAGAAATATGTTCTTCCATTTTGTTTATTAATTAAGTTCTTTTAGTGAAAAGTTTTTTAAAACTTTAATTTTCAAACTTAAATTTTTGAAAAAATAAAATTTTAAATTGTGTTCAAACTGATTTTGTTTAAAATTTTACGTTATTAAGTAGTATTTTTGTTTTTATAATTCAATACTCCCATCAATTTTTAGTCAAACACTGAAAACCAGATGTCAAAATGTAGTATAGTTTTTGATAAAATTGAAAATAACAAAAGTAAGTTTTCCTTAAATTCGACTTCCATCCGTTATTTTGTTGTTCAAAAGATCCTATTTCTACTTCGTTATTTTCAATTTTCTCAAAAACCAAAAGACATTTTAGCATCCGGTTTTCTGTTTTTTATTGAAAATTAATAAGAGTATTAAATTTTGAAAACTAAAATTATACTTCATTTAATAAAATTTTGAAAAAAAATTAGTTTGAATATTTTTTTTTCAGTTTTTTTTTTTAAATTTCGAGTTTGGAAATTAATTTTTTAAAAACTACATATTTAATAACACAACTTAATTTAAACTGAAAATTTAAGAAAAGATTTCTGGCTTTCCAAAAAGATATAACATGGCATTTTAAATTGTACCGTTGTTTTTAAATATTTTTTTCTTCTGTTTTAAGTCAATTTTTTAGAAAATTGCAATAGACCCTCCTTACCATACGATTTTTTTCTTGTCTTAACCCAACCTACTCGCTCCAGCAGTTTGGTGTATCTTATACCGATCAACCTGTATATACATATTAAATTGTCTTCTCAACCATTATTTTAACCTTTATACCTTTTTAGGATTATCACTTTCCACAAATCTGATATCATGTCGCTGTGTAATTATTACGAGCCTCTTGTTTTCATTTTGCATCTACCAATTTTATTCGGCTAGCATAGTTGGAACACTGCTGATGGAAAAACCAAAAACCATCAAGACACTACGTGATCTGATTCAAAGCTCACTGGAAATCGGAATTGAAGACATCCTCTACAACAGAGACTTTTTCTTAGTAAGTGTGAATTTTTCCTCCTTCTCTTACCCCCTAGTTGCAAAGAAATATCTTGTTTTCCTTAGCACACAAAAGATCCAGATGCCATTCAATTGTACGCTTCTGTACCACTACCCCCAGACCAGGGTTCAAAACCCGGTAATGGAAGCCAGACATCAGAGGAGCAGCAGCAAAAAGAGAACCCCACCAGCAGTAATCACTGCAGGAATAGAGTAGAATCGAAAACTAGCGAAGCATCCAACTGGTATGATCCCGAGTATGGCGTGGCAAAAATTAAACAGGGAGGTGAGTAACACACACATACACTACACCCACTGAAAAAAAAAAAAAAAACAAAAATAATCAAGCGAACATGCATCCTTAATCAAAACTGCAAATCCCCCAAATGAGCTTACAACATTATGCAATATTCCAAGTATTTCGCTGAAACATGCACTTTCATTCTGATTTTCATTTGGAACATCAGAAATCCTTTTAATGTACACTTTGTACTTCGGTTCGGTTCACAGACGGATAATCCGATTGCATTACCGACAGAAAAAGCAGTACTTCCCTGTCAGATGGTCGTGTGGTGGTAAATCTGTAAGGCATTCGGTGTTGAAATGAACTGAATATATTATCCGTTTGAAAATTATTAAAATAATAATATTTTCTACGTATTACTGCGACCCTTTGTGGGGGTAGAGCTAGAATATGAAATGGAACTCTTTAAAGGGATTTAGAGGACTAACATAATCAGGATCAGAGTAAAGGTAAGGTGTACCTGCGCTGCTTATAGGAATTGCATAATATTTAAACCACACCACAATCAAACGTAAAGAATAAACTTTTGCAACCACTGTTTAATGGACATTATTATATTTTCATATTTATTTACTTTTTTTTGTGCTGCCCAAGGATTTGCTTTTCATGTGGATGTGGCTACAGCTTACAAAATAATCTCGGATACTTTTAGCGAACAGGAAATATGTGATTTGTCAGAAATTCAACTATTTCCTCCCCAAAAGATGGTTAATATTGTACAGAAGGGTTCACCGTTAAAAAAAATTATTACCTATGGGTAAGTTGTAGATACTTTACTGAACACAAAAGTTAATTGAATAATATTTATTAAAAATACAATTATTTTTTTTACAAGTAATATTGTAATAGCATGTATTGTATATACATATGTTGATGGGAGCCGTTTTCAAGTAAATAATGTTTTAAGAGAGTTACCAATATTTTTAGTCCTAAAAATAAATTTTTCAAAAATATATCTAAACAAGGTAGCTGACCTGGAGAACTTTTTTCCACGTTGATTAAATTATTACTGTTTCTTTCGAAAGTCGAGCAAACTCCAATTATTATCACGATTTTCCGACTTTTCCAGCCTAATTTTCCAATTTTTAACACAGTAATGCGTTTATCTGGTTCAATACAAATCCAACAAAAAAATCTTTATGCAAATTGAATGATGTTTAGCCGAGTTAAGCGCGTACAAACACAATTTCATTTCAGAATTTTCGTAATTTTTCGGTCGAATTTTCGGCTCCGTTGCTTGTTAATCTGATTCAATAAAAATCCAACTCAAAAATCCGCAACCGAATCGGATAATGTTAGCCGAGTTATTATAGCCGTGTACGATACGAACACAAAAAGGGATTCATTTTTATATATGTATACTTATAATGTCATAAGTACACTAGTACATACATATATCAAAGGTTTTTTGGCCTAAAAAAAACTGTCAATTAAATTTGTTTACAAACCTCATCAATTAATAATTATGGTATGGTGTTTAGACTAAAATTATCCCGGAGTTAATATCATTGGTTGTTCTTCAGATATTCGAGCCGCAAAGGATTTTTTAACAATTTGTATCAGTTTTTTTTGCAGTTTTTTTGGCCTAAAAAAAAAACTTTACCTAGTTGATTTTTTTTAACAAACTCTACCGATTATCAACTATAGCTTGTGTAATTAATAAAATTAATCCGAAGTTAATATCTTTGTGTGTTGGTTTTTTTAATAAAAAAAAAAACAATGGGTTGATTTTGTTAAGTCTTACCAATTATTTTTTTCTACGTCATAATGCATAGAACGAAACCATGCCGAAGTCGATAGCATTATTTTTTTCTAGGGAAAATCGAGAAATAATCCATTTTACAACTTTTTTTTAAATTACTGCAATAAGAAAACCGCTAACTTATTTTTTCTGGAAATCCTTTATACACGTTATGGTGTTATTGTCTGTAAAATAAAATTTATTCTAAGTCGATATCTTTATGCATTCTCGAGATATCGGTGGCGAAAAAAGCTTCCAAACGTACTAACGTACGAACGTATATTGTACACAGACATCTCTCTAAGAACAATGTAATCCTACTCCAGGTCCAGAGATCTCGAAATGTCGAGAAATGTTTAAAATTTTCAGTTCGATAAATCGGACCGATTACAATATAACTTCTCCAATAGGAAGTTAATAACTGAAATTTGTCTTTTTGACAATTACATAAAAAGCCTGTACTGGAATTAAAGAAAATTCGTATATCCATTTACGATATAGCTCGATATACACTGGATCGCACATAAAAACAGACCGACGACGCATGGTACGACAGAAAGCGTCTGCGTTTGTTTGTTATGTTAGATTTTTTGAAAACCTCGACATTATCTTTAGTGAATGTAATCTACTGACTTAAAAAAAAAAAGATTGCATTCATTAAAATTACTTTAAGGCTTAAGACTTCATAAATTATTTCCCAAACGATTGTATTAACTTGAATACTTTAAACTGAATGAGGGCAAACAATTTGACGTCTGAATTATCAAAATGAAGTCCAGTTAATGCAATCCTTTATTTGAATTCAATGAATGATTTTTAAAAACTGAATTTTTTTAAAAGTCTGGTAAATGTTATAAATAAAGTGACATTTGTGCCCAATTTTGAATTTCTTCATCAATAATTCCAAAATTGTGAAAATTTCATTTTCAAAGAACATAAAAATAGAATAGAAAAAGGAACCGTGTAAGAAATTTTAGAAATCGGATATAATTTCTTTGTTATATAAGTACCCCTTTAACCTCTTGACTCTTTAAAATATATCCCTTAAAAACAACCTTTCAAACACAAAAAATATTTTTTGAAAGCGGATAAGGTTTCTCCTCTCTATCCTCCTATTTTGCGTATTTTTTTTTTTTGATTAATTTGTAGTTTGAGTATAAACATAAGTACAGAAGTTTTTTTATTGCAATTTTATCACCGAACTTAAATTTTAAAGCAAATCTTTTAAGGAAATATAATTTTATAATATGTATTTTAAAAAACGCTTACCAAACGATCGAGTGAAATACAAAAAGAATACCTAATATATTTGGGTTTTAATGTTGGTTGAGTTGGTATTCTTATTTCGGATTAATTGATTAATTAATTAAATTTTTTTTCCTGAAGTCTTCTTGGAATCAATTTACTGCAGTATAATGACTGTGTTTCTGTTGAAGATTTTTTTATCATTTTCTAACAGCTCTTAAGAATCTCTGAACCTGAACCTGAAAGAAGATTTTTATCTAGAAAAAGTAATATTATTGTTTCGTAACACACATTAAAACAAAACATAAAAGTCTTTTGTCAACTAAACTGCCCTACTTTGACATCCTTTCCACCTTGAGCCTTATACTCTAACTTCCACAAAACTATACCTATTTGAAGCAATTTATAATGAATTTATTGTTCACTGTTGAGAACATTAATGGAAATATGAAATTTATTACAGCATTAAAATGCACAATTTGGCTAGTTAGAGGGTTTGAATCCTAAAACTGCCATTTGAATGGGAAAATCCGACCAACCGACAAACGATTTGCAAAATTTCAACTCCAACAACGAGTTGTTTGAAACAATTGGAGTGTGCACAAAATTGTCTGTCGTTCTTGTAGTTGTTCCCAGTTTTATCAGTTGTTCTCAGGTTGTTGAAGAGGGACGAATAACTACATAGAAATGAATAAAATTAAATGATGTGACATTCGAAAACTCACCAAGACCAGGTTTGCAATGATTTTGAATTAAAATGTATATTAAGACCCTCTTGTCAGCACTTTATGAATAAAAGCACTACTATACACTGACTGACATCTGCTGCCTATGGCACAGCCAAACCGGGTCGGAAAACGGAATAGAATTTGTCTAGAATTTAATGTGTGCAGAGATGGCTGCTGGTAGGTCACTATGGCGTATGTGGAATATTTTTTTTTTATTATTATTAATATTATTTTCCATTTTTACATATCCATAAAAGTTGTCCCTTTAGTTTTGGGGCTAGCTAACAGTGTTTTGTGGGAAGGATGAAGAGGTGTTGCAACCAAAATTTGTATGGCAATAATATGCAAAATTCCAAAAGAGGAAACTTCATTACATAATTTGAGTGCAGAAAGTTGGTCTTTTCAGTGGAAATAACAAAAGAGACGAATAAATGCTGCTGACTTGACTATATGCGGATCAAAACCTTTAGTTTGTATGATTATTATGTAATTTAAATAACGCCTTTTATTCCTGGTGAAGACCGTAGGAAGAAAATTTTGAATAGTCAGAGAGGTTTATGTTGAGCGTAGTTTTTGAAAAGTATAAGTAAAGCGGAAAGAGTTTTGGAAATTATAAAGTTTTAAACGAATTTTAAATAACCCTGATTTTGCATCTTTATAACAACATAATATTTTTCATTAATTAATTTCTGGAAGTTTTCGAAAAGTATTAAAAAATCTGTATTTCTCATACCTATTTATGGAAATTAAAAAATTATAATATGTAAAAGAGTATTTTCTTAGCAACCTTGAATCCTTAAATAACTCTGATATCAGCTTTGTAGAAAAAAGGGAAATTTCAGCACAAATTTAAGTACAAAAATATTTATAATTTGTTTAAAATATCTTTTTATGAAAAAAAAAAAACAATAAATAAGAATGTTGTCTTCTTTTCAAACCCAAATTTTAAAAGAATCGAAAAAAATGTACAGAGATAGGTACTTTAATCACACAAAAATATGGCAAACCTTTGAACTTTTACTTTTTAGCATTTACTCACAATAATTGTTGTTTTAAACATTCGAATTGCAAAAACATATTCGCACCAAGGGTGGATCCAAGGGGGGGGGGGGGGGCGTGGGGGTCATGAACCCCCCCCCCCCCCCTGGGCCATATCTATTCGCTTATTAGTACTGATTACTTTCATAGAAAAAGAGACTTTGCATGCAAAAATAACATATCCAGAACTTGACCCTCCCCTGGGCCGTATCAAAAACACTACACACATCTAGAACATTGTTATAGATCTGCTGCTGTACATTGCTATTAGTGAAATAATAAGCCTGGTAAAATTTCAGCCGTTTAGACTAATATTTTATATGGGAAGTTTTCTTTTGTCTGCTTCTTTTAATTTATTAATTGACAACCGATTATCGTACGGAAATGATTGAGATGTTTACTTAAAGGAAAATGTTCTTTAAAAATGTCCTTCACCTCTTATTTAATTAGTGCCCTCCTTCCGAATTTATTGGAGGTTAAAGTGGATGGTTTATTCCACAGTTTTTGGGATTCCCTGTTGAAAATATCAGCTATATATGCATTGTATGAGATGATAATATTTCTAAAAACACAACACAAATACTTATCAAGTCAATTTTTATGAAAAAAATCATTCAAATTGATTACTATAAGAACCGAAAATAACTATACAAATCTGCTAATTTAATTGTTTATTTTTTTTTTTTATTTTTCCTTGCGTCAAATAATTTTTTTCTTAAAAAATTGATTTATGTGAACATTACAACTAAATTCAATATTTAAACTGTATATTATAGCTGAAATTTTCCACAGGGAATCCAAAAAACTGTGAAATAAACGATCCACATTAACCTTCATTAACTTTGGAAAGATTGCGCTAATTAAATAAGAAGTAATGATTATTTTCAAAGAGCATTCAATTTCCTTTAAAAAAACGTCTAAATTATTTCAGTACGATAATCGGTTGTAAAGTTATAAAATAAAGAGGCAAGAAAAATTGCAAAAGGCGGTAGGTGAATTTTTAAATTTTTAGCGCGATTGTATTTTGAAGTCTGACCCCCCCCCCCCTGACTCAAAGTCTGGATCCGCCCTTGATTCGCACTTACTCAATATAAGATGTCGAACTCTCAAGCTTTAAATGGGTAGTAAGGAAAAGCATTTAAAACGACTTGATACAAAAGTTTTCTCCATCAAAGTTTAGATATTCAGGTAACTCCTTCATAGCTAGCTAGATACCATTTTACCAAAAAATAATTACAAGAACACATTCTAATCCAAGTAAAGAGTCCATTGTCTCACATGCATATACCGTTTTTGATTTATCCACAGGCTACGACGAATCTCCGAGGCTGGACTGATGGATTACCAGAGAAAAGTCTGGCATTCGCCAAAACCGCGGTGCGTGAAGCAGATCCGAACTGATGATTTGAGGGTAAGTAGTTTTCTGCATGTGACCCCAGAGCTAAAGTTTTCGAGTGGGACACTGTTAATGGATTTTCACGGTTCATAGCGTTCACACCATCAGAAGGAGAAAACGACGATACTCGTCGTATACATATATACCGACACAAAAACAACGCCGAATGAAGCAAACAGAGTAGAACGATAAATTTGTTTCTGGAGTTATTCCATGAACTCCTCATTTTTGCTGTGCAAAGTGCAGTTAATCCATTTATTTCCAGAATACGTATGTTGTCATGTTGGTATTTTTTGCACAAATTGATGTAAGCTCCAAGGATACCGAGTATATTTTCGAGACTGCAACGTGGCAGATTGTTTTATTGTATGCCATTGTGGCATCTTATACATACATACATCCCAAAACAACTGACGTTGACCTTTCCCGCCTGACAAGTAGCACGCCTGCTGAAAAATGAGTACCATCAATGCGGGACTCCGAGTTTCGGGGAAACCTTTTCCCATCCTAACCTAGGTATCAAAGAATGGAAAATGACGGTATACCTGCAGTATAGGTGGAAGTACTATGCCGGGATAGTATTATTTTTTGTGTTGTTGTTAGTTAGGATCTCTTAAAATGTTCCTTTATCCGTTGAAAATGAGTTTTTAGTCATTTCTGCTCTTTTGCATGATATTGCGGTCTCGTCGTTATCATTTGTAAAGGTGAAAACAAGAATCCTCTTACAACAACTAACCACAGACACAGAGGGAGTAAGGTATTTTAAAAATACACACCACCACAATCTCGTTTCTCATTTTGGATTCGAGTGGACTGAGCATTTCGTGTTCCAGGAATTCTAGTACCTCACTCTTCATTTCCACCTTCTAAATGTGTATTTTTTTCTTCTTCATCCTTTTCTCTGTTTTATTATCCAGGTTGATATGCAGACATTCACATCAGCAGTTTTCGTACTTATCTTTGGATTTGCAGCTAGCATAGTCGTCCTGGCTCTGGAGATGATTCATAATAATTTATGGCAACAATTTGCAACATAAGCAGGAGCAGGCAGCTTTGGTTGGATTGGGGTGACAATGACGACGCGCGGTGTGATTGTAGACGTTTGTGGTGGCGTTGCAGTTTTTTTGGTTGGATACCTTTTTGGCTTCAAAACTTTGTGTTGCAAAAGAAAATTGCAGTTGACATCATTGAAATGTTTTGGGTTGCGGTGGATTATGTTTTTTTTTTTTTTTTTTATTGAGTCTTTGTTTTTTTGAAAAATAAAATAAAATCGCATTATTGATGAAATAAATTAAAACGTATGAATAATTCAGAATATGTTAAAAGAAAATTATTTTTTCTTTTAAAACAAAATATTCTAAGAAAGTTTTTCTATGCAAAATGTCTATTCTATAGATTTACTTACTTGTATAGAAAATTTAAAAAAATCGGTTAAACCATTCACAAGAAAGCAAAAGAGCAAAATTTGAAAAATAACAATTTATAACAGTTTTATAACAGTCAATCGAAATTTAAAGAAAGTGTACAATGTTACTTTCCGCACTTGTCATGACTTGAAAAAATAACTCTCGGTGCCCACTGGCGTACGGCTTTGTCGCTGTGAGGCCTCAATATCTATACACCTTTATAAATAAAAAAACTGAAACCTAATGTGCAACGACAAACTTGTGTGTGACTAGTAAAAATGCTAGTTGATTCAAATGCAGTTATCAAACAATGAAACATAGACCTTCGGTAGAGGAGTGCGTAGTGCACAAGGCCCGAAGACGCTTGGTCCGCATTGTTTGAGCCCCAGTGTTGGCAAAAAGTTTTTCAAATAAAATTGAACGTACATAGACTAAGCACAACTAATGGAGTCTGATGATCGGTCTGGCGACCGTAAAATAGATATAACTCCAGTATATAAAAACTTGGTGGTAGCTCACTCAAGTTGTTGTTGTTTCATTCAAACCTTCAAAAATGTTTTAAATTAGCATTTCTTTATTCACTTCCTAGAAAAAATAATTTCCGTACAGGTATATATATAAAAAAGTTAATAAAGTTCGTATTTATTATATGTATTGTTAAAAGTATATCCAAATTAAATCACAATGTTTCTCAAGTCAAATTGTAGACCACCATCCAAGTTTGAGATTAGTTGAAAGGCAGCAAGACAAGACATGAAGTTTAATCAAAGCCATAGAAGCATTTTCGAGAATAATTGCATTAAAGTCAGTTTTTCAAATCATTAAAAAACTTCTATGCATGACTGGCCCGAAACAAAAGTTTAAATACCTGTTAAACTGTTTCAATTTTCATATTTTTTTAATATTAAGATGCTGGTAACGTAACAAAAACATTTCTTTGGTTATATTTAATGCTTTTACGTAACATTTTACTTTGAAAGCGAATTAAAATAAAATCTTCTTGATCCTGCTACCACATAAATCCTAGTTCAAAACATATTTCGTCAATTATTGTTATTAAAAATATTATACTAATCTCCGTCAGAAGTCATAACTGTACCTTGTCAAACCTTTTCCAAATAAAGTATTAGCATGTGAGTCTGTTTTAATTACCTGCTTAACCCTTTTTTGATGACTTCGGCAGCACCCCATTCGCTTTTCATTTACATGTCCTTGTTTTACATTAAAACAACCAGTTAAAGTCGAAATTACAAAAGCCATAACATCAATTTAGAAAGATGTTCCTAATTGCGTTTTTAATGTACTGCTAATTATCCTTTTATTCGTTTGTTAGTTTGAGATATATTTTAGATAATTAAAACAAACCCATCTATATGTTTTGGTAAGTATATATTTGTTTGATGATCATTTAACAAAAAAATGATAAAGTTTTTGGTCGAGTCAAATTAAAATAAATTTTCTATAATAACATTAAGTTATACCAACTCTTTGTTTTATTTTTAACTAAAATTTAGGAATGAAGATTTAATGTAAAGAGCAGGATTTATAGTTTTTGTTATTCCAAACGAGTGTGGATCCGACTTAATAGACTAAAACACAACAGATTGCACTGAAACGTTTAACATTTGATTTTACTTTATCGGCAGCGGCGGGAAGGTTTAGAAAATGGTTTGCTTTACTGTTCAATAACTCTTTTAGATATAATCCGTACCGCGTCTATATTTCGTATGCATTATCAGTTATCACATGTATTAAATTAGCTTTTTCAATTGATGTAAGCGAACGTGACGTTTAAAAATAAAAATTATAGTAAAATTTGTTAAAAATTCAATAAAATAAAAAAAAAGTGCGTATACGCCCGAGTGAACCACATTTGATTGAATTTCATCTTGTGGAGCATCTCGTTCATAAGACTATTTACATATGTATTTGTAATCCTTGATGTCTGCAGCCTTTTATAAGTCGAAGGCTCTTCCGTTGAAATTACTTTGTATTTTTGTATTGAAAGATTTTATTTGTTTTAATTTTAAAATCCAGAAATTTTGAAATTCGAGAATAAACCCGGTGGAATTTAGAATTTTTCAGCAAAAGTAAAAGTGTGAAAAAGACTAGAAAGCAGGTCACCCAAAATATTGGTTGTTCAAGAAAACTATTGACATTTTTGGTGTCTGCCTGTCAACTAAACATGCCCTAAGCGCAGAAAGGAGATTGCGTGAGCGAAACAGAGTTCAGAATAAATTAAGGAAATAAAACACTTCATAGTTTTTAAATTTTATTATTATTAATTTTTATTAGGAGTATTTATTAAACTCTACAGTAAATGTACAGCATAATACTTAGAGCTAATAGCTACCAGGTCTTCCTGAAAACAATTTGCTTAAAAACGTCTTAAACTCTTTTTTTTTTCTTTGTATCCATCCAAAATTTTTTCGGTATGGACAAGGAAAGATAAATCTCCCACCCAAATTGCGGCAGAAAAACGCATTACTTGATAGGAAAAAATAAAATAAATTTTAATTAATCCCATTTAACTTATCACTTTTTCAGTTAAAACTTTTATCTCAATGGGCAATTTCCGCCAACTTGTTTAACTATACAGATAAACCGTCATTGTTATTGTCCTCGTAGTCGTCGTTCTCGTACATACATATATTTTAGTTCGTCTTTTTCCCCGGTGCATTCAATTTCTTTTGTTCCTTGTGGAATATGCCGCAAACTTCACTCACAGTTTCATTTTTAAAGTTTACTTTACTTTGTGTTTGCTCGTGACGTGTTGGCTGGAAAATTGTCTACTCGCTCTCGTTCCACTTAGTGCCTATTCTAAATACATCGTGGGTTAAGTGTTGTTTGAATTTAGCATTTCGTTTTCGAAGCATGGAAGGGCGAGAGAAGGTTGTGTTAGGAAGTTAATGAATGCCAGTGACAACTATGGTGGTGTAAGGGAAAAAAGGATCAACAATCCACCCATTCTTCTCATGCACCACTTTAATGTTTTTGCTTATACAACTTTGACTTTTCATCAAACGTCGTCGTTGGTATACCTTACCTACTCTTTGTTGTGGGATCAAGAGTTTTGCCAGGAGGTTTAACTTGAAAAAACAATGGTTGTATAAAGGAACTACAGACTTTATATTGTTTTTAAATTATACACTTTTCGTAAGCATTGTTTGAGACTTCCTAGAAATAAAATGCAATTTTAACATGCCATTGTAACTGAGCAAAATAATTAATTATGGAATAATTAATAAAGTTGTATATATGTGTATGCATTTTGTTGTACATTCTATATAATGTAAGAATTGCTTTAAATATAAGGTTTTTTCTTAAATAGAGAAGGCTGAATTTTCATTTTAAGTTATTTGATACAAAAGACTCCTTTTGTATTCTCTCTATTATTACATATGAGAAGTTAGGGACTTAAATGTGAACTGTCCCATTTACATTTTTAGAAGTATAATCTTGTTTAATAGCTGAGAAGTTGGCAAGCAAAATGGGGCCTGGGGCCCGATTCTGCAAGTCTAAATTATTTTCAATTTACTTTCTAATCATCCTCAAAATATGCAAAAATAAATTTTTCTCTTTGTGTGTACGTCATCTGCCAGAATTGCACCTTAACCTTGAAATTTAATGTGGAGACAAATTTTTGTGTACCACGGTTGAGAGAGAAAACTCAAGCCTCCAGAATTCCGCCCCTGTTCTATTACATTGTGCGATCAGAAGGGCTAAGAAAATTAATTTTCCGTTTCTGTATGAAAAATCGTTGCAAAATCGCATACTGCTCAGTGCTCATAAACTAAAAATCTCCTTCAGTTTTTCAGTAGTAGAGAGCAAAGAGATGAAATTCAATCAAATGTGGTTCACTCGGGCGTATACGCACTTTTTTGTTTTATTTAATTTTTAACGAATTTTACTAATTTCTATTTTCGCACGTCAATTTTGTTTACATCGATTGAAAAAGCTAGTTCGATATTTTCGCTTCAGTAAAAAATACTTTCGTTTTAAAAACATAACTCTTCTTTCTTTACTTAATTATTTTGAGGTTTTCAGTTCGATTAAAATTTTAAATTCGTACGAAAATCAATTTCGTTAACGAATTCAATTCGGAACAAAAATCAGAACAGAGGTGAAGAAAGAGTTATTGAACAGTAAAGCAGCAGTATGCTGAAAGTGATAATTGCAGGATTGCAGCAGATTATTTGAAAAAGATTCCTCTCTTTTTTTCGCACAGAATTTGCTTCGATTGTGTGCGAAAAAGTGACATTTGACTTTTATCGTGTGGTTTTCTATGATTTTTTGAAAATGGTGACACTTGAAAATTTTTTCACTGTCATTTCCGTTAGTATTTCAATGTCATGCTGGAGACCGCAGAGAAATTTCCTTTCGCGTCATCAGTTTTTTAGGCTATATGGGGAAAGTAAGAGTATTGAATTTTATATTTCAAGAACAGCTGATAGATTTCGGCATAAAGTTCTCTTATTTTTACTATCGGGTAACTTTTAGAATGCTCAATATATGTAAGACATATAGCATTTGTTCAAGTTTGTTATTCACAAAATAAAGGTTTTGTGTTGTCCAAGGATCCACATTACAACAGCATCTCTTTCTTATTCCTTAAAGATGTGCCACTGAAATATTATGTTGCATTTTATCCCCCTAACAATCTACAGATGCTTATACATACTACGAATGCTCATCAGTTAACCTTTAACTTTAATTTTATAAATAACTATGTTAAAAATTTCCAGGGCTTATCTTATTTTTATAATTTAATAAAATTCAATATAGAGGATTAATTTACCCTCAATCTAATTTTAGAATACAAGGATCATAGCTATTGTCAACATTTTCTAATAACGCCTTTCCACATTAAATCGTTTTTGATTAGAAGCCAGAAATAAATTATGTTTAACATCAATAAATCCAAAAGTCAACATTCATCCAAATGATTAAAACAAGGATTATGAACAAGGTTTCATATAGCTATGTACATTTGTATATATGTAAAATCCATAAGACTCCACGAAGCATACAACTTAGACGAAACCAAAAACAAATAATCCAAACCCTCACACCATATTATACAGGTGTGTGGTTTTGCTGGCAAAATGGAAGAAAAGTATATTTGCACGTTGTTGCAAAAATAAACACTTCTATATGTTCCATATCTTTTTGCTTCACTTTGCCACTCTTAAGCTACTCAAATCCATAGAGGCCAAGAGGTGCACTCTATGATGATGCTCTATATACGGTGCCGAAGATACGGAAAAGACGATAGGCGAAGAAAATTTTCAAGAGATGGAATAAATGGTGGTATGGTTGACGTTTGTGGTATAGCTTGAAAAGAAAATCCTAAATGTGCTTGTTTGCTTTGCACACAAGAGTTATGAGAGCTTGTACAAGTGATAAGCCTTTGGGTGATGCTGGCTTATTTTAAGGGATTAAGTTTTATGAAAAAAGAGTTAAAGGTTAAATTGATTTTTCCAAGTTTGTCTGATGTTGACATTGATTTAAGAGTCATATACCTACATGTACATCTTGTTGTTTTTTTTTGCAAAAAAAACTTCATGAAAAAAAATTAAATAAGTAAGAAACTCTATGCCTGCTCTTGCTTAATAATTACATAATTCTATTAATATTTAAATAGTTTAAAATGCTTCACAACCAATATTTCAAGAATAAATTTAGTCAGGCTCTAGTTTCCGTGCATAAACAATGTAGCACCAGTGTAACCGTCTTTGTATAGATTTCAGGAGCTGAACTAAACAATTACTTTTTAATCCTTTTATGAAAATTTTAACGGTATTTCTTCTGGACGAGCCTAGTATCTAAATTAGCTTTTAACACATTTAGCCTTGTCAATATGTAATTTTTGGTATAAGTTCTTTTAACCTAGTGATGGTGGTTGTCAATTTTAATGATTTGAAACATAAAATTAAATTTATCTAGTCTTCCATATACATGGTTTCTATAGGCCAGGGCATTAGTGACATATTGGCTAAGTTTTTTTTCAGTTTGATCCAGAATTTCAATGAGATTGATTCCAATGAAATTTACAAGTCTCCTGAAGAATTGGGCATTTTTCTATTAGATGAAAGACATCTTCCTTAATTTTAATTTTAATTTTAATTTTAATTTTAATTTTAATTTTAATTTTAATTTTAATTTTAATTTTAATTTTAATTTTAATTTTAATTTTAATTTTAATTTTAATTTTAATTTTAATTTTAATTTTAATTTTAATTTTAATTTTAATTTTAATTTTAATTTTAATTTTAATTTTAATTTTAATTTTAATTTTAATTTTAATTTTAATTTTAATTTTAATTTTAATTTTAATTTTAATTTTAATTTTAATTTTAATTTTAATTTTAATTTTAATTTTAATTTTAATTTTAATTTTAATTTTAATTTTAATTTTAATTTTAATTTTAATTTTAATTTTAATTTTAATTTTAATTTTAATTTTAATTTTAATTTTAATTTTAATTTTAATTTTAATTTTAATTTTAATTTTAATTTTAATTTTAATTTTAATTTTAATTTTAATTTTAATTTTAATTTTAATTTTAATTTTAATTTTAATTTTAATTTTAATTTTAATTTTAATTTTAATTTTAATTTTAATTTTAATTTTAATTTTAATTTTAATTTTAATTTTAATTTTAATTTTAATTTTAATTTTAATTTTAATTTTAATTTTAATTTTAATTTTAATTTTAATTTTAATTTTAATTTTAATTTTAATTTTAATTTTAATTTTAATTTTAATTTTAATTTTAATTTTAATTTTAATTTTAATTTTAATTTTAATTTTAATTTTACAAAGCGATGGTAGATCATCTTTATGCGGTTTGAAATTCAGCGGCGACAGTTCCCCTCTGGTTTTAAAGATGATGCTGATTTCCCGCGGGCTATAATCTTCGTGAAAGTAGTTCCGTTCTACTAGACTGTTATTGAGTTCTTTATAGACCAAGCGACTCGATGAACTGGCTGCCTGTTTCAGAAATCCAGCATGCATTTTCTCATCCAGTTTCTGTAGAATATTGTCAAATGCAATACTCCATGTGTATCTATATTCCCATCTTAGAGATAGTTCTACTCCAAGCCAGACTTTCGCTTTTTATAAGAATAATTTTCAATCTAATTTGGACTTGTTAAATTAATAATTCAGATTTTAACAGCCTTTAGTCTACAAAAATTGGTAAGATCGATAAGTCCAAGTGAGATCGCCGGGACAAAACGCCAATTTCAATAATTTGTTCAACAAGTCAAATAAATTTGTGTCTTCCATCTAAAGTCCAAGTATCTTAAATTCATGTAAATATAACAATATACCAACAATCATAAATTTTGTATGCATTTATCATTAAATGCATATTTTTTTATTCATTATACCACCCCACTATCTGGTTAACAACACAATATATAAAACTATATTTAAGAAATTAACTATCGTTAAACTTTTTTCTTTTTAGAAGTTGATATCCAAAGCAGAATTTTTCGTTAGGTATATTTCTTTCCCTTAGCAAGGAAATGAAAATATAACTTTAAAACCATCGATAAATTTTTAATTAATACTCAGAAATTTAGTTATATGCAGCTTATTGGATATAGTTTTAGACAAATGATTGGTCTAAAGTAGCTTTATATTCGAACTTTTCACTTTGTAATTCCCAAATGCTCATCTTCACCCTTTCCATTTATGTATACGTGTAGACTTTAAAAAGTTTCGAACATTTTCAATATTCGAGCACTTCACGTTCGTTGTTTGTATAAGAGCTAGCAGTGCAGTGGTAGGGTAGAGTAGAAGTAGAGTACTCAGCATACATACTGTTCGATATTCGCTTCTGAAAATGCTGTATCTATATTGACGTAAGGTTATAGTCGAGCAGACACACAGAATATCAACTCACAAAAACAAAAAATAATGAAAAAAAAAAACAGAAACACAATTTCAGAATGTATAACTTGTTACGGGTACTAGTGTAAACGATTTTTTTTTCTCTCTCTCTCTCTCTCTTTCTCAGGTAGGAGTTACTACACGACCTTCTATTTTACCTGGGATTTTCAGTACAGAATCCTTCCTCACCCGACCCGACATCATAACAAATGGACTGTTTTTGCAATTTTTTCGGGCTTTATTAAAAAGTTTCTTGTTTACTTTGAGTCAAGTGGTAGATGGATGGGTGGAAGAGGAGACTTGGTGGGCAGCATTCGGGATGCCAACAATTTGCATATCGCAAAGTTATACAAAAACATGCAGCAATGTTTAAAGGATGAAAAATGATACGTTTACCTACCAATACCTATACATTGTATTGTATCTGTGTACATACATGAATTTATGGAAACGAAAAATTGCTATCCTAAGAGTGTTTTGAAAAATAGAAAACATAAAACTTATGTACTGTACATATTTCAAAATTCTAGAGATGCAAAATTTTATTTCCAAAAATGGTTTTCTTTTTTCAAATAAGATTAACAGATCTTTTTATTT
Organism: Epistrophella euchroma; assembly: GCA_947049315.1. NCBI lineage: Eukaryota > Metazoa > Arthropoda > Insecta > Diptera > Syrphidae > Epistrophella > Epistrophella euchroma. The sequence continues at coordinate 2,206,282 of OX346247.1, read as the reverse complement.
CTAAAATTGCAATAGTTTTAGGTTTTAGTTATTTTTAACAGAAACCATTGGGCTTCATCAAGTAAAGCGAAAACGATCGGACTATTCCACTCTTGGGTCTTTCATTTCTGTGGAGAAAAATATTAAAGTAGATATCGTTCAATCGCTTCTATTTTACGTTACGTTTTACTCAAAATAATTATACTCCTGTCTTCAATCTTTTTGATTGCTAAAATGGACCCAAAATTTGAATTGTTCTATAGGGCAAGTTAGTATTATCTGTAGTTTTCTGTAAAACTGGACATCATTACATCACATCAAAGAAAATATTCCTGAAGCCACGCTTTTAATGCACGAGCACTTTCAGTCTATTCATTTCCTGTTGCATTTCCCTTAAGGAAACTGAATGCAAATTCTTTTAGTTAAAAAAAAAAGAAATTCAGAATCCACATTACCCTTCCAAGGACCGAGTTGAAGTGTGTTGCTGTTTGATTGTGTCTCTATTTCACGCCTCTTTGTCACCCTAAAAGTGCAAAAACTTAAAACAATTAAAGCCAATAACAACTCCTGGGGTAAATAGCCCAAAGGACTTGTAGGGACAACCAACAGGATTATATTTATTTGCATAGAGTCGCCTTAACACGATAAACTTTGTCTATTCTTTCACGTAATTTGTATGCAAATACGGTTGAACATGGTAAAGTTAAGAACTATTCTCTTTCTCTTCTTCCTTTATCCTGTTAATTGCCACTTAATAGTACCGAGAAGTAATGTTACTTTTTTCGAAATACATAATTGTGTTTTTGTTTTTATTTTTGATGGTTGGGAATATATTAGACACGAGTACGGCAACGTTGGTGTCGCAAAATACATAATAACTAATTCTTGTAGAGGGAAAATAGAAGCGTTGTTTTTTTTTTTACTACGGGAGGAAGGTCTATCTCCTCTGGGAAGATTAGTTTAAAAAATAAAGCTTCAAATGGAAAAATGATGTATATTTAATTATTTATAATAATTTATTATTTAATTATTTATATTCATGCTTTTTTTCAACAATTAAAAAGTTGTTGAAAAAAAGCATGAGTTTAAAAGTGCTGAAAATTTTGTTTAGGAAATTATTGAGGTACCAACTGAACAAAAAATTGAAAACTCAAAGAAAGAGCAAACGTAAATTTTTAACAAATTTACAAAATTCAAAAGCTGACCCTTATCAAAAAAAAAATATTCATTAAGTATACAAAAAAAAAAGAAATTTGAAAATTTATTTTACATTCAGAAATTAGAATTCCAAAATAAATATATGTACAAACATATTTAGGAATGTATAAAACAAAGTTTTAAACAATTTGCAAAAATGTGTAAAAAAAAAGTCTTTTTAAGTTAAACTACCAGTTATTTCGGAATAGGTATACTTATACGGAACGCACAAAAATCTGTTCGACTTATCATCAATCAAAAAATACATTGGTATAATTTAATCGGTACGAAATCTTATATGGCAAAACAGGCTTTGCATTTGTAACACTATCTCCCAGACTATGTAAGTCATAATGCTACATCTGCTGCCATTACTTCTAAGACATACTACCCAGGTTTTCGTATTTATTTCGAATAAGAATGCTAAGGCCCTTTTAAAATTGTACTCAAGGCCAAATATAACTGGACATAATATAGTACCTATCTTTAAAATATTTAGAAGGAAAATTTAAAAAGTTAAAAAGTTTTTTAAACCTATATTTTTTTTTTTTTTAATTGGAAATAAATTTAAAAACTTATACTTTTAAACAAATATAATTTTTTTTGTTCAGGGAAACTATTTTATTAACTTTCTGGATACATACTATAATTATTATAGTTGAGTGATTCAAAATAGTATTAGTACATGTTAAGAACTGAAAAAAAAACTACCAAAAGTTCATTGTCACTTCATGTGAAACGTGCCATGAATTATATCGGAAATCTATCCTAATCGCCGTCAATTAAGAGAAGGTTCGAACTTGGATGTGAAAGGAGCCTTTTTCCTCAAGAGTGTGAATTCAAGATGTAGAAAAATAAATTTGTATTGGTTTAAGGAGTAAGTTTGAAAACTTTTAAACTACTTCCTGGCGAAGTATAGGTTTTTAAGTTTTTTTTCTCTATTTGTTGGAAGGACGAATTTCATCGATGACGTATTTTGAATATAAATTTGTTTTAAGACATTTTTGAATGAAACAACAATAACGTGCTCTAACTAAGGTCAAAGAGCTTACAATCGGTTCTTGTGTTTTATTCAAAAAATTGATTGAATTTTAATTGTTATTATAGCTAATTTAGATGTATCATGAGATCGAAATCAAAAGAAAGAATCTCAAAAGCCAACATTTTGGATTATAAAAATTACAAAAAAATTTTTTTTTAAACACTATCAGATCTTTCCGAAGAGTGCTTAGTACAAGCGATATCTTGCGACCAAAGATTTGCGAGCACAAAATTAGTGTTCATCTGGCTCATCACTTAGTGCAGTGTTAGTAGTTAGTCAGTAAGCAAAAACAAACTACTAGAAGACATACACTAGAAAACAAACAAATTATACTTACAAAACTATTACATTATAAATAAGTATAGATAAATGAAATTACAGTAAAAATATAAACTATTATATAAACATTTAAGATCGTGGACCTTGGTGCACTGGTCCTAAAATGTTTCAGACTAATTCTTACTTGTGTTGAAATAAAAGAGCATTGAGTTCAAATTCAAAAGCTTGCACATGCGGGTAAAAGGCTCATACTTACTTACTTTACATTTACTTTAGATGGCGCTCACAGCACAGGATGGACTACGGCCTCAACCAACAAGCCCGTCCAGCCAGCTCGGTCCATAGCTACCTGCCCCCAGTTGCACACTCCAAGTTGGTTGAGGTCGTTCTCCACTTGTGTGCGCCACACAAGGTGGGGTCTTTCTCTGCTGTACAGACCGTCGTCAGGGGTAGATTCGAAGACTAGTTGGGCTGGTGCGTCGGCGTCCATAGGCTCCACGTGTCCCAGCCCCCTCAGCCGCTGTATTTTCAGCTTCTTGACCAGGTCGACGTCGCTGTAAAGCGCTTAATACACGATACAACCTATCGTACCGACTTGGAGTTGTACCGATATCGCAGCCGTCTTCGCTCCATAGCATTCTACGTGCGATTTAGGTACAGCGGATACCTTCGAGTACACACACGATACAACCATCACATGCGACTAGGATAATCGGTACGATAATCGTATCGTGTATTAAGCGTTTAAAGCTCGTAAGGCTCGTTAAATCTTCTCCTCCACACTCCATCGATACATACTGGACCGAAGTTCATAAGGAAGGTCATATGGATCGGAACATGGTAACCCTTTTAGGGCAAAACGAATAAAATTACGCTGTACTACGACTTCTAATCTATTTTTATGGGTTTCGTAAAAAGAAGTCCATACCTTGGAAGCGTACTCAAGATGAGGGCGGACTAAGCTTTTGTAAATAAAATACTAAATTAATATAAAGTCTAAAAAATATTGAAAATCAAAATTATTTTACATCTAAATAAGACATGATTCATGTCAATTCTTTCAGCCAAACAATGCGTTTTATTATAGTTGTTAAAGAATCCAATTAAATTGATGATTTTAAAAAACAATGAACGAGAAAATAAAACAAAATCAATATCTCTTCAAAACAATGACAATAATATTTTTTTTTTTGTTGCTTTCAAAGCTCACAATAGAAAAATGAAGACAAATTCTCATATTACCAGAAATGTAGTGCTGCTATCTCTTCGTTTGCGTTCTATTCTTGATGGGGAGAATAATACTAAAAAAAGAAACCAGAAACAATAGAGCTCACCATAAGCTACAAACAAACACTCAGAATATATTACAATTTAATGGTTTAAACAACTGAGCCATGGCGGATAAGAAAAATCCATATTATTCCGCACTAGACAAACAGAGGGCGGTAGTAAAGCTATAGCTATAAAAGTAAGACGAAGAATATTTAATAAAATATCCTTGAGATGCAGTCACGTTCAGTAGCAGGGAATTGCAAGTCTCTCTCAATATTACCACCCTAAGTAGAATATATATAAAAAAAAAAGAAAATAAAATCTAGAAAACCAAAATCCATCACCCCTTGCCATCATTGTATTGTCCCCACTATACTCGCACCCACACCCACATGGCACCGCTTTATTTATATGCAATTCTGTTAAGATGCATTTGTCACGATAAATAATTCTCTACAACTCAAGTGCAAAACTCTGTTGACTGTTTTCTTTTTGTTGATGTTGGTGTTAGGAAATCTGGAATATGTCGAGCTTATACTACGGATTAGAAACACCGCAATAGTGTAACGCCTTTTTGAAGTAGCATTCGGATTCCTTGATTCCTTGTTTTCTTGTATAGAATGTTGGCAACGTGTTCAATTTTTTTTTCTTCAGACTTTATAAATAGTCTGAAGAAAAAAAAATTGAACACGTTGCTTTTGATGAATCATAACCTTTGTTAACACACAATTTATTCTAGGATTAACACTGAACTATATCTTAAAAAGAAACTAAAAATACAACTCGTTTTGATTTAAGGTTAATAAGTTTCTATATTTCCCAACATTTGCCAGTGGATTTGAAAATTTGAAGGATATTTTAGAAATAATTTTGTTTTGAAAATAATTACCTACTGAAATGCCCCAGAGAAAAAAATTAATAAAATTATGTACAGTTAAAACCGGATAAGTGCCTCACCATAAATGCCTCGATTTGAGAGGTACTTATGAGGGTTGGGAAGATATATAAAAAACCCGCTTAAGTGCACGTAAGCACTTATCTCTATATTTACAAAAATAAAAAATTGTCAACAAAAAACGTTTAATGTTATTTAATAAATAAGAAATAACATTACATCAACTCACTAGTATCGGTAACCTTTAAAAAATTAAGCGCTAGATGGAAATAACCTGTGTACCTATTTAAAAGAAGTTTTTTTCAGGTAAATTTCAATAAAAGTTATACGAAATAAAAGGCAATTAAGCGGGGAAGGTTGTTGAGCGAAAGGTACTTATTAGATGAGTTTTATATGAAAAAATCCTCAAAATTTTGGTACTAAAAAATGAAAGGTACTTATATGCGGGTTAGACACTTATTGCGATAGGCACTAGTCGAGGTTTTACTGTATTTAAATAAGTTAATAGAAATACCTAGTATGAGTGCAAAGTCATTCAAAAATCTATTCCACTTAAGTTTACACTTCTCAAATCTTTTTTGCTGACAAGATATCGGTCGGTCAAGAATCCGTCGAATGGCAGCCTTCAAAGCAAGCTCGTAGCATTATGCATTAGGAGTAATATTTATATAGTTTACCACATTGCGATGTGGTCATATTAAGAAGACCCACAATCCGAATTTTGGACTTTTTTGCTTGGCTAAAGCCAAGGAGAATTTATCTGTGCTCAAAATAATTCGCATAACATTTGGTGAGCTAACTCAAGATTTACTGTAAGGATGCTTTTGATGATTTTATATCCGAATTTTCTATCTCAGTCCGGATGAATTCTTTAATAGTCCATTGAAATGTTACAAAATTTTGGCCGAACCTCGTATTTTTACAGGACAAATTTTTTTTTCGGAGTTAAAAAGCTCCGGCCACCATTTTGGAAAAGTGGGCATTTAAAGTTCTACGTGACACTTGAAGACCATAAATTACACAAACAAAATTTTAGAATTAAAAATGAACAAAAGAAGAAAAAAATTATATTTTTCTTGACAACGGTCATCTTCTTTGATTATAACTTTTTTGTTTTCAATTTTACGATAAAAAGAGTGTTAGCATAAATTGTAGAAAATAAAATTTTCTACACAAATGTGCTAAAAATTTTTTTGTGTAATGTATGATTCTCAATATATCGCAAAGAACTTTTTGCTAACCCCTTTTCCAAAATGGCAGCAAAATGGGGGGGCTTTCAACCCCGAAAACTCGTTTTTACACTTAGACTGATCTCTCCTACAGATCCATAAAAAAATTTTGTTCTTTATAAAATGCAATGTTAATGTAACATTTTAATGGACTATAATGAAATACTACTTTTTGAGTTGTGCCATAAATAAATGTACAGTTAATTAACTTTTATTTAATTCACCACTAAAAAACTGAGTTTGAAAAATGTTTGAGTAGGTGCTTTTTTTTTATTTTTTTTTATGTTCTGGCCTGTGGAGATAATTAATACATCGAATTTTGACATTGATAGAAAATGTCAAAATTTTGCATCGTCTACTTGGTCTACATTGAATGTATTAAAGTGATTTTCTTCATTTATGCTTATAAAGTGCAATATATTAGCCGCGTATTATCTACGGATCTGGATCAGGATCATCTCTTGAAAATAAAACGATATGGAACACAATGACAACAGTGGTAAACGGACATCTCTTTTTTACTTACGTTTTAATTATTTTCAGTAATTTCCCATCTCTTTTCTTTGCACTGCAATTCACACTACATTACCATAAAAGCCTTCTACCCACCAGAGTAACTGGCTGAACAGAATGGTGACGGAGACGGAACTGGAGCCGGAGCTGGAATAGCTGTCAAAATATTAAATACAAGCGAATTCAATGTTGCGAATTCAATGTTGCGAACACAACGGAACGTAGCCGCTTTTGGAGCTGCAACGGAAGAGTTTACCAACTTTTAACTTTTCACGTACGACACTTTTGACGTTTCAATTTGTATAAAAAAAAACACTGTTTTGGGTCAGAAAAAAATGATTTATTAAAAGGAAAATTATTGGAAACAAAAAATATGAATTCTGAGCTTGTACACAAAAATATTGTTTTGCTTTTCTTCAAAATACTTTTAAAGCTGTACAGTTCCTTTGTGGACATGTAAAAAAAATAACGTGCGACACTTTTTGACAGCTCTTCCAGTTCCGTCATTCTATTCTGTTCAGGCAGTAAGACTTAATGTTTGGATCTTTAAAATACATAGACCCAGATAGAGGACAGGATCCCGAATTGTTTTTTATTACGTGTTAAAAAATGATCCTGATCAATATCCGTAGAAAATAAAACGCGACTATTGCATTTTATAAATTAGCTGAAAGCAAAAATTTATGAGATTAATATGCAAATATATAACTTTTAAGAGGAGAATCATAAAAATCTATGGAAAGTTTAAATTTTAGACAAAAACTCATAATATTTGAAATTATGTACCAACTTATTCCAAAGTTGATTCAGTTAAAAAAAAAAAAAAAAAACAATTTACGACTACAGCTTTAACAATAAACGTTAAATTTTTTTTAAATCTAACGTACAGCTAACGCTTTTTTGTCTGATTAGAATTTTCATGGTGCTTCTTGATAGCTGAGCTTTGTAAGTTAAAAAAGAAAACCTTTTTATATGCCATCCGCACTTTCCAACGTCATGTCATGTCGTTCGTAGAGTTTATTCATAAAGTTTGTATTATAAGTTGTTTAAACGCGGTTGATATAAAATTCTCGCACAGATAAGGTATCCTTTTTGAGTGGATAAAAGCTACCTGGACCTGGGATTAGTATGCATGCAGCTTTGCGTTTCGTTTGTGGCACCAGTAGTGGTATGAGAACGAGTAACTTTATATTGCCCCATATAGTACAGAGAAATACGTCCCTATAAATAAATAGCAGTCTTAAGGGGTGAGAGAGTGAGCTATCAGTTTCAGGCATTTCCACTTGACAGCTACACCTATACACTTCATCTTCAACGAACCATACGATGCAGATACTGGAGCTGTATATAAACATTTTGTTAGAAAGGATTACGTGTGCAGGATATCGCACATAAACTTCTTCTTCTTCGCTTTTATATTTTTTTGTTCATCTTATCTCAATGCAATAAAGATGATTCCATAATAATTCGCAGAATCTTTAACACTTTTTCATCCTCCCTCTAGATGATTGGTAGCTCAAACCGGCGAGAAAAGCAACTTAGTATAAGAAATTATTTTAGTCTCGTAGTGTTTTCAAAAGATTTGTATCCTTTCGGAGATTGCTGACTTCATGAAATAACTTAATTAAATGTAAATGTTTATGGGCCATAGTTAATTACACTAGGCTGCTATATTAGCGTAAGTGAGCGTGGTGAACGTGTTTTTGCAATGTAATATCATATTTAAGCAAATGGTAAGGATTTTTGCCAAATTAAGTTAAATAAATGCAGTAGACTTAGAGTCATGGAATAAATTACGAGATGTGAAATGGTTTGCAGGCGGAGTAGAAAAAAAAACACTTAATCTTAGATGGTTGAAGGAAATTAACGGAAAGAAATCAAATACTGTTCGTTCTTTCAGTACGTGAAATAAGTGATAATTATTTCCTCAGAAATATGATTTAATGTGAAGTTAACAATACTATAAATCGATGTTATAATATTTTGATTTTATCAAAATTCATCCGAAAGCTATCTTCATACATATACAGAATTTTAAAATACTGAATTTCTCATAACCTAGTGCTAGTTTATTATCTACCAACCGAATAGTTAAGTGTAATTGAATAACCTACCAACAAAGAATATAAAGTTACCAAGAAGTCGCATCTCATACAAATTTTCTACTGAAAATGCCGGGTTTCATTGTTGTATGAGATGCGCCTTCTTGGTAACTTTATATTCTTTGCTACCAACCTATGCCAATCAAAATAAATGTTAGCCTTGTTTATTTCAAAATTTTTTCTTCCAAATTACCTTCCAATACTATTTATGACTGGACTATACAAAAAAGTTTCATTATTAAAATCTAAGCCCTATGTAAAGGCTGATTTCCAATGGCGCGTTCGCGTTAAAGACGCTTACGTATACGTTTACAAGCTTTACGAACGCGTCAACATGACAGACGACTTGAAGAGAACCTAAAAAATCAAAATGAGCCTACATAACTGTAATTTCGAATTCCTTTCAACAAACTATTCCATTTTTTTTAAACAAAATCGATTTTTTTCTTTCAATAAAAGGAATTTGTCCAGAAAACCCGATTTGTTCTTCTAAATAAATCGATTTTTTTGTTGAAAGGAATTCGAACATTAGTTTAACTGTCAAAACGCACGCTGAAGTTGATTTTTTTCAACTTTAACGTTGAGGTAGCTTATGTTACGTTGGTTTGTGTACATGCTAATAGGTGCCAAATCGTAACATAATACCCAACGCGTCATTGTAAACAATTTGCTTAAATTGCTATGTGTGAGCTTTCGCGTTGAAAGAAAAATCTGTCAAAGCGACGCCCAACGCAGCATTGGAAATCAGCCTTAATAGATGTGTACCCGCAAAACAGCTTCGTAAGAAAAACACGTCTCCATTGTGATTTATTTATGCATCCTTTGGAAAATATTTTTACTATATATAGATGTTTAATTTTTAATAGCAAAAGTTTAAGAGTCTGAAAAGTTGAAGAAGTTTGTTGGTCGTTTTTGTGCATCGTCCCATCAGTTGTTTAGCTCGTTTAGGGATGTTAGCTTGAATAAATTGACTACAATAACGACAAAGAAAACTGCTAAATTCAGAAAACATCGACGACAACACAGTTTACTCATGTAAGATAAAGAGTTTTAAAGCCAAGCGATAAGAATTTTTTTAACAGAGAGCTTTGGCAAAGTTATGGAAATTTAAATAGCTTATTCAAGAGAATGCTTTTATTTTTTTTAACAAAGAAGAGTTTTTTAAGGTGGTTTAAGATTTGTTCTTGTTATTTTATTTATTTTTAAAATGTGTTCTTATATTTAAGCTCTCAATATTAATTGATCCCTAAGTGAAAATAAATAGGACTGTGATAGAAATTTTGCGGAGAAGTTTAAATTGACTTTTAGTCAATTTTTATTGTCTTTACTTTCTTTTAGTCAAATATTAAATGTCAAAGTTAAATGTCTCCTAGTTTTACTTCAATTTGACTTTAATCCATTTTTTTTGTGTTTAATAGATGTTTAATAGATCCTCCTTACATAATAGAATTTAAATAATAGATTTATTATTTTATATTTTATTTTTATTATTTATTATTTAAATTATCTTAGCATCTGCTTTTTAGTTTTTGCCTAAAAATCAATTTGTTGAAATGGAAAAAAATAAATATTAATTTAAGGAAAATATAATTTTGTTATTATTATTTTATTTTAGCTTAAAATTATCAAACCATTAATTAAAAAATAATAACAATTAATTTGTATTTCTTTTCTTCATTATGTACACAGAACATGGAGACAACACCACGAAGATATGAAATTTTTTTTGCTTTGTTTTAAAATTTAAAATTTCGAGTGTAAATAATAAAAAATTTTTAACAAAAAATAAAAATTAAAATATCTTGTAAGAAAATTGAAAAATAAATTAATTTTAAATTAAAAAGATCACGGAGAGGAATTACTGTTTGAAAAAGATTTAAAAAAACTGCCTTCCCGCCAAAAGGTCGGAAATGGACTTGTAGTGATCCACTACATGTAGTGATCCACTACATACGACCACTCTTACAGCCTTATTTCTATATTCAATATTAAATTTCATTCCCAAGCCGCCACACACGATCTTGTATATCATTTTTTGTTGTCATTCGCGCAGTCGATCCAAAACATTGCGACTCATAAATGTGTCATCTTCCAGAGCCCACTTAGTGAAACCTAACACCATGGCAATTAATTAATTGTCGCCGGTTCTGGTCATAACTGTAGCTACGGCTATAGCTATAAGTCAGCCAGTACCTACAAAGGTTCTAAGTAAAGCAAAATGAGAATGACCATGCACAAGCTTTGGGTTTGTACATATATCATAATCGCACTTCAATAATTGGGCCTGCGCTGCCTGTGTGTATCTGGTACCTCTATGGATAAGTGTATCGATTGGATATGCTACATATTGGGCCAGTGTAAATAACCTATGATACGTTGAACTCTTTTGCAATTGTTTTTTTTAGCATCGATGCGTTTTGGCAATGAATAGTGAAAATATGACGATAAGGCATTTACATATGAGATTGCGTAAAACTGCATTTTCATATGGAAAATGCCGAATATTATTTTCAAGTGGTTAAATGGTGGGGATGAAAATTAATGTTAAAATAACTATAAATAAGCAAAGGATGACTAGGAAGATTGAGAATTTAGCTAGACATTCAAACTCGAAGGTTGCAGCCAATGCATTGCGACAGCGGACCTTTCGAATTAAAAATATAAAAATAAATAAATAAAAATACAACTAAAAATATTTTCTTTTCATAATTGTTAAAACTAAATTCTCCCCTATTTAACTCTTCCCTGCAATAGTGTAGGAAGTACTGTTATTTTGGGTTATTTCATGGTGGCAGCGGTGGGATTTTAATGAAATATTAATCGATTAGAATCTCCCTACCATTTACAAGAGCTATCTGACTCTTGAGGCGTTCTGGGGCTATACACCAGAAAAGTTAAAAGTGAGTGAAAAGAAAAAAAAAAAAAAAAAAAAAGTGAAAAGTGAGTGAAAAAAAAAGAAAAAAAAAAGGAGTATACAAATACACTCCTTTTATTAACAAAAAAAATATATATTAATATATAACATAAAAATAAAAGTCCTGGCGAACTCCCTTGTGGACGCGGAGGCAGTGATATCAAAACTCTAAAAGGAAATTCATCATCAGAAGTCCAACTCCATCAACCATCAACACATCAACAACAGCTCCAGAAAATAAAAAGAATACCAACAGCTCCAGGAAATAAAGTAAGAAATTTAAAAAAACTGTATTTACATATATTGGTGAACCCTAATTTTTTTCCCCATCCCTCTTTAAAATCTTTCCTTCAAAATTGTCAAGACACGAAGAGACCGACAACGCTTAGAAACATTTATTAATCTTCCCTTTAACTTAATAGAATCTGAAACAATGGCGTTTCAGGTTAATATTAGCGATATTTTTAATATAGTGCCCGTTTTTAGTGGTAACCCTAGTGATTTAAACAAATTCATCGCATGCGGGAACATCTTGTTCTCGTCATGTAAAAAAGAGGAACATACAACGTTCCTCGAAATTGTTAAAACTAGGCTACAAGGTCCGGCTTTCGAACTAATACAGTTCAATTCTTTTACAAAGTGGAGTGACTTAGTAAGAAAACTAGAGGACGAATATAAGGAAACAAAAACTCGTTCTGTCGCCCAAAACGAACTTTTAGTAGCTCAACAAACTACCAAAGAGTCAGTTAAGGAGTTTGGAGACAAAGTTTCAAAACTATTAACCTCCCTTAACACTGCAACATTCTCAAGTACTAATGATACATCCGTCAGGGCATATCTGGTTGACGAGAACGAAAAGCTGGCGATTCAAACATTTGAAGATGGTCTCTTGAACCAAAATTTACGTTTAATGGTTCAAGCCCGCGGAGAAACCAGCCTGAAAAGAGCAATTACTTTCGCAGAAAACCATGCTGCAAGAATAGATAGGCAAATGCCTACCTATAGAAGTAAACCCCCTTTACAACAAAATTCACCCTCAAACTTTTCTTCTCGACCCACCTGTCAAATTTGCGGGATCTTGGGACATTCCGCCCAAACATGTTACCAAAACAAGACCTTACCTAACATAACCCCAAAAACAGAAGTTGTTAAATGCAATTATTGCAACAAAAATTATCATACGGAAAGTGAGTGTAGACTTCGAAAACTACATTCACAATCTAATCAAGTGAACCCACATAACCCTTTCAAGCAAAACATCTCTACCCAAAACAATGACAGAAGTAAAAATGGTGAGCAACGACAGGTGAACTTCCACCACGTAATACCCGAAAACCATTTTTCTGTCAACGGTACGGGAAACGAGAACTGTCGGGACGAACAGATCGGCTATCTTTCCCGACAACAAGTTCAAGCCGATGTGCACCAAACACAAGAATAGTGGCAAGCATAACCATCGAATTACTTCCCTACAATGACTTGACCATAATTAGAATCCCATTCACAGACGGTAAGAATAGAAGTCTTGTTATCGACACTGGTGCTGAAATAAGCATAATTAAAATACCTACGACCAAACCCATAAAAAACAATAAAAATAACATAACAATTTCAACCATGGGCGGTCATAAGGTAATGAGTACCAGTGTTGTGACTGAGTCTCTATTGGTCGGCTGTGATGATGACAAAATTATAATTAACCACCCCTTTTATATTCTAGATGTAAGTACTGACATGGATTTTGACGGCATTATTGGAAACGATTTTCTAAAAAAATATTCATGCGTAGTTAACTATGATGAAAATTTTATGAAGATCTTTCCTTTCATTAATGACCAATCTAACGCTATGATACATAGTTTTGGGAAAGTGCTGAGTACTATTCCCCATCCTAAAGCTAATGTACGAAAAGCAAATAGAGAAATCCATTCGGTACCCAAATCTGAAACTTTATATCGAACTACGAATTTGCTCAAAGATAACACTATTAAAACCAAAACTAACCTTTTAGAAGATTGCACAACTGAAGGGTCCAACCATGCTGGCTCTCACTCCTCTCGTTGTCATACAGACAATAGTGTAGGAGGTTTAGAAAAAGTATGGGAATCGTTGAATGATACCGCCAGCCTTCGGGCTTGCCTACGGGTCGGATCAGGAGATTCATCAAAACAAGACTACGATAAAGTTGTTAGCAAACCCCTTCCTAAGGAAAACGTTATAGGTACAAAAATTCAAAACAAGCCTATGGTAACAGAAACCATAGCACAAAATAATATAAACCTAGCAGGAAGTAAGACTGAGATAATAGAAATCTCAGCAGAAAGTAAGACTGGGATAGCAAACAATAAATACATAACACTTGAGCAACGTAGTCAGCAAATGATAGAAGTTCCTTTTAATTCCAATAAATCACGGGATATAGTAATAAAGAAAAAGGAAATACTCCCAGGGATATATTTAGGTGAAACAATAGTTAAACCTGAAAACAATAAAATAACAATATTATTAATGAACACTTTAGAGGAAGAGAAAAACATTAATCCGAATGAGTTAAATTTAGAATGGGATACTCTTGAAAATTATAATATTATTTCAGCCGATAGTCATCAAGATCGTTTGCAGAAAAGGCTGTCAGATTTACAAACAATAATAAAACTGGACCATTGCAATCAAGAGGAACAAAAATCAATATTGAACATCTGTAGAGAATTCAATGATTTGTTCTTCCTCAAAGGTGACCACCTTACCTACACCAACGCAATGGAACATAAAATAGTAACCAACGACAATAAGCCTCCATTATTCTTAAAACCGTATAGACTTCCCGAAAGTCAGAAACAAGAAATTCACAAACAGGTGAACGAAATGCTTAAAGATTCAATCATACAACCTAGTTTCAGTCCCTGGAACTCACCTCTCCTCTTAGTTCCGAAAAAATCTGGTAACGATGGTGAAAAAAAATGGAGAGTAGTCGTAGACTTCAGAAAACTTAATGAGCAAACAATCGGAGATGCATATCCATTGCCGAATATCACCGACATTTTCGACCAACTAGGTCAAGCAAAATATTTCAGTACACTCGATTTAGCCAAAGGGTTTCACCAAATATTGGTAGCCGACTCTGACAAAGAAAAAACCGCTTTCAGTACACCATTTGGTCACTATGAATATAACCGTATGCCCTTTGGTTTAAAAAACGCTCCTGCTACGTTTCAACGACTAATGAATAATGTTCTCATGGGACTGCAGAGTATTGAATGTTTTGTCTATGTAGATGACATCGTTATCTATGGGTATGATCTTGACAGTCACAACAGAAAGCTCCTTAACATTCTGAAACGCCTAAGGCAGCATAATTTGAAACTCCAACCAGAAAAGTGTAACTTTCTTAAAAAAGAATTAATTTACTTGGGGCATATTATTTCAGAAGAAGGAATCAAGCCTGATCCCGAAAAAATCAAGGCAGTTAGAACATTCCCCGGGACAAGATAAACCAATTTCTTTCATAAGTCGAACCCTTAATGATCAAGAAACAAGATACACAACATCAGAAAAAGAGTTATTGGCAATTGTTTATGCACTTAAACAGTTTCGACCTTATATCTATGGACGAAAGTTCACTATTTACACCGATCATAACAATTTACTATGGTTGATTGGACAAAAGAACCCCACATCTAGATTGTTACGATGGCGCATCTTGATGGAAGAATACGACTTCAACATTATTCACAAACAGGGTAAATGCAATGTCATCGCAGACGCTCTCAGTAGGGTAAAAATTGACAACGACAGTAAAGTGCTAGTGACAACTCGTAAGCAAGCTAGAAACCTAGTCAGCCAAGAAAGTATACAAGATGATGGGGTAGATAATATAGAAGTCCTGTCAACCTTCACTCTTCTGGAGGACAATGGATCAATTTTTGAAAACAAAACAGCTAAAATTAAAGTAATAAGATTACCAATAATAGAATCAATAGACGAAGAATTTTTACAAAATAAATGCCCAAATTTTATTAAACCTGATATAGGAGAATTTTCTACATTTTCACATAATAATGAAACATTCTTTATAACTACTTTACCCATTCCAATCAGAACCCACAGGGATTTTGAAATAATTAAAACATGTCTCACTTCTATTAGCGATCTAAATAATAATGAACAGTCTATAGGATTCGCGTTACCCCACATGGATAATGAAACCAAAATTAAATTAAAAACCATTTTAACAAACATTTTTCAAAATCAAAACAAGGCCGTTTATATTTTTACCAATGAAAAGGTATTTTTGGATAGTATCGAGTCTATAAAAACGGTACTTTATGAATTCCATGACTCCCCTCTCGGAGGTCATCAAGGCATAACAAGGACTATAAAGAAAATCAAGCAACAATATTTCTGGCCAACGATGAACAATGATATAAAAAACTATGTACTCCAATGTAAATCCTGTCAGACCAAAAAGTTAATACAAAATCCCCGAATTCCCATGAAGATCACCACAACAAGTTCAACTCCGTTTGAAAGAATAGCTTTAGATATTGTTGGGCCACTTCCCATTAGTTACGAGAATCATAAATATCTCCTTACCTTCCAAGATGACCTGACCAAATTTACTGAGGCTATACCTCTAGAAAACGCAGAAGCCTCTACAGTGGCTAGGGAGTTTGCTGAAAAAATTTTATGTCGCTTCGGATTTCCTGAGGCACTCCTTACGGATCAAGGCACAAATTTTCTTAGCCAATTATTCAAGGAAGTATGCAAACTTCTTAAGATTAAAAAAATTCAAACTACCCCATACCACCCTCAAACTAATGGAGCTCTTGAACGTAGCCATCGCACATTAGCAGAATACCTTAGACATTACGTTAATCGCGATCCTTTTTCATGGAACACATGGATTCCTTATGCTATTTTCGTGTTTAACACAACTCCACATAGCAGCACTGGCTATACGCCTCATGAATTATTGTACGGTTATCCAGCCAGGATCCCTACTATTCTTGGAAGAAATCCGCAAGTAAATTACAACTACGAAAATTATTCGAATGAACTAAAGTCCCGATTGCAGCATGGATTCCATATTGCTAGAGAGACTTTAAAAGATAATAAAGAAAAATCAAAGAAATATTATGATAAACATTCCAAACAAAAGAAATTTAATATAGGAGACAAAGTTCTCATAAAAAACCATACAAGAAAGAACAAATTTTCCACACTTTGGGAAGGTCCCCATGAGGTATGTAGAATAATTTCCGACGAAACGACTGAAATAAAAATACGAAATCGAACAAAAGTTATCCATAACAATGACCTCAAACTTTTTACCGATTAAACAACTATCCCCTATCTCTTAATTAAGTTAAATATCTAACTTGTATTAAGACCAATCTTTTCTCAGATACACACGTTTAACGAAAATTCTACAACGATTAACAAATTTTACATTCCTCCAATAAACATTTCAAAACTTCTTATAAATAATACTTCAAGTTTCCCAAATTACCCCAACAATTTAGCCATTATTAAATTCTCAAGCCATTAAGACTTAAAATTAGTATCTGAAAAAATAAGTGATTTAAAGGTAGACCAAGCAAAACCGCTGACAAATCTAATTGAGCACCACGTCCATCATTATATACTTATCTACACGGTTATAATCATAATTTTAGTATTGAGTTGCTTCAGAAGATACCAAACCTAAAAAGTGAAAAATGAACCAAAACCCAATGTTTCAGATATTAAGTCAGGAAGAAATCAAATCAAAGAAAACGACAAAACACGAACTGAAATACAACTCCATGACAAAAACTCCAAACAATCCTCATCTAAAGATACCATAGTAGAAACAAACTTTAGTCCAAAACCTGAACCCTCTCCAAAATTTAATATATGTAAATATAAGATTGTTAAAATTGAAAATTAACTAAAAATACAAAAAAGCAAATAAATTTGTACACAAAAAAAAAATAATTATTATAATTTAACAAGAAAAAATATCTTTTATAAAAATTAGATAATAATTAAACCAATACAAAGAAAAGAAATGTTTAAGCTTTTAAACTTTATATTATCAATTACAAATTAAAAAAAAAAAAATTAATATCTTATAAGACACAAATAGAAATATTTTCGAATTTAAATTTACAAAAAAAATATTAGCATTATACATGGAAAATAATAATAAATAAATAAAAAAAAAAAATATATATATATTATGTTTAAACTTTTAATATAAAACTTCATATTATTAATTTTTTAAGATAAATGTTTTGTAAGACCCGTATAAACAATTTCAATGTCAAAAAAAATAGATTTAATTAAATTTTTATTAATTATACAAAAACAATTATACAAAAACCGCACTTATGCAATACTATTCTTATAAAAAAAAAAATTCTTAAAACTACACAAATATTATTTAAATCATATCAACATTATATCAAAAGTGTAACCTTTTCATCCTTTCGTAACTTTACAGAAAATTAACCTCTTCAAGGTATAATTTTCGAACGTACTGTAGTGATCCAGATAAATGTTTTGTAAGACCCGTATAAACAATTTCAATGTCAAAAAAATAGATTTAATTAAATTTTTATTAATTATACAAAAACAATTATACAAAAACCGCACTTATGCAATACTATTCTTATAAAAAAAAAAATTCTTAAAACTACACAAATATTATTTAAATCATATCAACATTATATCAAAAGTGTAACCTTTTCATCCTTTCGTAACTTTACAGAAAATTAACCTCTTCAAGGTATAATTTTCTTTCTTCAAGGAGAGTGGGATGTAGTGATCCACTACATGTAGTGATCCACTACATACGACCACTCTTACAGCCTTATTTCTATATTCAATATTAAATTTCATTCCCAAGCCGCCACACACGATCTTGTATATCATTTTTTGTTGTCATTCGCGCAGTCGATCCAAAACATTGCGACTCATAAATGTGTCATCTTCCAGAGCCCACTTAGTGAAACCTAACACCATGGCAATTAATTAATTGTCGCCGGTTCTGGTCATAACTGTAGCTACGGCTATAGCTATAAGTCAGCCAGTACCTACAAAGGTTCTAAGTAAAGCAAAATGAGAATGACCATGCACAAGCTTTGGGTTTGTACATATATCATAATCGCACTTCAATAATTGGGCCTGCGCTGCCTGTGTGTATCTGGTACCTCTATGGATAAGTGTATCGATTGGATATGCTACATATTGGGCCAGTGTAAATAACCTATGATACGTTGAACTCTTTTGCAATTGTTTTTTTTAGCATCGATGCGTTTTGGCAATGAATAGTGAAAATATGACGATAAGGCATTTACATATGAGATTGCGTAAAACTGCATTTTCATATGGAAAATGCCGAATATTATTTTCAAGTGGTTAAATGGTGGGGATGAAAATTAATGTTAAAATAACTATAAATAAGCAAAGGATGACTAGGAAGATTGAGAATTTAGCTAGACATTCAAACTCGAAGGTTGCAGCCAATGCATTGCGACAGCGGACCTTTCGAATTAAAAATATAAAAATAAATAAATAAAAATACAACTAAAAATATTTTCTTTTCATAATTGTTAAAACTAAATTCTCCCCTATTTAACTCTTCCCTGCAATAGTGTAGGAAGTACTGTTATTTTGGGTTATTTCATGGTGGCAGCGGTGGGATTTTAATGAAATATTAATCGATTAGAATCTCCCTACCATTTACAAGAGCTATCTGACTCTTGAGGCGTTCTGGGGCTATACACCAGAAAAGTTAAAAGTGAGTGAAAAGAAAAAAAAAAAAAAAAAAAAAGTGAAAAGTGAGTGAAAAAAAAAGAAAAAAAAAAGGAGTATACAAATACACTCCTTTTATTAACAAAAAAAATATATATTAATATATAACATAAAAATAAAAGTCCTGGCGAACTCCCTTGTGGACGCGGAGGCAGTGATATCAAAACTCTAAAAGGAAATTCATCATCAGAAGTCCAACTCCATCAACCATCAACACATCAACAACAGCTCCAGAAAATAAAAAGAATACCAACAGCTCCAGGAAATAAAGTAAGAAATTTAAAAAAAAAAGAAAAAAAAAAAAAAAAAAAAAGTTAAAAGTAGTGAAAAAAAAAAAAAAGAAAAAAAAAAGGAGTATACAAATACCAGTACACCATTTGGTCACTATGAATATAACCGTATGCCCTTTGGTTTAAAAAACGCTCCTGCTACGTTTCAACGACTAATGAATAATGTTCTCATGGGACTGCAGAGTATTGAATGTTTTGTCTATGTAGATGACATCGTTATCTATGGGTATGATCTTGACAGTCACAACAGAAAGCTCCTTAACATTCTGAAACGCCTAAGGCAGCATAATTTGAAACTCCAACCAGAAAAGTGTAACTTTCTTAAAAAAGAATTAATTTACTTGGGGCATATTATTTCAGAAGAAGGAATCAAGCCTGATCCCGAAAAAATCAAGGCAGTTAGAACATTCCCCGTGCCCAAAAAGCCAAAAGACGTTAAGTCGTTTTTAGGTTTCGTGGGATACTATCGGAAGTTCATCCCCAATTTTGCAAATTTATCCAAACCAATGACCAAACTTTTAAGGAAAGACGCTATTTTTAAATGGGATGCCTTCTGCGATGAATCTTTCAGAAGCTTAAAACAAAAAATTATAGAACCTCCCATACTTTCTTATCCTGATTTTACTGCAGAATTCATTGTTACTACTGACGCTAGTGATATAGCTTTAGGAGCAGTTCTTTCTCAAGGTCCTACGGGACAAGATAAACCAATTTCTTTCATAAGTCGAACCCTTAATGATCAAGAAACAAGATACACAACATCAGAAAAAGAGTTATTGGCAATTGTTTATGCACTTAAACAGTTTCGACCTTATATCTATGGACGAAAGTTCACTATTTACACCGATCATAACAATTTACTATGGTTGATTGGACAAAAGAACCCCACATCTAGATTGTTACGATGGCGCATCTTGATGGAAGAATACGACTTCAACATTATTCACAAACAGGGTAAATGCAATGTCATCGCAGACGCTCTCAGTAGGGTAAAAATTGACAACGACAGTAAAGTGCTAGTGACAACTCGTAAGCAAGCTAGAAACCTAGTCAGCCAAGAAAGTATACAAGATGATGGGGTAGATAATATAGAAGTCCTGTCAACCTTCACTCTTCTGGAGGACAATGGATCAATTTTTGAAAAC
The DNA here is from genome assembly GCA_947049315.1 of Epistrophella euchroma. Lineage (NCBI taxonomy): Eukaryota > Metazoa > Arthropoda > Insecta > Diptera > Syrphidae > Epistrophella > Epistrophella euchroma. The sequence goes on along the minus strand of OX346247.1, from coordinate 2,185,628 downwards.
AAAACAGCTAAAATTAAAGTAATAAGATTACCAATAATAGAATCAATAGACGAAGAATTTTTACAAAATAAATGCCCAAATTTTATTAAACCTGATATAGGAGAATTTTCTACATTTTCACATAATAATGAAACATTCTTTATAACTACTTTACCCATTCCAATCAGAACCCACAGGGATTTTGAAATAATTAAAACATGTCTCACTTCTATTAGCGATCTAAATAATAATGAACAGTCTATAGGATTCGCGTTACCCCACATGGATAATGAAACCAAAATTAAATTAAAAACCATTTTAACAAACATTTTTCAAAATCAAAACAAGGCCGTTTATATTTTTACCAATGAAAAGGTATTTTTGGATAGTATCGAGTCTATAAAAACGGTACTTTATGAATTCCATGACTCCCCTCTCGGAGGTCATCAAGGCATAACAAGGACTATAAAGAAAATCAAGCAACAATATTTCTGGCCAACGATGAACAATGATATAAAAAACTATGTACTCCAATGTAAATCCTGTCAGACCAAAAAGTTAATACAAAATCCCCGAATTCCCATGAAGATCACCACAACAAGTTCAACTCCGTTTGAAAGAATAGCTTTAGATATTGTTGGGCCACTTCCCATTAGTTACGAGAATCATAAATATCTCCTTACCTTCCAAGATGACCTGACCAAATTTACTGAGGCTATACCTCTAGAAAACGCAGAAGCCTCTACAGTGGCTAGGGAGTTTGCTGAAAAAATTTTATGTCGCTTCGGATTTCCTGAGGCACTCCTTACGGATCAAGGCACAAATTTTCTTAGCCAATTATTCAAGGAAGTATGCAAACTTCTTAAGATTAAAAAAATTCAAACTACCCCATACCACCCTCAAACTAATGGAGCTCTTGAACGTAGCCATCGCACATTAGCAGAATACCTTAGACATTACGTTAATCGCGATCCTTTTTCATGGAACACATGGATTCCTTATGCTATTTTCGTGTTTAACACAACTCCACATAGCAGCACTGGCTATACGCCTCATGAATTATTGTACGGTTATCCAGCCAGGATCCCTACTATTCTTGGAAGAAATCCGCAAGTAAATTACAACTACGAAAATTATTCGAATGAACTAAAGTCCCGATTGCAGCATGGATTCCATATTGCTAGAGAAAAGTTAAAAGATAATAAAGAAAAATCAAAGAAATATTATGATAAACATTCCAAACAAAAGAAATTTAATATAGGAGACAAAGTTCTCATAAAAAACCATACAAGAAAGAACAAATTTTCCACACTTTGGGAAGGTCCCCATGAGGTATGTAGAATAATTTCCGACGAAACGACTGAAATAAAAATACGAAATCGAACAAAAGTTATCCATAACAATGACCTCAAACTTTTTACCGATTAAACAACTATCCCCTATCTCTTAATTAAGTTAAATATCTAACTTGTATTAAGACCAATCTTTTCTCAGATACACACGTTTAACGAAAATTCTACAACGATTAACAAATTTTACATTCCTCCAATAAACATTTCAAAACTTCTTATAAATAATACTTCAAGTTTCCCAAATTACCCCAACAATTTAGCCATTATTAAATTCTCAAGCCATTAAGACTTAAAATTAGTATCTGAAAAAATAAGTGATTTAAAGGTAGACCAAGCAAAACCGCTGACAAATCTAATTGAGCACCACGTCCATCATTATATACTTATCTACACGGTTATAATCATAATTTTAGTATTGAGTTGCTTCAGAAGATACCAAACCTAAAAAGTGAAAAATGAACCAAAACCCAATGTTTCAGATATTAAGTCAGGAAGAAATCAAATCAAAGAAAACGACAAAACACGAACTGAAATACAACTCCATGACAAAAACTCCAAACAATCCTCATCTAAAGATACCATAGTAGAAACAAACTTTAGTCCAAAACCTGAACCCTCTCCAAAATTTAATATATGTAAATATAAGATTGTTAAAATTGAAAATTAACTAAAAATACAAAAAAGCAAATAAATTTGTACACAAAAAAAAAATAATTATTATAATTTAACAAGAAAAAATATCTTTTATAAAAATTAGATAATAATTAAACCAATACAAAGAAAAGAAATGTTTAAGCTTTTAAACTTTATATTATCAATTACAAATTAAAAAAAAAAAAATTAATATCTTATAAGACACAAATAGAAATATTTTCGAATTTAAATTTACAAAAAAAATATTAGCATTATACATGGAAAATAATAATAAATAAATAAAAAAAAAAAATATATATATATTATGTTTAAACTTTTAATATAAAACTTCATATTATTAATTTTTTAAGATAAATGTTTTGTAAGACCCGTATAAACAATTTCAATGTCAAAAAAAATAGATTTAATTAAATTTTTATTAATTATACAAAAACAATTATACAAAAACCGCACTTATGCAATACTATTCTTATAAAAAAAAAAATTCTTAAAACTACACAAATATTATTTAAATCATATCAACATTATATCAAAAGTGTAACCTTTTCATCCTTTCGTAACTTTACAGAAAATTAACCTCTTCAAGGTATAATTTTCGAACGTACTGTAGTGATCCAGATAAATGTTTTGTAAGACCCGTATAAACAATTTCAATGTCAAAAAAATAGATTTAATTAAATTTTTATTAATTATACAAAAACAATTATACAAAAACCGCACTTATGCAATACTATTCTTATAAAAAAAAAAATTCTTAAAACTACACAAATATTATTTAAATCATATCAACATTATATCAAAAGTGTAACCTTTTCATCCTTTCGTAACTTTACAGAAAATTAACCTCTTCAAGGTATAATTTTCTTTCTTCAAGGAGAGTGGGATGTAGTGATCCACTACATGTAGTGATCCACTACATACGACCACTCTTACAGCCTTATTTCTATATTCAATATTAAATTTCATTCCCAAGCCGCCACACACGATCTTGTATATCATTTTTTGTTGTCATTCGCGCAGTCGATCCAAAACATTGCGACTCATAAATGTGTCATCTTCCAGAGCCCACTTAGTGAAACCTAACACCATGGCAATTAATTAATTGTCGCCGGTTCTGGTCATAACTGTAGCTACGGCTATAGCTATAAGTCAGCCAGTACCTACAAAGGTTCTAAGTAAAGCAAAATGAGAATGACCATGCACAAGCTTTGGGTTTGTACATATATCATAATCGCACTTCAATAATTGGGCCTGCGCTGCCTGTGTGTATCTGGTACCTCTATGGATAAGTGTATCGATTGGATATGCTACATATTGGGCCAGTGTAAATAACCTATGATACGTTGAACTCTTTTGCAATTGTTTTTTTTAGCATCGATGCGTTTTGGCAATGAATAGTGAAAATATGACGATAAGGCATTTACATATGAGATTGCGTAAAACTGCATTTTCATATGGAAAATGCCGAATATTATTTTCAAGTGGTTAAATGGTGGGGATGAAAATTAATGTTAAAATAACTATAAATAAGCAAAGGATGACTAGGAAGATTGAGAATTTAGCTAGACATTCAAACTCGAAGGTTGCAGCCAATGCATTGCGACAGCGGACCTTTCGAATTAAAAATATAAAAATAAATAAATAAAAATACAACTAAAAATATTTTCTTTTCATAATTGTTAAAACTAAATTCTCCCCTATTTAACTCTTCCCTGCAATAGTGTAGGAAGTACTGTTATTTTGGGTTATTTCATGGTGGCAGCGGTGGGATTTTAATGAAATATTAATCGATTAGAATCTCCCTACCATTTACAAGAGCTATCTGACTCTTGAGGCGTTCTGGGGCTATACACCAGAAAAGTTAAAAGTGAGTGAAAAGAAAAAAAAAAAAAAAAAAAAAGTGAAAAGTGAGTGAAAAAAAAAGAAAAAAAAAAGGAGTATACAAATACACTCCTTTTATTAACAAAAAAAATATATATTAATATATAACATAAAAATAAAAGTCCTGGCGAACTCCCTTGTGGACGCGGAGGCAGTGATATCAAAACTCTAAAAGGAAATTCATCATCAGAAGTCCAACTCCATCAACCATCAACACATCAACAACAGCTCCAGAAAATAAAAAGAATACCAACAGCTCCAGGAAATAAAGTAAGAAATTTAAAAAAACTGTATTTACATATATTGGTGAACCCTAATTTTTTTCCCCATCCCTCTTTAAAATCTTTCCTTCAAAATTGTCAAGACACGAAGAGACCGACAACGCTTAGAAACATTTATTAATCTTCCCTTTAACTTAATAGAATCTGAAACAATGGCGTTTCAGGTTAATATTAGCGATATTTTTAATATAGTGCCCGTTTTTAGTGGTAACCCTAGTGATTTAAACAAATTCATCGCATGCGGGAACATCTTGTTCTCGTCATGTAAAAAAGAGGAACATACAACGTTCCTCGAAATTGTTAAAACTAGGCTACAAGGTCCGGCTTTCGAACTAATACAGTTCAATTCTTTTACAAAGTGGAGTGACTTAGTAAGAAAACTAGAGGACGAATATAAGGAAACAAAAACTCGTTCTGTCGCCCAAAACGAACTTTTAGTAGCTCAACAAACTACCAAAGAGTCAGTTAAGGAGTTTGGAGACAAAGTTTCAAAACTATTAACCTCCCTTAACACTGCAACATTCTCAAGTACTAATGATACATCCGTCAGGGCATATCTGGTTGACGAGAACGAAAAGCTGGCGATTCAAACATTTGAAGATGGTCTCTTGAACCAAAATTTACGTTTAATGGTTCAAGCCCGCGGAGAAACCAGCCTGAAAAGAGCAATTACTTTCGCAGAAAACCATGCTGCAAGAATAGATAGGCAAATGCCTACCTATAGAAGTAAACCCCCTTTACAACAAAATTCACCCTCAAACTTTTCTTCTCGACCCACCTGTCAAATTTGCGGGATCTTGGGACATTCCGCCCAAACATGTTACCAAAACAAGACCTTACCTAACATAACCCCAAAAACAGAAGTTGTTAAATGCAATTATTGCAACAAAAATTATCATACGGAAAGTGAGTGTAGACTTCGAAAACTACATTCACAATCTAATCAAGTGAACCCACATAACCCTTTCAAGCAAAACATCTCTACCCAAAACAATGACAGAAGTAAAAATGGTGAGCAACGACAGGTGAACTTCCACCACGTAATACCCGAAAACCATTTTTCTGTCAACGGTACGGGAAACGAGAACTGTCGGGACGAACAGATCGGCTATCTTTCCCGACAACAAGTTCAAGCCGATGTGCACCAAACACAAGAATAGTGGCAAGCATAACCATCGAATTACTTCCCTACAATGACTTGACCATAATTAGAATCCCATTCACAGACGGTAAGAATAGAAGTCTTGTTATCGACACTGGTGCTGAAATAAGCATAATTAAAATACCTACGACCAAACCCATAAAAAACAATAAAAATAACATAACAATTTCAACCATGGGCGGTCATAAGGTAATGAGTACCAGTGTTGTGACTGAGTCTCTATTGGTCGGCTGTGATGATGACAAAATTATAATTAACCACCCCTTTTATATTCTAGATGTAAGTACTGACATGGATTTTGACGGCATTATTGGAAACGATTTTCTAAAAAAATATTCATGCGTAGTTAACTATGATGAAAATTTTATGAAGATCTTTCCTTTCATTAATGACCAATCTAACGCTATGATACATAGTTTTGGGAAAGTGCTGAGTACTATTCCCCATCCTAAAGCTAATGTACGAAAAGCAAATAGAGAAATCCATTCGGTACCCAAATCTGAAACTTTATATCGAACTACGAATTTGCTCAAAGATAACACTATTAAAACCAAAACTAACCTTTTAGAAGATTGCACAACTGAAGGGTCCAACCATGCTGGCTCTCACTCCTCTCGTTGTCATACAGACAATAGTGTAGGAGGTTTAGAAAAAGTATGGGAATCGTTGAATGATACCGCCAGCCTTCGGGCTTGCCTACGGGTCGGATCAGGAGATTCATCAAAACAAGACTACGATAAAGTTGTTAGCAAACCCCTTCCTAAGGAAAACGTTATAGGTACAAAAATTCAAAACAAGCCTATGGTAACAGAAACCATAGCACAAAATAATATAAACCCAGCAGGAAGTAAGACTGAGATAATAGAAATCTCAGCAGAAAGTAAGACTGGGATAGCAAACAATAAATACATAACACTTGAGCAACGTAGTCAGCAAATGATAGAAGTTCCTTTTAATTCCAATAAATCACGGGATATAGTAATAAAGAAAAAGGAAATACTCCCAGGGATATATTTAGGTGAAACAATAGTTAAACCTGAAAACAATAAAATAACAATATTATTAATGAACACTTTAGAGGAAGAGAAAAACATTAATCCGAATGAGTTAAATTTAGAATGGGATACTCTTGAAAATTATAATATTATTTCAGCCGATAGTCATCAAGATCGTTTGCAGAAAAGGCTGTCAGATTTACAAACAATAATAAAACTGGACCATTGCAATCAAGAGGAACAAAAATCAATATTGAACATCTGTAGAGAATTCAATGATTTGTTCTTCCTCAAAGGTGACCACCTTACCTACACCAACGCAATGGAACATAAAATAGTAACCAACGACAATAAGCCTCCATTATTCTTAAAACCGTATAGACTTCCCGAAAGTCAGAAACAAGAAATTCACAAACAGGTGAACGAAATGCTTAAAGATTCAATCATACAACCTAGTTTCAGTCCCTGGAACTCACCTCTCCTCTTAGTTCCGAAAAAATCTGGTAACGATGGTGAAAAAAAATGGAGAGTAGTCGTAGACTTCAGAAAACTTAATGAGCAAACAATCGGAGATGCATATCCATTGCCGAATATCACCGACATTTTCGACCAACTAGGTCAAGCAAAATATTTCAGTACACTCGATTTAGCCAAAGGGTTTCACCAAATATTGGTAGCCGACTCTGACAAAGAAAAAACCGCTTTCAGTACACCATTTGGTCACTATGAATATAACCGTATGCCCTTTGGTTTAAAAAACGCTCCTGCTACGTTTCAACGACTAATGAATAATGTTCTCATGGGACTGCAGAGTATTGAATGTTTTGTCTATGTAGATGACATCGTTATCTATGGGTATGATCTTGACAGTCACAACAGAAAGCTCCTTAACATTCTGAAACGCCTAAGGCAGCATAATTTGAAACTCCAACCAGAAAAGTGTAACTTTCTTAAAAAAGAATTAATTTACTTGGGGCATATTATTTCAGAAGAAGGAATCAAGCCTGATCCCGAAAAAATCAAGGCAGTTAGAACATTCCCCGTGCCCAAAAAGCCAAAAGACGTTAAGTCGTTTTTAGGTTTCGTGGGATACTATCGGAAGTTCATCCCCAATTTTGCAAATTTATCCAAACCAATGACCAAACTTTTAAGGAAAGACGCTATTTTTAAATGGGATGCCTTCTGCGATGAATCTTTCAGAAGCTTAAAACAAAAAATTATAGAACCTCCCATACTTTCTTATCCTGATTTTACTGCAGAATTCATTGTTACTACTGACGCTAGTGATATAGCTTTAGGAGCAGTTCTTTCTCAAGGTCCTACGGGACAAGATAAACCAATTTCTTTCATAAGTCGAACCCTTAATGATCAAGAAACAAGATACACAACATCAGAAAAAGAGTTATTGGCAATTGTTTATGCACTTAAACAGTTTCGACCTTATATCTATGGACGAAAGTTCACTATTTACACCGATCATAACAATTTACTATGGTTGATTGGACAAAAGAACCCCACATCTAGATTGTTACGATGGCGCATCTTGATGGAAGAATACGACTTCAACATTATTCACAAACAGGGTAAATGCAATGTCATCGCAGACGCTCTCAGTAGGGTAAAAATTGACAACGACAGTAAAGTGCTAGTGACAACTCGTAAGCAAGCTAGAAACCTAGTCAGCCAAGAAAGTATACAAGATGATGGGGTAGATAATATAGAAGTCCTGTCAACCTTCACTCTTCTGGAGGACAATGGATCAATTTTTGAAAACAAAACAGCTAAAATTAAAGTAATAAGATTACCAATAATAGAATCAATAGACGAAGAATTTTTACAAAATAAATGCCCAAATTTTATTAAACCTGATATAGGAGAATTTTCTACATTTTCACATAATAATGAAACATTCTTTATAACTACTTTACCCATTCCAATCAGAACCCACAGGGATTTTGAAATAATTAAAACATGTCTCACTTCTATTAGCGATCTAAATAATAATGAACAGTCTATAGGATTCGCGTTACCCCACATGGATAATGAAACCAAAATTAAATTAAAAACCATTTTAACAAACATTTTTCAAAATCAAAACAAGGCCGTTTATATTTTTACCAATGAAAAGGTATTTTTGGATAGTATCGAGTCTATAAAAACGGTACTTTATGAATTCCATGACTCCCCTCTCGGAGGTCATCAAGGCATAACAAGGACTATAAAGAAAATCAAGCAACAATATTTCTGGCCAACGATGAACAATGATATAAAAAACTATGTACTCCAATGTAAATCCTGTCAGACCAAAAAGTTAATACAAAATCCCCGAATTCCCATGAAGATCACCACAACAAGTTCAACTCCGTTTGAAAGAATAGCTTTAGATATTGTTGGGCCACTTCCCATTAGTTACGAGAATCATAAATATCTCCTTACCTTCCAAGATGACCTGACCAAATTTACTGAGGCTATACCTCTAGAAAACGCAGAAGCCTCTACAGTGGCTAGGGAGTTTGCTGAAAAAATTTTATGTCGCTTCGGATTTCCTGAGGCACTCCTTACGGATCAAGGCACAAATTTTCTTAGCCAATTATTCAAGGAAGTATGCAAACTTCTTAAGATTAAAAAAATTCAAACTACCCCATACCACCCTCAAACTAATGGAGCTCTTGAACGTAGCCATCGCACATTAGCAGAATACCTTAGACATTACGTTAATCGCGATCCTTTTTCATGGAACACATGGATTCCTTATGCTATTTTCGTGTTTAACACAACTCCACATAGCAGCACTGGCTATACGCCTCATGAATTATTGTACGGTTATCCAGCCAGGATCCCTACTATTCTTGGAAGAAATCCGCAAGTAAATTACAACTACGAAAATTATTCGAATGAACTAAAGTCCCGATTGCAGCATGGATTCCATATTGCTAGAGAGACTTTAAAAGATAATAAAGAAAAATCAAAGAAATATTATGATAAACATTCCAAACAAAAGAAATTTAATATAGGAGACAAAGTTCTCATAAAAAACCATACAAGAGACTCCTCTGTCATATGATTTCGTACTTTTTGTTAAAAATTCTTAAATTAAAATCAAAACTAATTTGTATGTCACATACAGTGTTGCCGCCCAAATAAAAAATAAAACATGTTATTTTTGGTGCCATATGAAAAAACCACAAACTCTTCTATTTTGTTAAAAAAAAAACTGCTATAAATTTTATCACGGGATGAAGTACATCATAAAAAGTCATAAGAAATCATTTAGTCTATTCGTGCATTGTCAACAAAAAAGAGCTTCTCTCAAATTTTTACGGAATTTGGCTCAATTTTAATTATATTTTGCTGAAATTTGCATAATTGTAAAATTATGAAAACAAAAAAAATAGTGCCATATCGAATATTTTTCGTGCCACAGTGCCACGAGGAAATTATCTTGTAAAAAGCACGATCGTGCCACTTTGGCAACGCTGGCGTATAAGCATTTAGATATTCACTAAGCTAAATATCCATAATGATGCAAAATAAATTAAAAATTTCATAACCGAAGGATTTTCAATTTCAGTGGTATTTTTGTTAGAAATAATTTCAAAGTGACCTAAGTATTAATATAAGCAACACAATGGGTTGATTCTTCGAAACATTCTTATGAACAAACTCAAACAAAGTGCTATCGATTTTGTGTCAATGTCAACGGAAGCAATTTTAATATCTCTGTCCCGTCCCTGGGATATGATGGTATATTCACTTGAGGCACTTACATTTTAATATATTTGGATAAGTTTGAGAATATGAAGATGACATTGATGATAATTTATTTAAATTATTGTATAACAACATGTCAATGTGTCACATTTAATATTTATTCAAAATGATTATAGCGTCAACTAACATTCAGAAAGTTATCATAAAAAGAAAGAACAAAAAAAAAACACAGATACTAAAATTTCATCTAAATCAAAAGAAAAACAGCTTTGACTGACATTTTTAATCGGTCTCGGCTCAGCTCAACACCAAAAAAAAAATGAATATGGGAAAAGTCATTTGAAAATTAGGTTAAAATAATTGTGGCATGATGTGCTTCAAGCTCAGCTGCCATCATATTATTTGCCAGCACCGCCACCGGCTGGTCAAACAAAGTTATTATTATCTTTCCATCCCAGGGGTACTATTTTTCAACACTAAGGGAGAACCTCCCTTCGGCATTTATCTTCGGACTAAAGGCATGGTTAGTGGCGTTTTATTTTTTGGAAAGTAAAAAATTGACATCAACAGCAGCATTAGAGCAAGTGGCAAAGGCTTCAAGACACATTAAAAAAAAAAAAAAAAACAACAACAAGAGACGAGTAGAGTGTTGAACTTTAAGTTTTAATTGCATATGGGAATACTTTCATCGCTATAAAATATCTCGTTTGTGCTTTTACTTTATTTTTTTTTTTTGTCTCAATGTTTCTTTTCTTGTTTTTAAAATATTTAGATTGATGATTTGTAGGGAGTTGGTGGTATCCCTTAGGGTGAAGTTACAACTTACGGATTTGTTTCGCATTGCTGATGATTCAAGTATAGAAAGGCCTTTAGAAAATGATTAGGTATTCATGCCATACCAATTTGTTTTTTACTGATTGATAAATAATATCACAATAAGGAAAAATTGCACTCTTCCAGTTGCATTTGAATGGAGTATCAAATGAAGGACTAGGCTTCCCTCTTTACAAATCTATTGGTAATCCTACTGACTATACAGGGTGTTTCCTATAAGGTGCACCAAAGAGCTATAGGGCGATTAGGTTGGTTTAAGACAACAAACAAATTTAATTTTCTTTTTGAATTAAGTTGTGTTAGTGATATTTTGAAAAATTTATTTTTAAACTCGAAAATTTGAAAAAAAAAATTTAAAAAAAATTTCAAAAAATTTCAAACTTTGTAGAAATAGGATCTTTAGAACAACAAAATAACGGATGGAAGACGAATTTTAAGGAAAACCTACTTTTGTTATTTTCAATTTTCTCAAAAACTAGAATACATTTTGACATCTGGTGTTTAGTATTTGCTTAAAAATAAATGGGAGCATTCAATATTAAAAGCAAAAATACTACTTTCTCCTTTTCCTCAGCGTAAACTGTCACATAAGCTCTAATGTTGAACTTAAATACTTAAATTTCGTTTCAGCAAATGGGCCTTAATAAACTAAAGGTTTGAACAAAATTAGTTTGAACATAATTTTTTTAATTTTTTTTCAAACATTTAAGTTTGAAAATTAATTTTTGCAAAACTCTTCCCTAAAACAACTTAATTTAAAAACAGGCTTTCAAAAAAGGTATAGCATTGCATTGAAAGTTTAACCGCGTTGTTTTTAAATATTTTTTTTTTCTGTTTTAAGTCAATTTTTTAAAAAATTGCCCCTCCCGCCTAAAAGGGGGGAAATAGGCCCCCCCAATATTTACATTATTCTACCCAGATTTCTGGGTATGACATTCTCTTATAAACTACGAAGAAAACCTAAGCAAAGAACGTGGCTTCGGTTTTTCTCTCTCAAAATTAAAAAAAAATTGAAACTGCCCATCTTCACGTTTATTGTTTATACATGCGATTTTGTAGAAAAATTATTACGAAGTATTTCATTTTCGTTTGCAGTATAGTTCGAATGAATATCAACTTTTCCTTCTCCAAAATAGCCAACACAATTCAAGCTGAACTCACTTAAAAATCTTTGAACTCTCTTTCAAAAATTTATCCTTTTGCAATAAGAGCAAAAGTGCAAGTGCGAGATGTAAGCTGTGAGCTATGACTAGATCAGCAGCAGACGGAAATGCCCCGTAAAATAAAATACATAGATAGCAGCAATGAAATCATTTATTTCCAGCAGAACGTGACCCGGTTACGGCATTGCGATAAAATTGTGAAATTGTTGCTGCTGCTGCTGTTGATGCTGTTTCTGTCCCATAACATTGAAGATACAAACCGATTGTATTGTGGAATTTAATATGCAGGAATGGGGAGAGTTGAAAATGCAATGTGTGTGTAATCGCATGCATGTTTCATGAATTCAAATACGTTTTCTCGTTACAAAATATTATGTGCAGTTGTTATTTTATTTTTTTTTAACGAAGACACAGAAGAGATAATAATTGGATTGATTCGTTGAATTTTGTATCGTTTAATCTTAATATTATTTAAGAACCCAAAAAAAAAGTTTCTGAATCTTGCAGTTTAAGAAAACTGATATTTCTTTTTAGCGACATGAGAATTATGTTTCCTTGAATAAACTACGATTTTCTTGTTACAATAAATAAGTATATGTTTCGGTAAAAAGCCGAAATAATGAAATTCTAGAGCACCCAGCATTACGGCGTAAACAGTGGAGTATATATGTGGAGGGGAGGGGGGTGCACATGCTTCCTCCTGTAACCCCCCTACTTGGTCCATTATAGGATTTGGGGTAGGTGCGGGTATGGGTGTATATGCAAAGTTTCTTTTGCATTTCAAGAATCTGGATTTAACGAAACTTTGAATGTAGAAACAGTGGGGTAGAATTAACCGGCAAATTCTAGAATTTCATTATTTCGGAATTTTACGGTAACATATATAATTTTGTTTATGGACTTTGTCGCGTGCTAGAAGATCAAAAACAATTCAATCCTGTCTGAAAACAAGGTACGAAGTTAATTTTCCTTCCTGCATTTTGTGTGTTTTGTTAACATAAATACAACAGTGTCTCCACGTCCATGTTATGTTTATATCCACAACTAGCCCTTTCCCGAAAAAAAAGCAAAGACAACAATATACATATTATTGTTTCAATTTTCAGATAACTCTATCCTCTGGACGTGGGCAACGTTTAATAAACTTTGAGAGTCGTTGAGGTGTTTTATGCAGATTTGTGTGGCTTTGCGTTATATAGAGTTGCTATAGGTATATATGTACAAGATGTGTGGGTGAAATGTTTCTGTTATGGCAATCTCCCAAAAGGTTGTCCTTTCTCTTGCACACAAAAGGGACATTCACAGGACATAGAAATACAAGTAGGTGTAGTTATTGGATTCTACACTCAGTTTTGTACATCAGATACCCAACAAATGTGGGTTTTGGTTTACTCCATATTTATACAGTATACACGTTAAACTAGAGTTTAAATTTTTCCTACTCGTATTCGATTTCATTTTGTGAAAAGGTAAAATGTGTGTCACACCAGAATAGATATGGTACCTACCTAACAACTTTTTCCTTAGGTAGATGAAACTGTGTGGTTTGTAGAAAGGTAAATACATAATATACATACGATAACATTTGTATCTCTGCGTACAGTTCGTTCCATATGGGTCATTCTTTCTGACCTTAGGGTCATCGGTTTGGTGACCATTTGGTAAATGAAATTGTATTTTAAACAAGTATTACTGGGTCTACTGTAGAGAGAATTCTGTGGGGTTTATTATTTTTTCTATAGGACTTCTTTTTCAATCTTTAAAAGTTTCAAGTTTCTAACTAAAATTAGTTGGAAAACTGATATAGGGTCGACCTTGGGACCTAGGCGTTAGTTTGATTAAAATTTCGTGTTCCAGTTTTGTTAAAGAATTCATACCATAAACTTGCTTAATATAATGTGACTATGTTTGTCTATATATAGAATGAAAAATAAGGTTTTAATTTCAAATATAAATAATTTTTAGAAAAACTTATCTAATATACAAGTTTACAAATTTTGAATCATAAACGATTTCGGCGAATTCACTGAGCTTCAACGTGCTTGAACCCACAAAATTATGTAATTGCCTGTTTTCAAATATCTGAAGCGCCGCCCCGGCCGCACCGCTGCCGTCGTGGAACTTCAGTTAATCGGCCAAAATCGGGCTCCGTGAAATAACCCCCCAATCCAAAAATGAAATAACTCCTCAAAATGTTTTTTTTTTAAGTTCCCAAATTCAAAGATGAAATATAACCTCAAAAGCGCATGAAATAAGTCCCCAAACAAAAAATGAAATAAGTCCCCAAAGATATAACAAAACTACGGCGTATAAACAGTGAAGTATCTATGGGGAGCATGCTGCCCCCCTGCACCCCCCTGCTTGGCACATTATAGGATTTGGGGTAGGTGCGAGGTTAGGTGTATGCAAAGTTTCTTGTGCATTTAAAGAACCAGGATTTAAAGAAACTTTGCATACACCCAACATCGCACCTACCCCAAATCCTAAAGTGGGTCAAGCAGAGGGATTGCAGAGTGGCATCATGTCTCCTATAAATACTTCACTGTTAATGCGCCGTAATTTTGTTATTTCTTCAAAGAAAATTAGCTTCCATATTTAGGGACTTTGGGAATTTATTTCATGATGCAAAACCCTCCCAATTTAAAAATGAAATAAGTCTCCAAAAATCGATGAAATAAATACCCAATTTTGGGGAGTTTTTTCATATGAAAGAACTTCCAATTTTCATATTTATTTTGGGGAATTTTGTCATGTTTTTTTGGAAGTTATTTCACGGTGGGTTAAAATTATATGGAACTATGGTTTAAATATAAGTATAACTTGCCCGAAGTGGATATACATATATAAATTTAAAAAAATTTTAGCAGATTTTTGTAAAGGAATCATAATTAGAATTTTTGGTTTAGCTCATCTAAGAGGGATAGCTGCCATACAACGATTTCTATTTTTTTTTTTTGCAAATTTTCTCGAAAAAAGCTCCATGGTTTTTGATTAAACTCACACCTGTAATGACAAATGCGATTGAAGGAGAACTGAATTTCGTGTTTTTTTTTGCCGAAAAAATTCGAATTGCCTATACGGAAATAGGGTTTTAAAGTTTTATGAGAAAAACGTTGAACTTTATATAGACTTGCCTGATTTTATTATTATTTTGCAGTCTTGTGCTTCCAAATATAAAAATTTAAAATTTTAATAAACAAACCAGAAATAACAAACAAATAATAAAAATAATTTTAGTTAAAAATTCCTTCAAGCTAAATGGTTAGAGCGATCAAAAATTTTACAAAATGTCGGTTTTATTCACACATTTTATTTGCTCATAACACTATGTATACGTGTATACAGGGTGATTCACCATAGGTCACCATAGGTGTGACAAAAAGCTAGAGCGTGTAGGTTGAGTTCAGATAAGAATAAAATCGTATAGGAAGGGGGGTCTATTTCCCCGGTTTAGACGGGAAAAGCAATTTTCTAAAAAATCGACTTAAAATAGAAAAAAAATCATTTAAAAACAACGGCAATAGTTAGAATGTCATGCTATACTTTAATATAAAGCTAAAAATAAATTATTTTATCCTGTTTTTAATTAAAATTATTTGAGAGAACAGTTTTTGAAAAATTAATTTTCAAACTCAAAATTTAGAAAAAAAATAATGACAAAAATTGCGTTCAAACTAGTGTTTTTTTTTTGCAAAACTTTACATTTTGAAGTAGTATTTTTGTGTTTAGTATTCAATGTTACCATCAATTTTTAGCCAAACACTAAAAACCAGATGTCAAAATATTTTTTAGATTTTGTGAAAATTGAAAATAACAAAAGTAAGTCTTCTTTGAATTCGATTTCCATCCACTATTTTGTTGTTCCAAAGATCCTTCCCTCCCATATGATTTTTTCTTCTCTCCAATAAACCTATACCCTCCTCTAGCTTTTTGTCACACCTTAGGTAAATCACCATTATATCACGTATCAGAAACTGATTTTGAATCAACATGCGTATGTACTTCATTGTCTGGAATATTGAACGGACATCATATCCAAACAAAAGACACTCAATCAAAGAGCCATGAAGCACACACAAAATTGACATCATAATCAGCTCCAAAACAATCTTCTAAGAACAATTAATTTTATTCATCGAACAGTCAGTCCTCTTATCACCATGACTATCCAAGAGCCATTATTCAATTAACAGTCTTTAAAAAAAAATCCTACAGCAATCCCTTAATTCAATATAATGATAGTAATCAGATCAACTTGGTCTGTGAGCTGTGACCTACTTGTTAAACATGATTTACCAAAATTTCCTATTTTTTTTTCAAGACAAGGATTTCAGTATCGATTTATACCCCATTTAGTGTTCAATACAAATTTTCACTTTAATTTACAAAAAAAAAAAATTAAAGATCAAAAATCACACTCATACCTACATATCTACATATCTGCAGGATTTCATTTAATTTTTGCTGTGAAAAAATCCTTTTTCGCGATAAAAAAGACAATCACAGGCGTAAACGCAAAAACTGTTGAGTCGTCGAAATGGAAAGTCAAAATAAGAAAAAAAAATAAGGGAAATGGTGTGTCGTTTTGGAATGTAGTTGTCTTTATTTCGCTGTGACTCGGTGAGTACGACAATTCGAGTCGGACGGAGTGCTAGATTGGCAAAGGCCAGTTCACAAATTTGCCAAGAGCTAACCAGTAATGCCAATTTATTTGAAATAATACAAAACATCTATAGTTTTTGTTTACTAAGTTTTTAAAAACTGTGATAAACTTTTCTGGTGTAAGACGAAGGAGAATTAAGTTCACTGCACGAGTTATCTTTTAAGTGCGATTATAGTAATTTATCGTAATGAAATTGGCTTATCATAACTCATACGTAGACATAACCTCTATCAAATAGTTCATAACCTTAATGGAAATAGAAACATAACTATAAATCATTTTTATTGACATAATGTTGATACCTTAATGACATAATAAATAAGCATTTGCGCATAGTACTGATTTATTTTTTGGTAAAAAGTATAGGTATTAGCGAAAATGTCAAGTAGCATCACTGATTTCCCGAAAATGGCTCTTTCGGTGACTACACCCTAGACGAATTCGGTCTAGGTGACGGTTTGCGGGGTTGAGAATTAGTAACGCTGTTGAAGCCGCCTTACCAGTTGGTGATGGTGGTGGACATTGGAAATGACTGTCGTAATCTTGATTGCTGAAATTCATTTAATGGCATCAGAGGGTGGTCACTGGGTGGAAAGATTGGATGAATGCGTTGGCAGTGCTTTTTTCTCATTCGTGTATTTTTTTTTTTAATTTTTCTTTCATTTCTACGATATATTGTGACTATGGCCTGTTAGCTTAAGTATATTTTGGTTTATAGAGTATGTTTGCTTTAATTCATTGTTTCGGACTCTAAGAAGAAAATTGATTGTTCATAGTTGACACATGATTTGACATTTTGCGACCCATGGACTTTTTTGTTTATAAACATGAATTTTCCCCAGGCCTAGGTAACTTTATTAATCATTCAAATACATACTTATCTTAAATGTGTTCGGTTTTCAACAATGAAATCGATTTAGATAAGGTAATCTTTTAAATATGTATATAAAAATGAATCCCTTTTTGTGTTCGTACGCGCTTAAATCGGCTAAACATCATCCGATTTGGACGGGAATTTTTTCGTTGTCTTTATATTAAACCAGATTAAAACACAACGGAGACGAAAATTTGAAAATTCGATCCAAAATTAGAAAAATTTACAAAAAAAGTAGCAAAAACCTGAAAACACCTTGAAATTTCAAAATTTGTGAAATGAAATTGTGTTTGTACGCGCATAATTCGGCTGAACATCAACCGATTTTTATAAAAAGAGACATTTATAATTAAATTATTAGTCTTTTTAAAAAAGTATAACTTATTTATTTCTATTGATGTAGAATTTAGGGGGGTAGTTCTTCATATAGGTATTTGTGGTCTTAGTAACAATTAGCAATCATATAAGAGTTGTGCTACGAATTTGACCTCTTCGTCAGTGATTAAAAGTAAAAAAAATATATGTGCCGACAAAAGTAATAAGGGATGTAGTTGGGGATAAAAGGAAGAAAGTAAAGGGATAAATTTCGCAATCGATTTCAATTTTAGAAACAACAAACTCTGACCTAATTCTAATTATATAAAATGAACTGTAAAGCTGTGATGTACAGATTTTAAAGTCTAACTAATATATGCTGTTAAAAAAGTACGTACACGCCACAGTGACCCCATTAATGCTTATTATTATTATGCTTATTATTATTATTTATTTTAAAGGGTCTGTAATATTGTGCATAAGAACTAAAAACAGGCAAAGAATAATAAAGATGATTTTTTCACCTATCTCTCTTCTTATATCCACATGTAATAGATTACAATATCCCAAAAAAAATGGAAATATAAATATTTATCAGTGTGTAGCACGGTTGGCTCTATTTTTTTTTTAAAGGGTCATAACATTTGGTTATTTTCGTCTTCATCTGATGGTAGATTCTTTAGAAGTAGGTTGGTACTCAATTTTGTTTAATTATATATTCCAGTTCGAATCCATAGCTAAGACAGGACAACGTCTGTCGGGTCAGCTAGTATAACTATATGGGTTGATAAAAAGGATTCAACGAAGTAGGAGTACCCTAATTGGTTATGTTTGAGACATGCTGCAAGGAGTATATATGTATAAAATATCTACATACATATATGAGGTACTTGCTTTTTAAAAAATGAATTTAATCTTTCATTGCATCATCTTATTTTAAGATCAAAATAATTGCTTTCTTTTTATTCGGAAATACAAAAAAATTACTGAGAAATCGCGTTGAAGTTATAGTGACGAACTAAATGATAAGGTTTCATAACTTAAAAACCATAGAGGGATTATCAAAAGTCCAGCTGGTAGAGATTTATGGACTGTGAAACTTACGCTTTCTTTCTTTGGGGAAGCCATAATTCTATATAGAACAGACGAATTCTTAATTTGAATTGTTTGCATATATATATTTTTAGTTTTTGGGAAATATAGGCTGAGTTCCAAAATTCATCAGATGCGCATTTACTGCGCAAACTGCGCATCCAAAAATTTTTAGCTGCTTCGATTTAAATTTTTTTTGTTTGCATTCCGAAACGTCCGACTTATGCAATGTAATATTTCTACAAAGCATCAAGTTTGCGTTGCTGATGCGTATAAAAAATGAGAGCATTTCCGCATTTTGGAACTCAGCCATAATCTTGTTTTTTATATTGCTGATTAATGATTAATTAATTCTTATCAAATTGAACATTTAAAACACTAACAAACCAAAATAGAAAACTATGAGAAACAAGTTAAAGTATAATAAATAAAAACTATTGCATTGCATCTTTCAGCTGCGCCGTTTGGACACAGGGATAGAAGAATGATTTATCTTTTATCTTGGTCTGTTAAATCACCCCCACGCCACCACTTCGGGTCTATTTGTTAATATTAAAATTTTTCACCGAAAACATAGTGTGTTATTCATTTTTAACCAAACAAATAGTTATGGTAGCTGTATGTGTTTTTGTGAGTTCTTTTTAATTGAGATTTTTTTTTTTATTTGATTTTTTTCTTTTTATAAGTAATTTGGTAGACAAGGATCACAAAAATCGAAAACCTTTGGACAGATTTTTGAAAAAGCTCAAGCACATCACATAATACTCGTGTTAAGGCAGAAATTCTAATTCTTTGTAGCAAGTTAATTGGAAGTAGGTTTCTGGCAGTCAGTTTTACTTTTTAATTTAGGTTTCTAAGAAGAGTATTGTGTAAACATATGTCCAGACGTCTAATTAAATACAATAAAAAATAACAATACATTTCATCTTAAACACTTGGTACCGCTTAAGTCGTTTCTGTCGCTAAAAACCTTTTGAACATTTTTTTTTTATTATATTTTATAACATAAAATCAATTAATTATGCAATGAGCTTTAAAATTTTGAGTTTCTTATATTATGTACTTCTAAAATGTTAGTGACAAGCATTTAAAAAATTATTTTTGAACACCTAGATCCAAAGGCAAACGAGTGTATCTACAGTCACGGTTGCCACTTTGGTCATTTGTGACCAAATTTGGTCATTATGTTTTCACTTGGTCACATGGTCATTTTTTAGTCCATTTGGTCATTTTTTTTAAATATTAATTTTATGCACATAATGTATATTTGTTTTTATTAAGCTTCTACTTTGATATCATTTTAAAATGCTCTGAAAAGTTATTATTTTTATGTTTTTTTTATTTATGATTCGTTACTTTTATTTATTTATGTTAGTCTAATAATTTAATTAAGTTCATTAGGTACCTAATTTGTGAATTTGTTGGTTTCTGTTTTTTATTGTTTTTGTTTATTATTATTAAAGCCTAGTTTATAGATCGAAAGCGAAGCGAAGGTTTCATACAAAAAAAATAGCTTTTTAACAGGCGTGAAAATTACAATAAAATTAAATGAATTTATTTAAGCGAAAAGGGGGAAGAAATTCGTTATGAAGTAAATATAATTCAAAGAACTTATCTAAACCAAATATAAAACTAAATTAATTTTTCTTTGAACACCTCTCGACGCGAGGCTTATTGATATTTCATTTCGGTTTGAGTTTTACTTCGTATTGATATATAAACTAGACTTAATACATACAAAAATAATGTCATCTGTGTAATATGAAGAATATGTTAAAATAAATGCGATGAATTCATTGTTTTCTGTGTTTAGAGGTACAAATATTTCGGACTCAAACTATTTTGGTCATTTTTAGCTACAGTTGGTCATTTTTATTTTTAATTTTGGACACAAACTTTATTTTCAAGTGGCAACCGTGTCTACAGTGTAGATTCTACACAAATACATTATACCTATCAACCTCTAAGGAATTTTGAAATAAAAGCACATATAAATCTAACAGCCCTTCAGAGAGCTAAATTCTCAACAAGTGCGCAATAAATATATATTCTGTCAATAATGATTTGGTAATGCGATACACTTTTTGTAACACACAACCATAATCCACCACTCCATAAAAATCTATAAACTGACAGAAAGAGGAAGGAAACAAAAAAAGTATTGCCTCGATTCGATATGAAATAAACCGGGAGGGAAACACTTTTGTTGAAAATCATTTCCGGTTAGATCCTATACCCACCAATACACCATCACAATACACCAGAGTATCTAAAGAAAAAAAAAAGAGGATTGAAAACACTTTTTCACAGATGTGGGATTTTATTGAATTTCGCATAGCTCTATTATCTGCTGCCGGATATTGTGGGTTGTGAACATCCAGAGAATTACTACAACACCCACTTATTCACATCCTTTGAGGGGGAAAAAGGAGCAATTGTCGTTGATATAGTAGGTAGTAACTACCCGCAGATTGAATATAATATTAAAACTATTAGTTTCATTTGCAATTTAGGTTAATGGACAACAACATTTTTTCCTAATTTAAGGTTGGACATTTTTGTTTTTTAAAACCTGGTACTAAGAGTTATTTAATATTAATATTGTTTTATGAATAATTTTAATTTTGTTTTTGTAGATATTGTTCATTTGTGATGTATGTGAATTATGGATGTACGGTATTCTCAAAAACCATTAAATACCTATGTTAATTAATTTTTATTATTTATGGTGTTTATATTTATATCTACCTTTCGATTTTTTAGGTACATATCAAAGAATTTGGTGCGAAATAATAATATGCAATAATGCTAAATTTATCATATTCGAAAAAAAACCTCTTCTCTAAATCAAATTAAATGATAAAAAAAAGAACCAACTTTAATGTTTTCTTAGCTTTGCAATTCAACTGAACAATTCTGTGAACATCGTAGCACCACCAAACGTTAATAAAGAATTGATTGTATGATTAAGTTCGAATAAAAAACCCATACAGAATTTTAATTTTGTGAAAATATCTCATTTAATTTCAGAAATGATTTTAATTCGATAAGAAAATAAAAATATGCATATAATTAATAACTATATATGTATTTAGCCATTCAATAAATTAAAGAATGGAAACTTCAATATGGAAAAAAAGCATGAAACACGTTCTTTAAATTGATAAAACAAATACTTAAAATATTTTAACCTCAGAATGAAGAAGGCCATCTCAATTCTTGAAAAAATGTGAATTAATGCAGAAACAAAATTTTAAAAATTGGTGTCCCATTTTTAAGAATATAATAACATACAGCTAAAAACATAATTTCAAAAAAATTCATCAACCCGTTTTCAAAAAAAAAAGATTTTTGAAAAGAAAAAATTAAACTTTTTTTTAAAAATTCAAAAAATATTTTTTTTGGAAATATTTGTATGCAGTATTATTTTAACTTGATAAGACCTCCTAAGAAAAATTTTGATCAAGATCGGTTAAGCGGTTAACGAGAAAATCGAAAAAAAAAAAAAAACGGTTCTATGGCAGGTACCGTTTATAACGGTTTTTGATAAAAAAAAAATTTCACCAAAATTTAGACCATACCACTGTTAGTACACATGCAAAACTGAAAGAAAATCGTTAGAGCCGTTTTCGAGATTATTTTTTGAGCCAATAAAAAAAATCTTGATTTTCCCTCAAGGGAATAACCCAAAAATCTTTTGCTCCAAGTTTGAAGAAAATCGCTTTAGTGGATTAGGATGTAGGCCGAGGTACAGACAGACAGACATACACACAGTCAGACAGACGGAATTGCGGGACCCACTTTTTTCATGTTCTCTATCATCGTAGTAATGTCAAGTTTGATTGTTATCTCGAGTTCGATTTTTTGCACGAATCCATAACTTGCCCTATAGTACCTATATCGCAAGTAAAAAATATTATATTCATTAGTGACAATAACAACGCCAATTTCCATCAGGTAAACGAATGGGAGAATAGTTAAGGTTGTTTTTTTTTCATTATGATGAGTAAAAAGTATTGACTATTTTTTCACATCGCTTGGGTTTGTCACATAGTGATGAAACATTTATTTCATAATACGACTTATTGAGTATAGGTATCTTTTTGTCAGTTTCATTAAAAAAGGAAATTGAATTTTTTCCCAGGCTTGACGGAAATGCGTCAAAATATTTTCCGAAGATATAATCATCAGAAAACCTGTTGGATTGTTGACAACCGATTTCCGAAAAATGTCAGTGATGAGGGTAAAAGTATAGGTAAGTAGGTAATACTGTGACATCTTGACTCATTTCAATCAACATAATCCCGATGAGTTTGTATATAGTTATTTCTTATGCAACATAATTTTATGACATGAATATATTTAACAGAATTGATTGTAGTGTAGATTAACAGCATACGAACTTAATTTTAAAGTGTCGGTATGCCGAAAAAGCGTTTTTTTTTTCTGTAAGTCAAGGCGCTCACTGAATTGGTGACGAAGTGGAGTGGTAGTGGCGCGTTGACTAAGTAGCAGGTGGAATTGATAAAACCTATGCAATTAAATGAAGACGCACTCATCAAAGTGAAGTGGCGTTGGCATGATATTTTGCAGGTTGTGTGGTGCCAGTCTGCTCCACATACATATCTCGAACATGTTTCTTTTTCAAGTGGCAAGTGAGTGGTGACGAAGTGGATTTTTGTTCTGTATACGAGTATGCTTGTGATTTTTGGCTTAGGTATAGACCGAGAGCTGGTGAACGTATTTTGCCACCGCAGTCCGCGTTAAATCATTTTCATATCACTTCGCCGCCACTCCATCGCCAAGCCACTTGTTTAACACTCCATACTGCCACTCGCTACTCCTTTATCACTCCCCTTAGTCAACATTTCAATTTCAGTGAGCGCCTTGCCTAAGAGATTCTTCAAAAATCGAATTGATTTATGTTCTCTTGTTCTTAAAAGTAAAATATATTTGAATTAGAAAGAAAATAATCAGCCCCCTCGATCAAATCTCAATGTCTGAAGGTTCATGAACATGTTGGATCAGAAATTTGATTAAAAATTCACCGTGGATTGTTGGGCTCAGAAAATTTGTATCAAATTATTTATAAATATCTGCGGATAAGTACTGGCAATGTTGGTGCATTAATTCATGTTTTAAAACTCCATTTTGTTTAGATAAATAACTGAAAAAGGTAAAGCTGTTAGTAAACGCTATATTTTTTGTGTTGGCACACCTTTTACCTGAGTCTGTATCTCGTGATGTGAAAGTGTTGTAGTGGTTTAATTTTTTCAAAAAATTTCAATTTTGAAAAGAAATTGTCTAAATATGCAAATGATTCATGAAAATTTAGTCAAACAATCGGCTATTTGTAGATGATGCAGTATTTTAAATTGCTGTGTCTTAGGCTGAAGACACACTGCACCAGTGAAAATAAGTTTATGAAACAAGATAATGAACAAAAACACATCATGTAAGAAACTGAACAAAAAGCTTTTCACTGATTCTGTTAATTTTCTTCCTTACAAACTCCTTCCAATTGGATTCGATATTATTCTTTAAAAACCAATTCACCCTTTAATTCGATAGCGGCAACCCTGCGAGCGGTTGATGGTCGAACTATAGAATTAAGATATGTAAATACCTATACTGGGACTATAATTGACAAAAGAAAAAGCGGTTGTGGGTGAGTTATATACCTAAAAAATATATATTATATACCTTCAAAAATCTTGGCGTTATGACATAATTCTTTGTAATATTCTTCTTTTTTCTTGTAAAATATTTGAAGTGTTCAGAAATTTTCTTTAAGCTTTTTCAGCTTTTTCCAAAGACCACGTTACGTACTAAAGGAGTATCTAATTTAATTTATAATTAATCTCACCATAATGTATATAAAGGAAGACATAATTGATTTCCATTGAGGTCACAATTACTATTACCCTCCCTACTTTCACCTTTCTTTTAACAAAAAAGGTTAAAACAAAAAATGGATTTTATCTCTAGCAGATAATCCTCTGAACTATACACAAAACCGAAAGAGAAATCATCACCATAATCATGCCCCGTACTACTTGCTTCCCCCTGATTGTTTTTCAAGAATCTATTATTTTTTTCAACATCCTCTACCAACCAAGAACTTAATGAAACCTTCAGAATTTACTGATCTCTTAGATTATCTTTCGCCTTCGTGCTTACCAGAAATTTGCAAAATTAATTGGATATCGATGAACAAGATAATTGAATATTGAGTTTTGTGCTTCGAGAAAGTGGGTTAAAACTGAAAGTGAGCAAAAGTTGATAAAGCTATGTTAATCTCACTGTAAAAAGATATCGAAAAAAAAATAAACAATGGGTTATGACCGGAAGTTAAAGGTTAAAAGAACATTCAGGAAGCAAAGTTAAAAGAAAAAACAATTGACCTTTAGAGCTATTGATTAAGGAAGGGATAATAAGGATAAAATAATTTATAAAGTTATAATATATGTAGGCTTATTCAATCCCAAATTTGAAGAAAATGTATTTGTAATGTGATTTAGTGGGACATAATTCCACCAACTGTCCTAACAAAAAAACAAACTTAATTCGAAAATTTGTATGTCCAAAAAAGTTATGCCCCTGCTTCATGGCCATTAGAATGTGTGATACCTTCTGTTGCGTCCTTGAACGAACAATAAAAGGACGGATGTAAACAGCCGTATGCCCCTTAGTGTGGACGTTGATATCAATACTCTAAAACCAAACACATTTTGATTATCTTTGGTCTATGTAAACGTCAAACTACGTACCTTCTTCATCTATCGCTACCGGAAAAAAAGTGTGTTAAAGCCAAATAAAGTGTTGGGTTTTATTTCGATTTTCTTTATTAAAAAAAAAATAAGTTTTTATAAAAATAACTTAAAGGCTATACAGCGCAACATTTGGTCCTTCGAGCCGGATAAAAAAGCTTAAGTGGTGAAATCGCTTACCGCTTCAAGATGAATCGCCTTTGCTGTTAGACAGACAAAGATGGCCTTTGTAACTTTTTGCTCCGCGGCCTTTCCAAACCCGGATACTAATCGGTCCAGCATAGTCAACTGCAGTGTGTGAGAATGGCTTGGATGCAGTCACTCTGGGTGCTGGTAATTCTCCCATCAGTTGATATGCTGGCTTAGTCCTAAACCGATAACATAACATGTTTTACTGCTTGATTGGTCTGAAAAATCCAATATTTTTTCCGAAGATAACCCATCATCAACTGAATGCCTCCATGAATAGTTTTTTCATGTGCTTCGTGAAGAATCAATTTTGTGAAGTGATGATTTGGAACCAGGATGATTGGATGCTGTTGTTCGTAAGGCAAATTAGCATTCTTCACATTCAATTCTGCTGATGGTAGCAACATATTTTAAAAACCCATAAAAAATTATTTTGAAATCGTTTCCTATCAAGCAGCTTAAAAACTTGGCATACAGAAGTGGAAGTTTACCGAAGATACACCTACTTCTTTAATGGTAAATGCACCAAAACTTTGGATTAATTGTATAATGAATACTTAAGTCAGATTACGGAGTATTCAGTGAACAGATCCCGGAATTAATTGGTAAAAAAAAAAAAACAATTGACAGAAAGTGATGAAAAATATAAAGATTACCTTGAAAGATAGAAATGTGCTGAATAAGAGGTCATGGGCTTTGCCTTCTTTAGAGAATAAAGATAAAGAAAACTATGTAGGTCTGCTTGATAACAATATTTTTTTTTCTTTACGAAAATCTCTCAAGACATAATGCAAAAGGATATACAAAATTGAAATTGCGAATCTTCTCCGTTTAAAATGTAAGACACAAACATAAATAATAATCACAAAATCATAATAATACCTCCCAAGCGTTTGTCTTTTGAGTCAAAAACAATGACAGAGTAAAACAAAGAAAAAAAAAAAAAAAAACAAAAAAAACATCAACATAATTCTCCACACTCTAGATTTTTACCTGCCGATGCCGCAAAAAAACAACCACCTTGGGCTGCTGATGCTGAAATAAAAGCTCAAAAACTCTCATTGTGTGTCACATTTTTTTTTTTTTTTTTTTTTTTCATTTTCGTACCTGATTAAGGTCTGTCAGCCCACAAAACAGCATCAGCAGCAGATTCTGTCTGTCGGTGTCGGTGGATTTTCTTCGCTTTGTCTTTTGCTCTGGCGTATTTCATTTTATCATTCGCCGAGATATCTGAATGTCTTTCGAAAAAAAGGGGTTTTCTTCAGTGTTCTTTTCGCTAAGGGAGGTTTTTTTGTTCCTTAAAGTGTCTATTTTGGATGTGTGACGTCACTTAGGGATATTTAGCACACTTCAAAACAAACACAAATGCCACACCTACATCACATGAGATTTATTATTTATGCCGAAACATAAATTAATTTAAAATTCTTTAAATTCAAAGTTAAAGTAAGTACTACAAAAAAAAAAGATTAAATTCCTTGAGGACATTCCATTAAGTTGAATAGAGTGCAATGCTCGAATACTCGTTAGCATACTTCGTCCTTTGTGAATGTAATTTCCTTTGCAATGCAGAAAAAAAAAATAATAAAGCTACACAAAAAATGTGACATGTGCTAAAAAAAACAAGTGTGAAGACTTCCAAGTTTTCGTATAATAATGTTGCCAGCACGAAGTTTTGGAAGTTTTCTATATAGTTGTTTTATTTACTTTTCATTTGAACAGTGGTCATTGTAAGTTTGTCGTCAAAATACAAACAAAAACAAAAATGTTAAAAAATGTCAAGAAAATATGAAATTCAAAAGTAACTTTTAAGCCTATTATGCACTCTTAGCACAATTGCTTAGCTGTGTGAAAAGTTTCAACAACTAGTGTTGCAAAAATTTACACTGGCTAAAATGAAAATTCAGTCTGTCGCAGACTATTAGAGTCGTACAACTCTGTGCACATAATGTAACGCAAGTTTATGGGTCCTTAATGTGTTGATTCTGTCAGTAGCAAAAGTGCATCCTTTTGATTTATTTTTGAGACTTCGTTCAGTAGATATATAATAAGGACATTGAGGACAAAAAAAAAATAATAAAAAAAAACTACCTCCAAGTTGTAAGAAAGGATGAAAGTTGTATCTTGATAGAGTACACTCTGTGAGCCACAGGGCTTAGGAAAGCACACAATAACTGAAAAGAAAAAGAATACGCGAGGGATGGTTAAGTTTGCCGTTCTCAAAATAAAAACTTGCGTAGTTTTTATGAGTATGTTGAATTGTTGATGTTGCGAGGGTTTTAGCAGAAAATACGAGAATGAGAAGCAGCACAACCGACTTGGGCGGTGTTTGTTGGAAAATTTGAAGGTGGAAGCTTATACTGATAGAGTTGCATCTACAAATTTTTTGAGAAATTCAAAGAACACACACAAAAAAAAAACGACAATGTTCCTGCCACGACACCAAAAAAGAAAACATGGTTAAAGTTTTCAAAAGTTGTTGACTAAAGTGACAAAGGTGAAGGTTCCATAGCGGGAAATGGGGGGATGGGACAGTTTGAACACCATCAGCAGATGGAAACATCCTAATGGAAGTTCTATCCGACATCTACTTTCTGTCTTCATCTTCATCGTATACAGCTTGTCGACGTAAAGGTGACTTTAATTTTTTGACAAAAAAAAAAACTTTTAAAATGTATAATTAGCAGAATGGTGCTTACATTAGATATTTGTCTGTTGATAAGGTTTATTTTTAGCGGGAAAGGATTAGCAAATTATTATTAAAATCTTAAAGAAAAGTTATTTTGTCCGATTTATCAAAAAGTAGCTATAACTTTTAATTTAACTTGGTTAAAGAGAGTGTGGTTAGGAGAAAAATTATTAAACTAAGGTATGACACTCCTATTAATAAATACAAATCAAACGTGAGTTATCTGTAGTGAACTAGTGAGTTAGTAAAAAATCTTTTTAAGATGGCATGCAAAAGTTTTGTATTTGATATTAATGAACTAATCTACCGAAGTGCTAAAAATTTGGTACTAAATGTGATATTTTGTACTAGCTGACCCCCCACGGCATTGTACGAGT
Organism: Epistrophella euchroma; assembly: GCA_947049315.1. Classification (NCBI taxonomy): domain Eukaryota; kingdom Metazoa; phylum Arthropoda; class Insecta; order Diptera; family Syrphidae; genus Epistrophella; species Epistrophella euchroma. The sequence continues at coordinate 2,156,647 of OX346247.1, read as the reverse complement.
ACACAAAAATCTAACTTTTATATTTTTTTTTTCTGACACTGGTTTTGATAATTATGTATAATTTTAAAAATAAAAACAAAAATATTTCCTTTTGAACCAATTTATGGTTTTTAGTTTTTAGCAACATTTTGAAAAAGTAGATTTTGTTATTTGATTTTGGGTGGTTTGTTTAATAAATGTGTTTAATAAATGCTAGTTATAACAGTTATAACAGTTTTTCGACAGTAAGAGTAAACTAAAACTCCGTACCTATACCATATTTTTACTAATTTTTATCATTCCTTTTTACAAAGAGACGACAATACGAAAATCTACTAAGCTGTTTGAAAAAAAAGAAAATCAATAGTGCACGCCTCAATACAAATTTAATTAAATTTCATGTTCAACTAATCTATAGAACCTCGACTTTCCTGCTACAATACCAGATCTTGCGGGCATATTTTGCTGCGTTCGTGTTTAGTTTACTTAGTTATAGCTCACCTCTGCATTCACAAAAAGCAATTATTTTGCATTTTCTGCATTATCAGCTTTTTCACCAAACGAAATAAATAATTGATTCAGGAACAGTACGAGTATATAACAGGTAGATATAAAGGCGAAAGTATACAGTAAGATATACAAAGTTGCAGTTATAAGTTTCAACAGAACCTTGAAAATTTTGGCATTTTTTATTGTTGTTGAATTTTAGGTTCAGTAGATTTCTCTGTGGGTATAGCTTTAGTTGTATAGAGAAATTGCTCAAAAATATTTTGTTACTATACCTATAAGCTCTCTAAAATTAAGCCATGACAAATAATGCATAGCACAGTTTTCTTATATTTTTTTTTATAATACATTTGTATAGGTACTTATTTCAAGTCCGCACAGAAAGCTCAAAATTTGTAGTAAAGCTCATAACATAAAATAAAGTATGACATGAGGATAAATATCTTTGGGATTCTGCATATCACGACCAATTTTGCGATTGGGCAATAGTTTTTGAATATTTATTACTATAAATTTTTATAAAAACAGATTTATCAATGAGAATAATTATAGTGTTGAATTAAATTAAATCTAAAAATTTAAGGCTAACTTAAAAGAAAACACAATGTTCATGAACGCTCTAAAACGTGAGTACTTAATATTTATTTAATTTTCACGTTATATAATAGTTAAAAAAAAAACTGGTTACGATTTAGGCCAGGCGCATATTCAGAAGCGTGTGACGCGTGTGACGTGACCTGATGCGTGTTACATTAAACAATTAATCTAAACGTGTCATGTCGTTATCCGCATATTGAAGCGCGGGTCTTGTGCTAAAATATAATTGAAAACATTTTTATTTCCACATACAAATAATATGTGAACAAAATTCTTCTTAATTTTATAAATATTTCATCTGTGAATTTACAATAAATAAACTTGCAAACTTACGATTTAGATATTTTCAATTTAACTGACAGTTTGTTTAATATTTTTTATATTATTTGATAGGAAATAAATAAAAGACGTGCACGTGCAAAGTCTCGCAAGAAAAACTGTGTTTGAATCACAATATCACGCGTGTTTTGTAAAACGAGCGTCCGGTCATCTCGTGTCGCTTTATCGATATGCGTTGTTCAATTATTGATTTATGTATAGGTAAATATGTATATTGTTTACAAAAATTCGTACTGTACCCTGTCACGTCACACGCGCCGCGCCAATCGCGTCTCAATATGCACCTAGTCTTAGGGTGCCCATATTAAATAGTGGTCAGGCAAGACGAGTGCATTTTTAATTCGCTTCAATAGTTTGGCTACATGAGACATTGATTTTTGTCTGAAAAAGCGTTGCCGGAATTACCAGTTTCCAAATTAAATCAAAGACATAACAAAAACTCTGCATCACCGCAATGGATCATGGAAATATCGATTTGTTTGCTGCAACTCAGCAAAAATTCAATTAAATTCATTTAACATAAAAAAAATACGAAAATTATTTCAATAATTCCGAAAATAGTTTGACAAGAGAAAGAAAATAATAAAATTAGGTAAAATAAAAATACCTCTTGATAGAAGCAATAAATCCAAAACAGCCACCAGGCTTTCATGTAAATTTGAGAAATTTAAATGTTCATCAAATGTCAGAAAAAACTACCCAGTTCAAAATGTGAATTTGACAAGGGTTCATTCCTATTTGAAAACCTACTAACTTGCCTCGTATATCCTTATCATTTAACATTTTAAGGATTTTGTAAGTTTATCGTTACACCTATCATAAAAATCCCCACAAAATATTTAACATAATGTATGCACATGGGGCAGACCAAAAACATTTTCAAACATTTGTTCTCGCATTATACTCGTTGTCTTGCGTTGAAAACTCCTCCTTTCTTCCCAAATTTTTCCAAGCGTTAATTTAATTGTAATAAAATTCATATTTTCGTAATGTTTAAATGAAACATTAAATCACAATAAATGCCTATAACAGATTGTTGAGAAATAACAAAATATTCTTGCTTGTATGGTTGAGTCACCATATATTAGAGTATTTTCATGGCCCAAAGTCGTTAGGCACTCTCATGGAAATGGAAGCTTAGTAGAGTCACCAGAGTATTTTCATGGCCCAAAAGTCGTTAGGAATACTATTTTTGAAAATGGAAGCCGGAAAGGATATTGCGAAAAAACAAGGTACATACAAATATCATCTTGGAGCAACTAATTGCAACATCGCCATATTATTAAGTTTGAGAATAAAAAAGGACACCTAGAAATTCAAGACCACACACCCGTTACGAACAGCTTTTAAAATGTCCATTGCGCTTCAGTTTTTCATAGTCATCTTATTCATCCCGTGTTGACCTTTCCCCAGGAACATGTTTCCCATTAGAGTGAAAAATGAGTATACAATCTCTCAGGTTCTTAAACTCACATATACATATGCACCTTTAGCACCTGTCCTACATAAATATCCTACAAATATATCAGAAGTATACGAAAAACACCTATTATGGCAAAACAACATTATTTTCGGCTAGTATAGCTCGTTTTATATGGCAATAATACTCTGGAGGTCCTTGAAATGTTCTCTTATCCTGAGAAAATGAGTTTTTAGCTTCCGTTTTCCGTAGGTACATAAAGTATTTTTTTATTTCTCACTTTTTTTTGCTTTAGCATGCTGTTGTGGTCGTTTACATTTTGCACATCCAACCAAACAAAAATAAGAAAAGTCTTAAAAACCTTCAACCACGAAAGGATTAAAAAATAAATGCTGACTTTATGTTTTTTTTTGGTGGCAAAGCTATGTGTATTTTATTTTCTATACGAAATTTTGTGGCACCTCATGGTTTAGTTCAACTCGACATTCAACCTTATTTTCATGGACAAGTTGATTTTCAGACTTTCAAATCAGCATGTTTTTTTTTTTTTTGCTTGCTTGAATTTGGCGTTGGACCGTGATCAAGTGAGCTTATTTCATCTGGCTCTACAGAGTTGATTCATTATAATTTATGGAAACGTTTTGCTATTTAAATGGTAAGGTAGGTAGGTAGGATGCTTAGGATCATTGGAGGTGACATATTCTCGAGGCAACTATGTATATTTAAGTCTGAATACCTCTTTAAAATTTGAAAACAAAAAAATAGTGAATGCTGATGGTGACACAGCTGAAATATTTTTTGATAAATTAGTAATAATTATTTCATACAATTTTCGACTGGATTTTGGAGCTAATAGTCTAGTCAACGAAGACCTAAAATCATAAAATAAATGAAATAAACCGTGTGGTCTGGGTTATTTTTTAAGTGGTAGGGGTGACCCTCAGTTCCAACATACCAAAAGTCCCCAGCCCAGGGCCGCGAGCTTAAGCCTGGAGAGGGGGTTAAAGGTCCCCGTTTTTAGTTTTTCGCGAATATTTCCAAAACCAAGGGCTTAACTGAAAAAGTCTGGACCAAGGAATTAAAGTAAATTAAATTTCCTACAAAAAATGTTTTAATTATATTTTCGCTTGGAGCAACACTAAGGAAGCTGCGGGGTGGAGAAATGTCAAGAAATCTAAAAAATCGGTCATTAGCCTACAAAATTTAGTGTTTATAGATCAATTTTATCTAGAAATAACAGAAAAAATAAGTGTATGTATTCAAAATTATTCCATTAATGATTTGGAAGGGAGTTTATGGGGTTAAAACAGGTGGCGAGGGATAGAATTTCCTAATTTAATTTATTTGCTACAGTGTTTGCATTCACTATGAAAAATACTGTTTCTCTAAAGGTAAAAAGTATAATGGATTTTTCCAAGTTACTGACCATGACTTTGTAAAATAAGTTTCAGACATGTACTAAGAAAAAATCGTTTAGGTTAGGGGGTTCTATGTCCCCCCGTTTGTAAGGGAGGGACCATTTTCTAAAGCATTGACGTAAAGTGCATTAATAAATATTTAAAATCAATGGAGGTGCCTATTATACAACACTATAGGTTTTTGAAAATCCAAGGACCTATTCTTTTATTTTGTTGCTAAAACAAGTTTTTTTTTATTAAACAGGTTATAAAAAAATTGAACTTAAATTTAAAGTTTTGAAAAAAAAAAATTTTAATGATTTTATTTTCAAATTTTTTTGTAGCTAAGTGCTAAATTTTAGTTCAGTATTTATGGCCGTTGTTGATTTTTAGTCGAACGCTAAAAACTAGATAGCTGTAGGTCTTTCAGTTTTTGAAAAAGTCAAAAATTATGGAAACTACTACTTTTTTAGAAAATTATTTCTCTTGTAAAACCGTCACTTTGCCAACGGAGGAAAAATCATGTAGTCTGGATTATTTTTTCATAAGTTAGGGGTGATGCTCAGGTATAATATACTGAAAGACCCACAGCTATCTAGTTCTAGACTTTTTTTTAATTTTTAAAAAATATTATCTTTTTTTTTTTGTGTATTCTTGATTAAATTTCTTCGTCATTACAAGAACAAAAATACAAAAGCACTTTATCGTCTTCATCTAAGGTTTAATTGAATCATAAGTCTTGTATTTATTCTCGCTCTGCTGAGCAAATATGCAAAGCAAATATTTTTTATGAGATTGCATTTATTTTATCCATCTCTCTCCTTTTTAGCCATGAGTCTTAAATTGCTGTGCTATCCAGGGTTATACTGTCTTTTCATAATTTTTCCATGTGGAAATAATTTTATTATTTTTTTTTATCAGAATTTAAAATATAAAAAAATCCTTCAACATTCATTCATTTGCATCACTGCACATCAGGTTCGTTCAAATTTCAAACTTTCAAAAAATTCATCAAACAAAAAAATGAAAATCTTTAAACTGACCTTTTGACGGAGGTTTAAGCGCCCAACGTGATTTTAAGATTGAAATGAATTTAAAAAAAAAATTGAATGCTCCATTATTTAAAGAACTGAAAATATTTATTGTGTTATGTTAAATGTAGAAGCATTCCCTCTCAGTCAGTGGGATAGAAAAATATCTCATATGATATTTTCACCCACATAATATTCTTATACCAATAAGCCTTAAGTGTTTTGCAATACTTTGATTTGATTTTTTTTCAATTGGGGGGGGAAGGAATGTCCTTACATCATTTGACATCACCTTGTTTCACTTGACATGAAACTTGGTGGAGCATTCGTTCTGGATGTTGATGATGATTTAACTCGTGTAATTTATTTTATCTGTGCAGCAGTGGTGCTCTGTGCCTCCATATTCAGCTTAATATACACAGCCGAAGCGAATTCATCCATCCATCCAGGATGAAGACGCACGTGATGTGAAATTTAAGGGCTCATAACTTTTTTTTTTTTGTATTTTTGGTTTAAGGTTTGCTTATATGTACATACATACGTAGGTATGGAAAAGGTGCCATCTGACGATTTGTCACTGCTGGTGAATTTGACTGGTTTAAAGTTCGAGATTCTAGAACAGCGGAACTAATGGCCTTTTGACGTGCATGAAAAAAACAACGCACGTTTCTGCCATTTGTAATCTTTATTTCGGAACATAATGTTTTACATGTGCATACATTGAGTGCCGTACATCGACCCGCTGTGAGTTTGTTTTTTATTTGCGCCCTTAAAATAGTCATCGATTTGGAGGAAGCAGTTTTTGATCTTTGAATATAAGAAGAAGGAAAACACAAATAAAAGAATTATTTTTGTTTTTGTTTTAGTGGACTGTATTGAATGGAATTCAATTTAAAGATCTTTGTGACCTTTAGTCCAATGCGTTCTGCCCAGGCACGACAGTTGGACTCATCAATTAAATGCTGTTGTACCTTTCTAAGACGCAATATTTTGGTCGATGATTACCGACTCTTAATAAATTCTACAGCGTGTATGCACTGCAAATTATATTTTTGATCTCTGTTATTGGGTACTAGCTGACCTGAAAAACGTTGTCCTCTCTCAGCCATAAATATTCAATTCGAACTGGAATATGTACTTAAATATTAAAAAAAAAAAAAATATTTAAAACATATTGTAATGCTTTTTCACACACAAATTTTTTAGTTTAAATAATGTTAATGGTCTACGAGAAGGGAATATGCGACATACTTGTCCATATGAAAACTTAAAAAAAGGATTTTTACGATTCTCTGATTTTTTCGGTAAATCTTCCAATTTTTGGTTTCTTAGACTGTTTACCTTTGTTCAATATACGAATCCAACAAAATCACATAAGGTTCAACCGAGATGTGAGGCCCTAAGAACCATAGTGACCTAAATCATTTTTGCACTCAACTATACTAATATAATATCATAACAAAAACTATTTGTTTTAAGATAGTTATGTGCTTCATCAATCTACAGATTATTATAACTGTTGCAAAAGAAGCAGGTTTTTTTTACCATAATACATAACAGTTTTCGTCTTCTTAAAACTAAGTTCAAAAATCAGTTAAGCCACTTTTCTTCTCTTGGCCTCACATGTGTGTTAAAATGAATATTTTTATCATTTATAACGATATAATCTTAAAGAGCGCGGCCACGAAAAGAGAATTAACAAAATTAAAACAAACAAATAACAAATGTAGGGAAACACTTGGGACGTCCACCAGATGTGTACCTACCTTATCATCAATTATATGTGGATATACGAAGAGGGCAAGATGGTAAAAATCCCCTCTTGATTACAATAAATAATACAAAATAAGTATGTATTATCAGAGTCCCTGTGGCGTATACGTACTTTTTTATCAGCATATATTAGTTTGTTTGAAAAATCTGTGGATCACAGCTTTACAATTCATTTTGAATAGCAAACCCCTATTAAATAAAAATAAGTCTATATGTGAATTAAGTGAGTTAGTAACAAGGAACTGTTTAAAAAAAATTAAAATCGATTGCAAAATTTAATAATACTACAATTTTACTTTCTCCGGCACAAATATTTTTTTTTTTTGTGTTTTGATCTTTGGTCATATGAATTTGAGTGAGTTAGTGTTAACATAATCAGTGCCATTATTCAAATTCAGCATGATCTGTTGGGTCTAATTCGTTGCAAAAATTTATATTATATATCGATATACATATATACAAAAATGAATCCCTTTTTATGTTCGTATGCGCATAATTCGGCTAAACATCATCCGATTTTTGTTGTATTTGTACTAAACCATATTAAAATACAACGGAGTGAAAACACCTTAAAATGAAATTGTGTTTTTACGCGCATAATTCGGCTGAACATCAACCGATTTTTATAGGAAGGGACATTTATAATTTAATTAGTCTTTTTAAAAAAGTATAACTTATTTGTTTCTATTGATGTAGAATTTAGGGGAGTAGTTCTTCATTTAGGTATTTGTAGTACTAAGAAACGCTTAATATTGTATACAAATTGTGTGACGAATTTAACCTGTTCTTCAGTGATTAAAAGGCAACAAAATATATATGTGACGAAGGAACTAATAAGGGATAGTTAAGGATTAAAAGGAAGGAAGAAAAGGGATGAATTTCGCAATCGATTTCAATTTTTTTAAACAACAAAACTCTGACTTAACTCTAATTATATAAAATGAGCTTTTAAGCTGTGATGTAGAGATTTTTAAGTCTAACTAATATATGCTAGTAAAAAAAGTACGTATACGCCACAGTGATCCCATTAATGCTTATTTTGTATTATTTATTTTAAAGGGTCTGTAATATTGTGCATAAGAACTAAAAACAGGCAAAGAATAATAAAGAGGATTTTTTCACCTCTCTTTCTTTTTATATCCACTCATGTAATAGATTTCAAAATCCCAAAAGAAAATGGAAATATAAACACACACATTTTTTAAAACGTTTGGCTATACTTCTTTAAGGTTCATAACATTTGCTTATTTTCTTCGTCATCTGATGGTAAATCCTCTAGAAGTAGGTACTCAATTTTTTTTTATTTTATTTTCCAGTCCGAATTTATAGCTAAGACAAGACAACGTCTGTCGGGTCAGCTAGTTATATATAAGTTTAGTTTTTCTTTGTACCATAAATGTAGAAATATTAATCATATATCAACGTTAATTACTTTATTACTTTCAACTTCCTAACTTAGTATTTTTTGATCAAATCAGCATAATGTAATTTCTCATTTTAATTTTCCAAATCATTTTTAATTTTTCATTATTCTCAGTTCAGCAGTCGATAGCAGCAGTTGTTAATTATAAAATATAAATATTCAGCAGTTTCCATTAAATCTTATTTCTAATAAACTTAATATTTTTTAACGAAGCGACGGGTTTTTATTAATTCCTACATAAATACCTATATGAAGCTATTTTCTTAAAAAGATAAAATAGTTGACCTGACGAACTTCGTTCAACTTAAGATTAAATAAAATGTCCCTTCCTATGCAAATCGGATGATGTTCAGCCGAATTATGCACGGTTCTCACGATTGATAAGTTCACATTGTTCTTTAAAAAAAAAAAAAACCAACAGTTAAATTGAATGAAAAACTTAATCTCAATAACTTGATGCATTCTCTGGAAAAACGAAACAAGCGTCACATCGACAATGAGAAGCTTGTTGTATATTTTCTCTAAAAAGCAATTGAAAAACCTTTTTGTTAAAAAAGTGTGCTATTTTTTTTTTCTTTAATTTGTTTGTATGAATGTTGTATCTTTATATGTATGTCTTCTGAATTTACATAAACACCAAAACCATACTGTATGTACTTTAATACTTCATTACCTAGAAAAACTATAAGCTAACTCTATGCCGAGGTAAAAAAACATTAATTTGAATTTTCCTAAAGCCCTCAACCATATCCCACAACATAACATGGACGTATGCGACGTTTAATAAACTACCTATCCGGAACGGTCTTTTTGTGTTTATGCTAAAATTATTTGCTGTTTTAGAGTGTAGGCGTGGTGAATTAAAAGGAATTTTAAAAGAATTGATACTGATGGTCAGCTTACACAAAACTATATCTTTTGGAAATAAAATATATTCAAGTACCTAGTTGTATACTGTGTACTTTAGGATTTCCCTAACAAGGACCATACAGATAAATTGAATAACTTTTTCTGTTTGGCTAGATGCAAATTTGTTTTTCTTAAACTTAAAGGTTAGGTGTGCAGCACAGTGCATAGGCGCCCTCAAGGAAGGGGAAAGAGAGGTATGTTTCCTCTTAGCTCTGGGCGATAACAACTAACCAACATTTGTTTTTATTTTTAAATTTAATGGACTTATGAAAAAAAATGATTGTTTTTTTTTTTTATCGGATGCTATAATTCACTTCCCTCTGGCTCTTGGCCATCAGAAAAAAAAAAGTTTATTGAAGAATATAAATGTTTACTATCGAATATTTTATGAAGACGTAATTTGCCAAGTATGATTCGACAGTCTCTGAAGATAAACCAGATAAATGCTAATTAAGAGTGTTTCATGTTTTCCTTTTTCGACTAATCAACCAAAGAAATGTAAAAAATGACTTTTTTGGTTGAAATATTTATTAAATTAATAAAAAAAAAACATATTTTATTCATCGATACAAAATAAATCAATTTTTTATAAAAAAAAAAAAAAAAAAACATCGACATATTAATTATTGTCTGCCCCCTGGAAAAAATTCTGCGGCTGCCTAAGGATCAGTGGATGTAACAATTATTTTCTTCGCTGTAGGACTATACCTTATATTCAATTAAAAATATCAACCGATGGTTTGTTATTACGTAAAATTATAATTTGATATGATATTATCATCACTGTACAATAATTAGAAAAATTTAAAACAAAATTTGGTGGAAAAGCTTATTAGGCATTTTGCAACCGACTTATTTCTGAAAAAGGTGATTAAAGCAGTTATTTACAATTTTATGAACCTAGCTTTAGGTGTATTTTATAAGTTTTAAACGGAGGTTAAGCGTTTCCAGTTTAAGAATAATTCCAAATTAAACAAAAAATACCAACACAAAGATAAAAAATTTTAAAAAGTCTTGAAGAGGAAAACTCAAAAAAGTAAAATAGGACACGGGTCGGTTTATTACTATGTTACCTCCCCTTCCCCTACATATTATGTCCCTACATGAGTTCTTTGTAGTTTGTCTCGTTTGTTGACTGTAAGGTTAGTGTTGTTTTATGCGTATTTTGTTCGTTGAAAGATATTTTTAATAAATGTATCCATAAAATCAAAGAACTACTTTTTCTGTGGAATATTTTAAAATTGGAAATATTTCTTGGAATATTTTCTTTTTTGTTAAGTTTTTCTTTTGAAACCTAAAAGACATGGGGCTCACAAACTAAAAAATAAAAACTTAAATTCTAAGTAAAAAAAGCTTTGCTAGATTGCAATGTTCTTCGACGAAATTTCTTCTCGTTTGATTTTCTCATATCATTGCAGTTTTTAAAATGGAATTTATTTATTACTATAGGTTGACTTCTTGCATGTTTTATGGTCTGCTCCTCGTACATGAATAAAACCTTTAGTTCTTGCATGGAAAAATAAATCATCAAGAAATGTAAGTGCACCATGAAGATTGTTAATCTAGCAGAGCAAAACAGGAATACATTTTTTGAATACAAAAATCAATGCGTTTTAAAAAGTCTTAATTGTTTCACTATCTAAAAAACTAAAAGATTTAACAGATTTTCTCCACCATCCTCATTACTTATAAAAATAGAAAAAAATTATATTTCATTTTTTCTTTTGAAAATAAAAACTCCTGTACCTGTAGGTATTATCTATTATATACCTACTCTTTTAAGTTAAAAGTTATGCAAAACTAAACTCGAAAATATAAAAATTACTATTTTATATAGGTACATGATATATTTCATACAACGCTATATATCGTTTCTATATGATTCTTCACTCACTAAGCATACTGTCATAAAATAATAAAAATATTTTAATCAATTACCTACTTAAAGCAAAAGCTTTACGAAAGACCTAAGCATTTATTAATATTTAAATACCTTTTCATAAACCATACTCAAAGCTCTTAGCCCAGGTAAACCCTCTTTGTGTCCTTAAGCTGACATGTCGTAATCAATTTTAATCAAAAATGTCTCTTTATAGTTTTTATATTTTATCAAACAGTTTTATCTAACATGATACTGTGTAGTGTGTAGGTAAGCCCCGCAGTATTATGGATGTGTCTATTTGTCCATCCAGCCACTATCAAAGTGATCCACATATACGAAAAAATTCTTTTTTGTATGCACAAAAAGCTTTGCTACGATATAAAGGAAACCTGTACACTATACATGTATAAGAAGGCTTAAAATATATATACTTTAATAACCAGCACTGTAGTGCTTCAACATAAAATCATTTTTCATTATGACAGATTGAATTGATGTGAATAATATTGTATGCAAATTGTTTCAGTTTTACCCAACTCTTCGTTAAAGGGCGTTTTTTGTCAGCTTGCGAAGTCAGAGAAGTGCTTTACCTGTGCAGCAGGTTTGGACAAAAAATATGACACATCATTTGTCAATTTATGGTGTGGCGATGAGAAAGCTAGAGGTTTTGTAGAGCAAAAGGACTTATGGCATAATGTTATATGTTATATGGCATTCTTATCCCGAGATATTCTAAAACAAAGAGGTCAATTTGTTTGCAGAATTTTAACTTTTATTTTTCAATTACGGATCTATTTATTTTTTTTTTAATAATTTTTAATATTCTTGTAAAAATCTTGAAACTTTCAAAGCATACAAATTTTTTGTTATCTAAGTTTTAGTGAAAACTCAAATTCCAGTCATATTACACATAAAAACATCCGAATTCTGGAAATATCGCCCAAAGCTGGATATTTGTATACAGCGTTCAGATGGTGTTCGAAACTTTAAAAATTCCCCATCGATAGGAGCACTGATAATTATTTTATAGGGAGTGAAAGGCACCGCAAACTGTTTTTTTTTTAGAATGTCTCCTTAACGGTGCCTTGTATAGAAAAGATGTTGAGAAATAATTTGAAGCTTAAAAAATTTCCTACAAAAAAATTATGACATTTTTCTTCATAAAACTAACAGTTTTCGAAATATTTCAATCGGTAGAGTTAAGGTTTTTAGTTTTTACACGAATGGGGAATGCACAAAAATATACAGTACTTCGTGATGCGAATACGGCGTGACAAACAATCTAAAGAATGTAAGTTGAGTCGAATTATTAAAAATCAACATACATAATATGTATTTCGAAATAAATTCATTAAAAAACTATCCGCAAATTGAGAGCTAAAAAAAGTACACCATATGATTTTTTTAACTAATTTTAGTTCTTAAGGAAAAATAAATTAAAATCGTAGCAGCGGTTTTTTTTTTAAATTAATATTTTATATATGAAATTTTGTAAACATTAAAAAAAAATTGGTGCACCATTTTTTTAGTATTTATTAATGTTGAATTAAAAATTGAATTTCGAAAAAAATCATCTACCCGTTTTTGAAATATCGAATTTAAAAAAAAAATTGAAAGTTTTATTAAAAATCCAAAATTTACTTTGGTACTTGGAAGGTATGTACCATTAATTTTGACTAAGTATAAGAAAAATTTGTGTTGAAATTATTTTAGATAATGTTAAAAAATCACTCGGCAGCAAGTTTCGTAAAAATCAACCAAGTCATTTTCGGTTGGTTTTCAAAAAAAAATTTGAAAATCCAAAAAAAGTTTTTTGAAAATTTTGATATACCATTCTATTTAAATTTTTTAGAAGATTCTCCATAAAAATAATTATCAAAATCAGTCAATTCCTTTTCGAGAAAAAAATTTAGAACGAAAATAAAAAAAAAAAAAAACAGTTCTATTTGGAAATTTAATTTTCACAAAAAGGTAATTTATTGATTTTTTCTTAGAAAAATTTGTGATAAAATAAGATTTTCCAAAAATGCTAAAAAAATATATTGCAGGTACCGTTATTTTTGGTCCTAAAAATAAAAGGAAAAAAATTTGTCGGGGGAATGTTCCAAAAACACTTTATACCAAGTTTAATTAAAATCGGTGCATGAGTTGTAGGCGAGTACACAGAAAGACAGACAGACAGACAGACAGACAGAAAGACAGACAGATCGACAGACAGACAGGTAGACGGACGGAATTGCGAGACCCACTTTTTTCGTCTTCCCTATCATCGTATTGTCAAGTTTGATCAAAATCTCGATTTCGATTTTTTTTTACGAATCCAAACCTTGCCATATACAGTGAAAGCTCCCTTAGCCGGACAGCGACGCGACGGTCGCAACAGTTTTGTCCGTCTAAGAAAGTTGTCTGTCCAAGGGAAAAAATAAAAAAATAGTTATTTAAGGAAATGTATAATATATAGTGGCATTATGAAAAATTTTTGAACTTCCAAGCCATGAAATTCATTCAAACTAAAAATGAACATGAAGATACAAGAAACAAGATATATAAACAGACTACAGCTGCAGAAATAAAATCCGTTATGAATTTGATCACAGACAGTAATTTGGTGACGTGGCATCTATTGTCGCTAAACTTTTTTCTAAATTTTTTTTTTTCAGCTAGAAATCCGTTATTTTAATTTGTTTTTAATTAAAATTGTTTTAAAGAACATGTTTTTAAAAATTCATCTTCAAATACAATAATTTAAAAAAAATAATGAAAAGAATTGTGTTCAAACTATTTTTTTTTAATTTTACGTCATTAATTATTTCCTATAGATATTTATGTTTTACTATTTAATGCTTGCCTATCAATTTCTAATCAAAAATTAAAAACCGGAAGCCACTAAATGTATTTTATTTTTTGATAAAAACGAAAGTAAAATCATAAATAATTTATTCTGGAGTTTTTTTTGTCAAACTGTTTCTTTGGGCAATGTTATCTACCTACCATGAGTAAATGCATGTTGGTAGTGAAGTCAAGCGCAAATCAAACCTCGGATTCACTCAGTAACAATAAATCGACCACAGAAACTAAATAGGTATATTTTGAAAGAACAGACCGCTTTTCTACTTTAATTTTGCACTTTCCGTTTTGTCAAATCAACGGTTTTTGCATTTTTACGTTTATGATTGCCATTGCGATTTTTATCACAAAAAAAAATATATTAAAAACAATCTACAATGCGATAAAAAGCAAACGTGTGGCTGTTAACAACAACAACGCGCTAAAAAAAAATAAAATTGAAAACTTCAAAAGAGAATTAAGCAAGAGGATACATTTTTATGTTCACTATGCCACTTTGTGAAAGCCCCACGCAAAGTCACACACATTGCCATTGCCATTTGCCACACTTATCATTTTCATGTTCAAAGTGTTTCAGTGCTGCTAGTGCTACATACCTACTAGATATTTTTTGTTGACTTTCGTTCGAAAAAGGAAAACATTAAAAGGACCACTCCCGCCGACCAACCAACGCTACTCCATTTCCGGCCATTGATGATGGCTCTGGCACGATGTTGTTCAATCGTGTTTAACAAATAGGTCAAAGTTCTTGTTGATCTGATTATTATTAAATTAATGACCCGTTAAGAATTCGTTAAAAGGACATTCAGCGAGCTTTGGAATTTTAGGAATGGCTCTTTCTACCCTCTCCACCTCTATCTATATTTCCCTCACAAGTGGGGCTGTTGTTTGCCATAATTAATGGATTTGACGGCATCGTTCTTCGATTCGGGGGCTAAAGTTAATGGTATTGTTTTCGGACCTATTGTTGCTCGTCGTTTTGTCAGCACATTAAATAAACGATGATTGTTTTGATAGTGTCGACAATAAAGGCTATCCCTATAAGTGATGGTAGGTGTCGTTTCGTTTGGTAAGAGGTAATGACAGCAAAGTGATTGAGTTATTTATTTTAGATTGATAGAATAGGATGAAATTGTTTTTGTTAGTTGATTGTGACAAGAATTTTTCAATTATTTCGTCATTACTAAAAAAAAAAACTGAAAATTGTTGCCATAGTTCTAAATGGATTTTAATGATTTTTCGAAAAATTAGTTTCAAGTTTTTATTTTCTAGAAGAAGCTGTATAAAAATATAATGTTAAAGGATACTTTTGAACACAAGGGGTTGTAGGGGAACCACCAAAGAGGAATAATAAGTAAACTATTCATCTGATTTTATTATAATTTACCAAAAATGCAGCTAAGTTTAAGGAAGTTTGTATATTGTATTACGTCAGAATGTGAAGGTGCACATAAAATAATGTTATAGGCCCATGCTGCATCACATCAAATGTTATTTTACAGTTTTTACCATGCATGAAATTTATACAATTTTAACCGAAAAATTATTTAAAAGCAACATAGGTATAAATTGATTTCAAAACTTCTGAAGTTGTTTTGATACCAACCCAACGCCATACCTTCTGATTTCTTCAATAAATTTTAATTTGTAAAAGAAAAAAATCAAAATCGTTGGAGAGTTATTAAAACCTGATAAAATCTTTTGCTTAAACAATTTAGTTTAGATCGGTTAAAAACGAGATATGTAATTTAATCGAAAGAAAAAAATTGGGTCTATGAGGTATGATCCATGGCATTAATAATGGCTAAGTGTAAAATTAATTTCTGTTAGTTGCTAGCCCGGACTGTCCTTATATTAGTTCACGGGAAAATATATAACTTTTTTTCTAATACTAAAAAAATATATTTTCTGAAAATGTTGGTACATAATTTTAACCTATTTAAAATTTTAAAACAATTCAAAAAAAATCACAAAAAGATTATTCGGATTCTTAAAAAAAATCGAACTTTAAATTTTGATCAAACTTGTTCAATTTTTTTTTTAATTCTACATTTTTCCAAAATGGGAAGATGATTTTTTTCAAAATTAAATTTTTAACTTTACATTATTAAATACCTTCTACAAATTGACGTATTATTTTTTATAAAAAATTTTTTTACAAAATTTTATATTTTTGGAAAGTTTCCTGACTGAATTTATTAGCAAAATGACTCTGGTTTTGAATCTGAATATGGGTATCCGACATTATCCGGATACTGGATCCGGATTCCGATATCCGCCACTATCTGGATAGTACAGGGTGAGGCAAAAGGTATGAACTAGTTTTGACCGGCTGGCTTTCGGCCTGTGGTTGTGGTGGGAAAAGGGGAGGGGTCTCTTTGTGGCAGTTAGAGAGTTTAGTTTTCAGTAGCAACCAGGACATTTTTTTGAAAATCGCCGTTCTGTTATCGCCACGCAGAGAGCCTTCCCACAGCACTTCAATATTCCTGTTGGGGGAAACGTCCCTGGCGCTATTGCACATAGACGTTGGGCTAGGACATTGAAAAACACTGGTTCAAAAGCAACTCCTTCGGCAATTGGAAGACCCAGAACTGTAAGAACTCCTAAAAATGGCATCTTGGCAAAAAATGTTATCGAACAGTCTCCCAGGCGCTGAGCCCGTAGACATGCAGTTGCTTTGGGCATGTCTAAGAGATCTTTAAGGAGAATTATGCACGAAGATTTACTGTTTCACCCATACAAAATAATGATGGTTCCAGAGCTGTTGCCCCGTGACTTTGAACATCGACGAAACTGCTGCCAACGAGGGTTGACGTGAAGTGGCCTGCGCGCTCACTAGATTTGAGCATTTGGTGATTTCTTTGGGGGTACATAAAGGAACTTAAGGACATAATCAGAGAGAAAGTTACGGCAATACCCATCGAAATGTGCAGAAGAGCGGTTGAAAACTTCAGAATTTGCCTTCAAGAGTGCATCGCGGCTGACGGCCGCCACCTACGCGCTATTATCTTTAAAACTTAATGTAAAAAACTAGATTCTGTACTGAATTAAACAATATAAACATGATTTCTGTAAGTTGAATTGTTTTTGTTTTACATCCCTTTAAAACCGGCCTCGCCACCTATTTATTTAAAAGAAAAAACGGCTACTGCCTCTTGCGAGGAATTGACAAATCCTCCAAGAGTATCTCCTGTCATAGAAAAGTGCCGCTCGTTAGCCGTTCGGATTCGGCAATAAACTGTAGGTCCCGTCCATTCCTGCAGACACGCACACAGCAATGGTTGAGAGTTGTAAGTCACTAGGCCCTAGTTCTTCATGAGCTGTTGCGCCATCAAATTTATTTTTATTTTTTTATTTATTTCCTAGCTCTCTTTTATTTGTCCCAACGAGTAGGTATGTATCTGGTATATATACGCCGATATACAATCCATGTTGTATTTAAAAAAACCTTAGATTTTAGAGAATCATGTTGCAGTAAAAACTAATTATTAAATTGATATGCTAATTTTTCAATGGAAAAAAATGCTACGCCATTCCGTGTTTCAGAAGTTGTTATAATTGATTTAAGAAACAAAAAACTGATAAAGTTAGCGGGTTATTTAAATTAACTCTAAATAAATAATATTCCATATAAAAAATTATATTAACTTAATATCACCTAAATACGTCTTTCTAAAAATCGTTTTTATGATGTACCTGTACAGTACATAATTATTTTGAAACAACAAATATTTTGTCAACTTCATTTTATCCAGGGAATTCCCTTTGTTTGTCATTACCCAAAGCGCACAAAAGCCTTAGTAATGCTATTTTGTTGATAATGACAGTATCAAATCCATGCCACTAATTTGATCCGATTACGTCAAATGCTTTTGGATTTGTTTTGAAGTATAACTTTACCGTTAGTTTGCTGTTTGCCTTTTATCAATGGCTGTCCTCGTCTATATAGTCCATGACTTTGGGGGTGTTATATGTATACGTCGGCCTTCTATTACCATTTAAATTGTTGTGAGCCTTTGGGGTTTTTGTGGTATTAGCCAATTTGTAGTGTTACTGTTACTTGTTACAGGCAAAGGTTTATATGTATATTGAAAGTACACGTCATTGGCTTCAATTTCACTTTAAGAAAATCATTATATCATGATAAAGTTTAAATTAGTTGACATAAACGGTTATAGACTTAAGGGCCGGGGCCCTGGATAAAATTGTATAGGTAACATACAAAAAGGTCATGCGGATCAATCTGTTAATTGTATGTACATATGTACCTAAGGATTATGCACGGTTAATGGTTATCTACACTTGCGAGCAAAAAAATGGAATCACTCCCTTTCGCTTTTTAAAAGCAACAATCTGTGTGGGTTACAATATTTATGGTTAAATGTTAATGGTCATGTTTTTAAGTATTATGTATATAAATTTAAAAAAATAAAATAAATGCATTTAACACACAACTTAACTAATACCTCTTGTGGGCCTTAGGTCTATATTTTTTTTCTTTTTTATATTTTATAATGCGACGTTTCGGGTATACACCCTTCTTCAGGTCTGAGAAAAAAATTAATAAATATTATATTTACATACAGGGTGTCCAGTAAATAATGGATAACCTTGCAACCAGACATAGCAGGCCTTAAGACCTTTCAGAAAATAGCACACAAAAAAATATTTACCGTGTGGTCTCACAGTAACTTAATTTCAATTTCAGAAAATGGGAAAAAGCTTCTTTAGTTGATTAACAGCAAATTGTATTGGTTATTTTTGCAGGCTGAACCATTTGTTGTACTTTTTTGAAAAGTACATTAAACAGAAAACTTTTTAAAGTAATTGGCCATACGTGTTCTGATACATTTTTATTTTTTTACAGATGGTCAAACTTTTCTAAAAAATAAATATTTTATAGTTTTTGTATTGAAAAATTCATTTTAAAAAATTATAATAAAAGAAATGCAACAACAAGTGTTAAATTTTAGTACCTACCTGTCTATTAGAATAGTTATTCGAAAAAAATTTAAAAATAAAAAAACAATAAAAATCATTCATTGGTGGTCCTAGTGTTAAGGTATTCGAGGAGGGACGAAATTTTTAAAATTTTTTTAAAAAAATGTAATACCATGGAGACCACACGGTTAATATTTTGTGTATGATATTTTCTAAAAGGTCTTAAAGCCTGCTATGTCTAGTTGCGAGGTTATCCATTATTTCCTGGACACCCTGTATATAAATTCATAGCTTCATAACTAGATAAATATTGCAATACTTACAGATTATATAACATTTAATGAATGGTAAAAAAGCGTTAATTGTTATTTTAAATCAAATTCAATTTTTTAAATATCTTAAAAAAGACATTTAATTTGAAAATTGTTTTTAATTTGAATATCAAAATTCAAATGTATGTATGTGTTTTGAAAATAATATCAAAACATTTTTGTATATGTGTGCATGAAAAATTGTATTTAGTTTAAAACACATAAAACGCATACATGTTTTAATGCCTGCTTATAAACCATAAGTGTCACTAAGCCTGTCACGCCTATCAAAACTATTTTATGCATTTTTAATATGCAACATTTTAAGTCGCATGTAAAAAATATAAAAATGAACATAATACCTCTTTAGATAATTTTTGAACAAAAGGTCACAAAAATAGGAAATAATTTGAAATAATTTAAAATAATTTAAAATAAATACAAAAATTGTGAGAAAGTCGAATTATTGAAGACGCAACTATACAGCTTGCAATATTTTTTGTAATTAAGGTACCTAGATGAGTTTAAGCCAAAAGTGTGTAAAGCTCCATTTTTGGCAATTGGAAAATACATTTTTTAATTCCAAAATTAATCCCAACGATAAGTAAACAACACTCACAGAGAGAATCAAATTTCTAAAGTTAAGATTTGTGTCCCTTGACCAAAATCATTTAGGTACATATCCTGTGACAAAAAAGAAATTGATTTGATTTCAAATACCTCAGTGAATTAGGGTGGTATTTTCTTTTTCCTCCACACCTTCCCATCCTTCATTTAGATATCAATTTACATTGGCCTGGATTTCCAAGCTTAACATAACAAAACAAAAATGATTACATCTTGTCCTTTGAGGGAATTTCGTGTTCGACCCGCCAAGTCCCCTTTGTGTTTGTTTTTCCTACAACTTTAGATAGGTATATAGGTATATACGTTGGTATCTTTTTTTCGTGTTCTCTCTTACGCGAAGTAAGTCCCTAAAATCCCTTTAAGTTTAAGTGGATTTATTTCGTGGTGTAACTGTCAGGGTCGATATCCTTCATCGGTGTGGTGCTAGGCTCTTAAGTGGCTTTTGGATTTACGGTTGATGTGAAATACAACCCAGTGAATATCTTGTTTACGCATACGTACGCATATTTTTTTTTATGTTGAAATAGATTTTATTCTTCGTTGATGGTTGAGTTTATTCAGTGGTATACCTATCTTGTGATTTAATTGTTAGATTAAAAAGTTGTGTTTTTTTTTTTTGATTGAAAGAGGGGTTAGATTTGTTTGGTTGTGATGTATGATTTAAAATTAATCTATTTTACGTAATAACAATGAATTTTGAAAACATCGACATCTTCTATAGAATTTAAACTCTATAAATAAACAAAGGGGATCTCCACTTAGTTAGTTTCTAAAGTTTCCAAAAGATATTATCAGTGCCGTAGTAACGTAGAGGCTAGGGGGCGGGCATATGTACATAGTTATTAAATAAAAAAATTAATTTTCAAACTCGAAATTAAAAAAAAAATAAAACAACAAAACCTTTACAATTTACTAAGTGCAATAGGATCTTTGGAGTAACTTAATCAATTCAATTAAAATTAAAGGAATATTTTTTTTGAGTTACAGTATTTCCAATTTTCTCAAAAAATAGAATCTGGGTTTTAGTGTTTATGACTAAAAATTGAAAAAAGCATTGAATATTAAACAAATTTACCTTAGCGTTTGAAAAATCATTTTTTTGTTTTGTTTTACATATATTTTGTAAGTGTCTAGATTTTTGCGTAGTAGCCGTGGCGTGATGGTTAGTGCGATGGACTGTCATGCCAGAGGTCTAAGGTTCGATCCCCAGCCTCGTCATCTATTTATTTAAAAGAAAAACGGCTACTGCCTCTTGCGAGGAATTGACAAATCCTCCAAGAGTATCTCCTGTCACAGAAAAGTGCCGCTCGTTAGCCGTTCGGATTCGGCAATAAACTGTAGGTCCCCTCCATTCCTGCAGACACGCACACAAGAATGGTTGAGAGTTGTAAGTCACTAGGCCCTAGTTCTTCATGAGCTGTTGTGCCATCAAATTTATTTTGTTTTTCTAGATTTTTGCTGTACAAAAAAAAACCCTTATTTATAATTTGTGGATTTGGCTAATATGGTACAGACATACCTACATTATGTTTTCACTTTGTTCTTATTTGTGTAAAAGAAGAATAAACTTATATGACAGGAATAAATTCGTTTTCTGCTTTCCAGCAATTCATATATATTTATTTCATGTCATGCAAAATGCAAAAATCGAAAACAGATTTTTCTGATTTTCAAATGCTACAGGAACAGCCAAGTTTATTTAATTTCAATAAATGTATAGTTTTTCCCTCATATAAAAAAAAAAAAAAAAACAGAAAAAATATCCCGAAACATCTCGAATAAATCAATCATCTGGGGATTCTGGTTTCGTTTAAAAATTTAACAACACTGCAACGCGTTTTATATACAAAATAATTCCAATCAGAAACGATTTTTTTTTTTGGCGCATTGAAAACGGAAGTAAACATCGACATCGGCACAGGACGCCATTCCCCATTCACATGTATGAAAAGGGATTGTGAATTGAAAAGAAAACTTTTCAAATTACGCAAACGACATCGACGTGCTGCAGGAGGAAACGGAAATGGCAGCAAATCAATGATTTCTTATTTTTTTTTATTTTTTTTTTCGAACATTAAAGTAACAATTTCTTGCAAAACTATATTCTTCATTCCGGAATATACGCCCGTTTTTTTTTGATGAATACAAATCAGCATGAAAGTTTTTTTTGCAAAAAAAGAAAAAAAAATTGATGATGATAATGATGATGATTGTGAATGTGATGCGTAGACTTCATTTCATAAAAGGAAAGGCTTTTATGGTTGGGATCTTATATACACTACAGACTACACATAATATAAGTTTGTAGGATATGGCATGCATTTTGAAAGGAAATTAAGGTATGAACTCGCCATTAATTTAATTTATTTAAGACGTGGCTAGTGCGTTGGATTGTCACGCTAGAGGTTTTTTGTTCGATTAAGATGCTCCCAATATATACTCGTCCTTTATGATCTAAAACGGGGTGGCCCCGGCGCAGTGGAAGTAGTGCTTGACTGCTAACCTGGATGTGTGGGTTAGAGCCCCAGTCTAGGAAGCATTCTTTTCTATATTCCCTCAACTGAACGCCACCCCTGGGATTTAATGAGATAATCAAAACCTTATTTCTCAATCCACTGTGCTAACAAAAATCTATACTTTCCCTCTATTTCTTCTAACATTGCCTAATTTATAAGACCCTAGGTCTTACTGGCATATATATGTTTGTGTTTTTTTTTTTTTTAAGTCTCCTCTAAAGAATATTAAAGCTCTTTTCCAAATTTAAAGAAAATTTGTTAATTCTCCTAGGCCCTAGCTTCTAACTTAATACATTCGCAAAGATGCAGGATGAACATAAGCACATACCGATGATTTTTAAAATACTTGAATTACTTCTTGGACAAAAGTTCTGTTTAATGGACTGAAATTTTGTTACAACTGCAAAAATAAACCCCTATATTTTATACTTTTTAAATTAAACTTGTATTTAGATTTCCCCCCTTTAAGAAATACATTTTTTAAAAAAAGAAGACATTAATGGAAAAACATGCGTTTTACCGATGTCGAATAACCCTCTGCAATTTAACATTTGTTCTCGTTGAAAAACTTTGGACAGGACTTGGACTCATTTATTGAAAAGCAGAAAATATCATTTTCATTTCTGTAATCAATCAAGTGAACTTTATGTGTGGATTTTCCCTTCAAGTGCTATGATATGTCATCAACACAGACAGCATTATATCCTTTTAATTAAACGCAGTAATAAACACAGAACACCATCCACCCTCTTTCAGCATGATCAAAGATTCAGCTGAAGTGCATGTGTATTAAATTTGCAGCAACCCTCGAATTGATTTTTAAAATTACTTTTGTTGCTGTTTCTGCTAGGCTACTATATATGTATGTATACTGATTACTGAATAAGGACTTTGTTTCATCTCATCCTGCAGAACGTGAAACTCTTCCGAATCTTATATAATTAAGTATTCTAGCAGATGAATTTAACTCATCAAAAAACAAAACAAAAAAACGTATCCTTTATGCATGCATAAATGAGTAAATAATCTGAAAAAAAAAGAAAAATGCAAACATTTTACTTTTCCGCTTTGCTGGACACAAATAACAAAAGAAAAAGGCTAACAGAACATCAAAACCAGTGGACATGGAGAAGCTAAAGAAGAGTTTTATTATTTTTTTCTCATAGACAAAAAGAGAATTAATATTCCATCCTTCTGCTAACAACTATATTGTTAGCTGATATGGAGAAAAAAATCTTGAAACCTGAAGGTTATACTATTAACAATTTAACGTTTTTTTTTTAAATAAATTTTTACTTGTTATTTTATTCTGTATGAAGTACACAAATAAATGGCAAAATATATTTTGTTTTTATCAATATAGTTTATTTTTTTGTTGCAGAATACTTAAAAAACAAAACTGACCATTCCACATCTCTCATCCATTTCTCCTTAAAAAAAAACAATACTTATTACTAGTATCGCCCTGTGTCGAAATTCGACATTTTCCATTTCGCAAACAATTTGTTTGAAAATATTTAAGGAAAAAAACATTATTTTTTAATTTTATTTTTTTTTAATATGCACAGTGACCCACAGTGTGTAAATGTGTGTCATATATTCTGCACATCTCTACAATTGTGGCTTTCCAACCATATAAAATTTATCGAAATCGGTCAAATACTTTTTGAGAAAATGGTACCACAAAATTTATTTAATGCTTCTTAATAAGAAATATTTTTAAGGCAATTGGGATAATTTGTGGGTAAACTATTAAGATTTTTTAAGGAACAGAATATCAAATAAAGCATGCTATTCATCGAAACTTTTTTAATAGTTGACTATTTGATGACGAAATACCAATCCCTTGCCAACTATTCCGACTTAATTATATAAGAAGATTGAACAAGGAACATCAATGTAAGTTTGCTCGCTTACCGCACTTTTAATTATCGCGTATAGAATTTAAGATACCAATCATTCCAGCTACAACCTAGAACTACCCTTTTATGAGGAACATTTTCCTCTAAGTTCAAATTTCAAGAAGAAGATTACGAGTTTATATATCCTTAAAACTGTAATTAATATCTCATATGCTTGTTATTTTGTAAAAATTATTTTATTATAATTATATGCTAAAGCGGATATGGTTATTTATTAGCATCTATGATTTAGATTCAACTTTTAGACGCAGGTTATCCAGAAATTCAAACAAATAATGTTATTATTATAAGAAATTAATGTTTCAATAAAAAACAAAATAAATATAATAAAAATGAACTCTTCAACTCCAATTTTTTTCCCATCAACTACAACTGGCGTAAATTTCTCAGCAATACCGAATGAAAAACTTATATTTTATATATATTTTGGCACACAAATTCAAACCATTTAATTAATGATAATAATAATGAAGTGCTAACTTTCTATCCAAAAGTTTCACTTCACATTTAATATTCTTTTTAGAATATGCAAAATTTCCCAAAAATTTTTGGAGGTAATAAAATGCAAAGTTAGTGTGCATTTTAAAAGTTAGTCTGTGTACAAAAAGTCATCGAACACCACACACATACCTACATTTTGTTTGTATGTTTCTCCTAATTCTGTAAAAGTTATAAATTTTGAATGCTATTAGGCATAATTATTTAGGTTTAATCGTTAGTGATCTATTTTATTTAAGAAGTTTTGATTTAAAACTTAAGGATTGTATAAATTTATTATAACGTAATATGGTGTTTTGCTTTGCATAAGATAATTACGATAAACGGCTGGGGCGTGTAGGTTTAGACGAGACAAGAAAAAAATCGTATGAGGGGGGGTCTATTTCCACCTATTTAGGGGGACATTTATCTTAAAAATGAATCCAGTTTCCCATCAGTGCGATATTATAGTAGTTAAACCCGAGTTAGCTCACCGAATTTGATCTTGGTTTTTTAGGTTAATCCGCATGAATTACTTACTGAAAAACTACTTCTCGAGTTATATTTATAAATAAAATCAAATAAAATGTACACAATTAGACCCCCAAAACAAAATTTAATACGAGTATAATGTAAAATAGAATTAAGAATTGCTTATATTACTGTTATTACTGTTAAATAAATAATTATTATTGTTTTTTATTACTTACCTTTTTTCATCTGAAATGTTTGTTTGGGTTTTTGTGATGAAAAAATCAAGTATCCTCATTGATTATAAGCTTATGGTAATTTATGGTCAACTATTTCTAGAAAGATAAACGAATTCAAAACCGACTTCAATAAATCTCAATGATTCTGCAATCGAAATACAAATATCTGTAATAGATTGACACATCACACTCTACCCTAATCAATTTTCATCATAAAACACATTCACACAAACACTCCTATATAAAACTTGAGTTTATTTATTTTTGCTTCAGTTCAGTCCTTCCAAAAGAGGATCTTTATTCGATAAAATATTTTGAAAAAAAAAAACGAGTTAATCCTTCCAAAAAAAGGTCATTAATTGATTGACAGATGGGCTTTAGACTGCCGAATAAAGGTAAAAAGATTTATCATTTGCAGGGATTTCTTTTGTTTTGAGTATTTTTTTTTTTTGCTAGAGATTAATAAAAATGTTGGTGTTTTGTATGGAAATGGAAAAGGACTGCAAAGTGTTTTTAATTTTTTTTTTCACTTAAAATTGAAGACATATGTAAGTTTTCTATTTTCCTTGAATAAAATAATGGTTAAAATTAAGTAATTAAAATAATTCTACCAAAAACATTTTAAGCATACGAACCTTGGGACCATCCGCGTCTTTACGACCCCGTCCCATGGTTTCTTTGAAATTTATTAAATCATTGCCAGTACAGATTTTAAAATTTTGGAGGTATACACAATGTACAAGTACATAAATAGGCATATAGTTCAGTATAGTTCTTTCTTTAATATTCAATTTGGAAAGAAATGTGTTCTTCTCAATTTCATATAGGGGTACCGTAAAAAAATCCGAATATTCGACAAGCAACTTCATTTTTGATTTAATATACAGAAAAAAAAAACAGTCTTACACATTCTTGAAAAGAGGAATATTTCCTACAAAATTGTGTACCTAACCGATGTGATATTTTTCAACGAGTAGGTACTCGAACTCGAGATTTCAATCAAACTTGTCGAGGGATTCCGTCTGTTTGTATGGTTGTACCTCGACCTCTATAAATCCATCTGAAGCTTAATTTCTTAAACCTATATTACGCAAATCGGGAAAAGAAAAATTTTTATCTCTACAATTCTAATCTCTACAAAAACGATGGAAAAATCGCGCAAAATTAATGTTTTTCTTTTTGTAAAATTATCGATAAATAATAGTTGATCGTGTTTATCGTGCAAAATTATTGACCTGTCAAATTTTTTCCCGCTTCGAACATTATTTTTCCTGGCAAAATTTAGTGGAGACTTCACTCTACAGCGGGTACAAATGTCACTATTCGTGAACTGCGTACTGCCTGGAAAAAAACTGAAGACATAAAATTCGTCCTGCGAAAAATTTTGTATGAAAGGAAAAATTTTTCCCGATCTGCGTACTAGGCTTTATTTGACAACAATTTTATTTAGAAAAGAACAGGAGAACACGCAAAGTTCTGGCAAGTGATCTGGTTTCCAAAATTTGTAAGACTCATTCTTGTTATGAATTATAGATCGAATTTTGTCAGTAAACCATGGAGGGTTAGGATACGGCTGTCTAGAGTTAATATTTTCAACGGTACATGAGCTTCATGTGGTATTAATTTTTTTAGTACAGGAATTTAACTTGTCCACAAACAGTTTGCCGATAAATAAATAACATCCCTGTTTGTATTTCTTGTTTTCTCGTTTAATGCATTTAGCGTTAATGCTCCTGAAGTCCATATATTGAAAGTTTCTTCGAACTTTTGAAGAAAAATTGAGGTCCAAAACTAATTAAATCAAATCATGCCTTGAAAAAGACTTACTTATCTAGATATTGAGATTACCAATTGACGAATAAGTTAAAAATAGCTTAATTAAAATTTGAATCTGATATTTTAATACCAAAGCTGGAATATTTTGATAGATTAATTTAATACTTTATGTACACCAGTCTATAGGTGTATAGATTACCGAAGAAAAAATTGTTACTATGGCCAACAAAAAATCGATTTGAAATTGATATTAGTCTTTTAAAAAACACAAATCATATCAGGAATTTCTAAAAAAAATAAATTGTCTTTGATAAACTTAAAAAAAAAAAAAAAAAAAACAACAAAAATAAAATAAAATAAAATAAAATAGCATCCTTTATTAACTCGTGGTCTTGAAAATTAAATTTCAAGTCACGTTTGTTTGCTTCCAGTTGTCATTTAAGATAAAAGGACAATGCTCTGCTTTCATTATTTTCAAGTTTCCCGACACAAGCTTACACAGTAATGTCAAAAATAATCACGACAACTTCTTCACAAACAATATACTTCATTCTGCCATCGTCATTCATAGTCGTCTTCCTTCTAGGATATTAGATAACAAAATATTAAATTCATACCTCAGTTCTTTTGACATTATACTGACTGTGACTGCCAACTCAAACTAGCTGGCCATTCCATTTGAATTTGCGGTTCGTTCAAAGTCTCATCCGCAATTTCACACCATAAGATTAAATGACTCCTTTGTGTTATTCTTTGTAAAGATTTTGAGTGCGATTACCCTCGAGTGAGTAAGTAAACGTACATATTTTTCGAAAGGTAAACTAATAAATTAGAGGATTGTTTATTAAAGTGAATAAGTATTATCTATAATAGCTAAAAATTTCAGACTAAGGCAAGGCGTTCACTGAAGTGTTGACGAAGTGGTGTGGTAAAGGAGTAGCGAGTGGCAGTAGAGAGGTGAACAAATAGCTTGCTGATGGAGTAGCGGCGAAGCGATATGAAAGTGATTTAATGCGCACTGCGGTGACAAAACACGTTCATCAGCTCTCTTTCTATAAGTCACCACTCACTTGCCACTTGATAATTAAACATGTTCGAGATACGTGGCAGTAGACTGGCACTATACCACTTACAAAATATCATGCCACCGCCACTCCACTTTAATCAGCGCGCCTTCATTTAATTACATAGGTTTTACCAATTGCATCCGCTACTTAGTCACCACGCCAGTACCACTCCACTTCGTCACCACTTCAGTGAGCGCCTTGCCTAAGAAGGAATAAATTTAGGATGCATCAGATTCATTTCAAGGGAATACAAATTTGAAGTTTTGTTTTGCAATTTATTAATGTCAGTCGTGGCATGATAGCTGAGATTTTTCGAAAAAATTTTTATGCGAAAGCTTTGATAATTTTTAAAGAAAAATCAGCACCCTAACACAAGAATTTAACCAGCTGTTTTGACTGCAGGTTTTTATAATGACAAGACAAAATTTGAAGTTTCTACGAGATCAAAATTTATATTTATAGAAATGTGCGTGGACAGTGTTGTGGCTTGTAGAGAAACAATAAACGATATAGGGGAAACTGGGGTACATTTGACACTTAATTTTAAAATGTCTGTATTGTCTAAAATTATTGATGAATTTAAATGATTTTCTGTATTTAAGATAAAGGTAATCCCAGGTAAGACCCAGATATGTATTTTCTTTTTCTACTAACTTGATCAATAAAAAAAAAGCTAAAGTTGCTAAAAAAAAGACAAATTGTCAAAAGTGCCCCCCCCCCCCACACAGGGCAGTAGTAGTTTTAAACCATAATAGCTTGCAATGTATTCCAAAAAGGTACCAGCCGCACTATAGCCTGTCATTTTTTCAATGGCAAAAAGTTCAACATTTTTCAAAATTTATTTTTATTAGTACAAAAAAAAAACAAAACATATACATTATGGCTTAAATTAAAAAATGAAAAATATCATTGAAAGGAATAAATACTATTAACAAATAGGAATAATTTTTAAATTACTCATGTTAATTTCTGTAGGACCCAGGATTGGGGTATAAAGGGATTTAACACATATAAGCCCATTTAATAAAGGTCAAATGAGCCAAATTTGCAAAAGGTTCTTTATAACTAATTTCTCTTTTTTTTTAATTTACAATATTATACCTTCACAAAATTGAATTTTACCACGCAGGGGTAGGTGGCCATTTGCTTCGAAAAGGTGGACCCTTCTTTAAGCCATTCAAAATTTTGTTCTTTGTTGGCTGCTCAATTTTGTTTTTGGAACTCCGAATGTTTTTTTTTCAGCATATATTTCTTTTTTTGGGCTTCTGATAATGTGTCCTCAGTCCAGGAATGCCTTTTTGTATAATATTTTCGAACAAACTGAAATAGTACTAGATCAACTAATTTCAGTAAATTAATGAGAAATACTTAATACTTACATGCATTTACTGCTTTCTTCAAAATTTAATGTTTTTTTATAGAGTTTTTTGTCAACAAATTTTTCCCAAAAATGTATTAAGTCTACTTTTGGAGATGGCTGGAGATAGTTTGACGTGTCAAATTTGAAACATTAGCTCGAAGTTGATAAAATTTCGTGTATGTCGGTACTGTCAGATAAACTGAAGATTTGTGTTCACAAAACCTTCTAATTATTCTGTTCGATTCTACGACTTCTAGCAAGGGGGCCATTTTAAATTGGTGGGCCATTTTAGGCCACCTTCCCCTACTAACATTATATTCTTTCACATTTGAAGCGTCTAGAATGAGAATTTTTGGTTTTTTTTTTTATTGATAAAAGTGTTAAGCGACAACTTAAATTTTGGTCTAATTCTCGTGTCTCTACTGTCATTACTTACAAAGTTACCTACAAATAAAGGGGTTAAATACAGGTTTGTTTTCATGTTTTTTTTTTTGCCAAGAAGGGGTTAAGATACTTAACACCTTCATGAGCTGAGAATTCATTTACGTTTTTTTTTTTAAATGAAGGTGATAAGTACCTTTAATTCTATGCCCAAAGAGCACCTTCGGTTTTATGAAAAGGCATATCTGAAATTCCCGTCAGCAAAACGAAGCCAAAAACCAAGCATTAAAAGAGCCAACTGTCACTTAACCCCTTTTTCATAAAAAAAATTAAACTCATTTTTGCATAAAGGTGTCCAGTGCAGAGTTTTCTTTAAAACACACCTTTCTCATGAACTTAAATAAAATTTGTTGATATACAAAAAACTGCACATGTTTTGTCTTTTTTTATGGTCTTTCTATAAGTTTCTGACCCTTTTAGATAAAAAGTTATAAACGTAAAACTTTAAACGCTTAGAACTCGAAACTTCAAAAATGCCACTTGACCCCTTCTCATTCTAGACGCTTCATTTAAAAAAATGATTTCATTAAGATCATAAATCACTTTTTTACCGGTGGTCAAAAATTACATCAGTTATCACAAATGACAAAACAACGTGTAACTCCAAGAAGAATTGAAGCAAAGTTATCAAAGCTCAAGATGTTTTTCCTTAAATCAAATAAGGCTTCTTTCGCAATGCCAAGTTTTTTTTCATTTAGGAAGTGTTCACACCGAAATAAGGAAAGTCAAATATCAAAAATGTTACACAGCGTGACGGAAACCACTTTTTTTAACTTTTGCATCATTGTAATGTAAGATTTTATTAAAACCTTAAAATAAGCTTTTCGCACAATACCAATATTTTTTCTTTATGTTGAGGGAGTAAAAATTGTAGTAAGTAAAATTTTTTCGTTTCATAATAGTATCTAATTTCCCAAGTTCTGCCAATAATCTATGTATAATTTTAGGAATTTAAAACAATCGCTTTTGGAAGAATTAATATTATGTATTCTAATGTCAAAACAACTAATGCTGTTGTTTCATTCATTAATTTATTCATTCCATTCAGATTTTTCCATAGGATTCCAGGTATTGAAATTCAATTTTGAATTATTTCCAAGAAATACAAAACGTTTAATGCTAAGCTAACATTAAAAGCACACATATCTCAATAATAACTGTTTGCTGAAGGTTCAAGGTTTTCGATTTAACGCTGTTATACACGTAGATTATTGTGGAAAGTTAAAGGTGTAGGTACACTTTTAATGTACCCCCATATATCCTTTCAAAAAAAGTATTTGCATGTGTCTTAATCGAAAGTAAACATTAACCTTCCTTATGAAAATTCAAAAATATACTTTCCCGATAAACATAGATAGAGACATTGATATCGAATAACACAGATAGATAATATGGTTCAATTTTTCAACGACGAAACCTTCGGAATCTTGTACCCCAGTAACACAAGATGAGGATGAAGATCTTTATCTCGTACGCAGTTGAAATATTCAAACAATAAATAAATATTTAAATAATAAATTGAACCAATGCAAACCATCAAATATGGAGGTACTATAAAGCCTTATACATTTATATACAAATACGCGTACCAGCCTTCACTTTCATCTCATGTAAATAATATTTTTGATACATTTATATTTTATATGTATTATGTAGGTATAGGTAAGTATAATTGAATAGCTTTATTTGTATATAGTATTTGTCTGTAGTCGGATACTTGAGGCTATGAGTTCTGTTTTTCATTTCATTTTGATGAAACATTTTGTGATTTGACATACAGATTTTAATGAAAGCAAGTCTTTCTGATGTGCGTTATATGCTTCACGAGACGAGTAAAATAATTTTAATATTGAAAAAAAGTTATGGAAAGGTTTTTCTTTCATATATATATTTTTTCTTAATTGAAAAAGAGCAGACAAAAGCCTATATTAAAACTTAAAAGTACCTTTGGGTTATTTGTATTTCTACAACTGCATCTTGAAACGCAGGCACTTGAACATGTCTTTAAATTTGTCATACCTTGACAAAAGAAAAGAAAGCAAATATATATATGTATATAAATTTACTTAGTAACATGTAAGCTTACATTCACAAAATCAACTCAAAATACTATCGTATATACTAAAAGATTTAGATTGTAAAACGTTTTCCATAAAATACTATGCTCATGAAAATTATTATAATACTTTACGTATGCACTAGATAAGGTAGATAGGTAAGTTAAAATTCATGAAGGTACCTAAATTTCGTTAAAAATCGAACAAAACGACCCAACTCGCCCTAGCCTTTTGTCGCACCTTATGCAAAACACCCTGTTTAACTAATACCTCATCAAGTCCAGCTTGACATTTAAGCTTAAAAAATGAAAAATCAACACGTATATTTGTAGTATAATGATTAATAATTTCGTGAATGTACTATTAGATACATTCTATTTCTATGTTTCGTAGCTGGCTAAAAATATTCAAAAGCCACAAAATGGAAACATTTACGCAAGCTGCAAAAGTTTCCAACCACTCACTGATTACTTTGAGCCCGAAAATTGCATTTAAAAGTTTTCTATCAGCAAGAACAACAAACTGGGGAGTAAAATAGAGTTTAAATATTTCCTTGAAATTTCAGCAATAAAGCTAGCAGGGATTCACGATACTGAAGGAGTTCAAAACAGATTATCAGAATCAAATTTTAAAATAGAACAAGTTTTAGTAAATCTCGCTTGTTTTTGTTTTTTTCAGCATATTGAATTTCCTCTTTTCATCCCGAGATGATTATCATAACTATTATTATTATAATTATGTAGTATGAGTACCCCTGGCGTAATGGATATAGTGCGTTGAATTGTATAGCGTCAGAGGTCTGGGAATGGTTCCCAGTCTTTTTAAACTAAAAACAAAAAATGAAGCTCAACATATTTATATATTTTTTCTTGCGATTGGATTCGTGAAAAAATTGAAATCAAGATTTTGATCAAACTTGACATTTCAATGATAGGGAAGAATTCCGTCCATACCTGCCTGTCTGTCTGCGTACTTACCTACAGCCTAAAAATGTGGGTCGATTTTAAATAAAATAAAACTTGGTATCTAGCGTTTTTTGGACATTCCCCCGACACTTTTTCTTCATTTATTTTAGTACTTAAAATAACGGTACCTCCCATATAATTTCTTTTGGCATTTTTGGTAAATCTTATTTTTCCCAAAAATGGCTTTACAGATTTTATCTAAAAAAAATTCAATAAATTTTATTGGGAATGGGCTACCTTTTGGTGAAAGTTAAATTTCCGAAAAATGGTTTTAAATGGTACCTCCCGTAGAACAATTTTTTTTATTTTCGTTTTTCGCGAAAATGAATTAGCTGATTTTGTTAATTTTATGGAAAAATATTTAAAAAATTCAAATAGTATTTTATACCGAAATTTTCACATTTTTTTTTTTTTGATTTTTAAAAAAGGTTTCAAAATTTTTTTTTGAAAATCAAATATTTCAAAAACGACTTTTTAGATTCTTACGAAAATTGGTACTGAGCAGTTTTTTTCCATTATCTAGAATATTTTAAATAAAAATTTTTCTTATAGTCAAAATTAACGGTGCCTACCTTTCATATAAATGTTAAAAAACCGTAAAATCTAAATTTTCTCAAAAACAACTCCTACGTTTTTGATTAAACTTGATCTGAGTATCTACTTATTTAAGTATGGTATATCATTTACAAAAAACAAAATTTACTGCATATCAAAATTTTCAAAAAAAAATGAATATTGGATTTAAAAAAAAATCTTCAAAATTTTTATTTGAAAATTCGATATTTCAAAAACGGGTAGATAAGAAAAGTAGTATTTCTCGAAAACGTTCGTTAGACAAATAAAATATTTATATGAGAATAAGAAGTATTGTATAGTTACGTCCCAACGTAATTAATTAAAAATTTATTATATAAAAATTAATTTTAAGAAAACGGCTCCTACGGTTTTGAAGTTTTTTTTTTTCTCAAAAACGAAGATTAGTTAAAGAAATCAGATGTTTATACCTTTTTTTAGCTCTCAATACAATTTTAGAGGATTTTTTTTAATAAATTAATTTCGTATTATGTTGATTTTTAATAAATAATAATTATAATTTTTGAATTTAAGCTCTTAGTTTTTACCGCCCTCTATCTTTTTAGGCACTAAATGCAGAGACTTGAACCTAACAAACGAACATAACTTCTCTTTTCTTTTCGACCAACAGGAACTAAAACTATGGAATTTTATAACCTTGTTTATTTTTTAAATATTTTTTTGTATGAAAATACTAACCCTTTCTTCAGTGCTTCTGTATATTTACATATTAAAATTAATTTTGAAGATATTTATTTATATTTATGTATAAATTTGATTCAAAATTAAAAGACCTATCTACGAACGTACATACATATATATGCGACATAGGTATGCATCAAAAGAAGATAGTTTTCAATATCTAATGATGGTCAAATAAGAAAATTCTATCTCGTTTTCCATTTATGTCCTTAGGCTACTTCATCAAAGAATCAAAAATCTATGCAAAAAGTAAACTCTATAAAGTTTAAAAGGATTTACCTTCTCCTTCTTCTGCACACACACAATCAATTTCTGATGTAGGTACACCAATACCAAGTTTCTTATAAGAGTGCTGAGTCCAAAAGTGACTTTATCATCAAAGAAGGATTTAAATTATCTTAATTCTTTAAAATATAGGTTAGGTAGGGATAAGGTAGTTTTGTCTACTTACCTATTTACCTATATTATGTAAAAAGCCTTCTAGCTATTTTATTTATTTATTTACAAATTAATAGAATTTTGAGGGGGAAATCATTTCGATCCATTCGATATATCAAACGAACGAAATTCTATTAGCTTAGGTAAATTCAAATAAATTTTTACTCACAATATATAATGAAGGACCCATCAAATTGATATTGCAGCACAGCTAATACTTCTTAAAATCAACTGAAAGCTTATAACTACAAAATAAAAATAATCTCCTTTTTGAATATAATATACCACAGACGAGACTATTACACGAAAAATCGGACGGATTTCAAAGGTGTGGGGTGGGTGTAGAGAATTATTAAGCCCCAAAAGCTTATAACCTACTCGTTAGTTAATCGGGGAAAAAAAATTTCATCTGTGTCCTTTTTTGTGCCATCAAACCTGGTTAAGTGATGACTTTAATTTTAAGCTTTAAAAGGAATCTGTGATTTCCATACAAATGGAGAGAATTACATAAAAAAGGTCCAAAAACAAATTAACTCATTCACAATCATGATAAAAGCTAACGAAAAATTTCAATTAAAATAAAGTAAACATAAAAACAGTGTAAAGATAAATAAAATAAATCCTTACAAAGCAATCTGTGCTACCTGTTCTATATTTTAAGGTAGAAACTTTTAAAAAATTTTGCCTTTAAGGATCAAAAATAATTATTAATAAATTTATAGGAATATTTAAATAAGAACCTTACAAATAAAAATATCCAAGGTGAGGTTTTCAAATAACGAGCAAGACTTGAAAAACCAAGGCAACAAAATACCTTAAAACTTGAATATAAATATCCCATGGAAATTAAATTAATTGTTGGACTTATTAAAATTTAATTAGGTTAAATAAAGTCTTCACCAAAACCGTTAATTAATCTTAAATTCGTTTCATTTTTGATGGTGAAAATTCTTAATAGAGGGTATCAATTGGTAATTCCTTAAATATACATTATACAACCCCATTAAATGGTATATTAATGAAAATTTGATAAGAAACTGTATCCCGTACTTTAATATGTAACCTAAATTCCAAAACAGGTTTAAATGTGTCCTGAAAGCTTTCGACACAAAATAAAAAAAAAAAATCCTATTCTATTTTCTTTTTTAAAACACGTCTGTTTCGCACGATAGGAGGAAAGTATCTGAACATAAAAGTGCAATATGCCCAGTTTTATCCAAGACTTCAAGACTTTTTTTCGATTATGCGCATAAGTTATGAATTTTCAAAGAGAATTCACATGACAAAACTCATAATGAAAATTATTTAAGCTAGAAAAATCAAGAAATTCCCAAATCTACCAGTGCTAGCAGCTTGAAAAAAA
The DNA here is from genome assembly GCA_947049315.1 of Epistrophella euchroma. Lineage (NCBI taxonomy): Eukaryota > Metazoa > Arthropoda > Insecta > Diptera > Syrphidae > Epistrophella > Epistrophella euchroma. Next base: position 2,120,297 of record OX346247.1, on the reverse strand, counting down.
TTTTAATCTTCGAAAGTTCGAATGCCAAAAGACATTTTATTTCAAGAGAAAGGGAACATAACTCTGAGAGAAAGAGAGAGAGATTTGTTGCTGTTATCATAACTCAAGAATAGATTTAAGGATATTTTTTTGTTCCGTGTTTTTTTTTTTTTTTCAGAAAAGCACAACTTTCATTGGCCAAGGAATGAAAACTCAAATCCTCTGTTTTAAGGAATGTTTTGATGGAACACTATGGCGTGGTAAGATGGATTACTGCCTATATAGCCTTAGGGAGAGAGAATGAATTTGAAAAAGAATTGGATATCAGGTGGTTTAGTTTTTCTATGCTGACAGGTGGATAGTCATATTTCAACAAAAATAAAAACATATAACACAGACATAATAATAAAAATAAGTGAAACAAAGATGAGATGGAAATATACGATGAACAAAGAAAAGCTGTATACCCTTGAAATTTATTCAAATCTATTTGGAGTTAGATATTTTGTAGATTTTTTTTTTTAATGGAAAGGTATCATCTTTACTGTGTCAGATCATAGCAGAATCAGGTTATTGTGCATTCCGAAATGATTAGAAATAATTTAGATTAATTTGGCCGTGTTGACTGAAAAATACGTACTTATATAAAATTTATACCTACAATCTTACTTTGTAACGGTTAAACATTCGAAATAGTTCTTTTTTTTTGTTCAAAATATATTGTTAAGTACCTTCAACTGTTAAAAGAATATAAAAATTTCCTCACAATATAATTTAAACAAAATGTAAATACGGCATAATTGTTCCGTCGCTATAATTTCATTAGCATTCCGAAAGGTATTAAGTTTAAACAAAATATGCACGATTTGATCTCAAAGAATTTGCTCCTTGTAGAAAAACTATACCTAATGGAGCAATAAGTATTTATGTTGACGATTCAATAATGCTATGATATTTTTACGGAAAATTTTCAACTATGTAATTCAATAGTAGTAATAAAGAAATGATGTTATTTTTGATTTTTATTTTGTTGCAAAAAAAATGCACGACTAGATCGCACGAACTTGCTCTTGCAATTAAAAAAATTAAAAGTACTAAAAATTGGTCCACCTATTCAGAAAATATTCGCGAATGACTGAATGACTGTTCTGTATTGTGCTCAACGCAGCGTTCCGTAGAATTTTTTTTTTTTTTTCAAATTAGCAAATTTTACGAATGATTTTTTTTTTTTAATTAAGTTTTTCTAAAAACTTCAAGTTGTGCTGTTTTGCGCTGAAAAAATGATACTAAGAACCGATGCGATTAGCAAAAATTAGCATATTTGCAACTTTTACAAGCAAACGCAAATGTTGCGAAGCGCCTTAGCGTGAAGTTAGCACCGTCATTTTCAATTTTCAAAAAAATAAAGGTTGTGCTGTATTGTGTCCAACTTGTGCTATTTCTGCCATGATTTGTTTTTTTTTTCAAGTCACAAATTCAATTCAATTACAAATTTTACGGAATATATTTTTTACAAAACAACGATTTTCATAAAAAATTAAAATTGTCCTGTGCTGCCAAATGCCGAAGAAATAAAAAACAAAATATTCGCATATTTGCAGCTTTTAGAGCTAAAAATTCATTTTGCGAAGCGTGAAATTGGCACCGCCATTTTCGATTTTCAAAAAAAAAATAGAGAATGTGTTTTATTATACTCAACTTCTGCTGCGTTGTGCCGTATAAATTTTTTTCAAATTACGGATGTAAATGTTTTTGCAAAACAGCGATTTTCAAATAAATTAAAGTGTCGCTGTTTTGTGCTCAAAAAATGATACTAAGAACTGAAGAGATACAAAAAATTGCATACTTGCAACTCAGGGCGGTGCTTACTTCACGCTTCGCAAAATCAAATTTTGGCTCTAAAATGTGCAAATATGCAAATATTTCTTTTTATCTTTGCTTGTAAAAGTTGCAAATATACGAATTTTTTTATTTTTTTGGTTCTAAGTATCATATTTTGAGGACAAAACAGCACAACTTTAAGTTTTTAAAAAAACTTGATTTTCAAAAAAAAATTTATTCGTAAAATTTGCGAATTTAAAAAAAATAAAATAAATATTGAAAACAATACAGCACATTTTTTTTTTGAAAATCGAATGGCGGTGCTAACTTCACGTAAAAAAAAAACCTCTAAAAACCATATGCTTAGTACGTTTTTTTTTTTAATATGGCACGAAAATCAAAAATGGTGGTGCTAACTTCACACACATGAGAATTGTTTTAGCGCAAAACTAGTTTTTGCTCTATACTATAGAGCAAGTTAAAAATGAACAAACTTTCAATTGCGATCTAATAACTATGGGTAATATGATGACTGAGAAGTCGACGCATAACGAAAGTAAGGTTTTGATATTTTTGAGAAAATTGTTTTATTTTAAGATAAATCGATGTCGTTATTATTTTCTATTAATTTTTAATACTTTAAATAATGTTGCATTACAATAAGAAAATTTTACAAATACAGTCAAACCCGCTTAAGAGAAACAACTGATGTAATTGTATTATTATTTGTATTGTATTATTTATACTAGAATGTCAGTTTATTAGACTTGACCATTCTTTATTCCGTCAATTTCATTGAATTTTGAACAACAACAACAACTTAAAGGTGCTACCACCAATTGCTTACGAATTAATTTTGGGTATTTTAATTCGTTTTATTTTTGTTTGGCTAGAGATATAGCTATTTCAAGGGGTGCCAAGCCCTATCATCAGTCTTCTTTATAGTGGTGCTGAGCTTTAATCCAATTTTATTTGAAAAACTTTCTACACATCATGCGGTATTTGAACCCGCGCATCAGATTTGCTCAGTCTTCGGAGCTGTGTACCCTACGTACTACGCCACCGTTGACCACTGACGTCACAGGTCTAGATGTGCTGTTTGTTTATCAATTGCATTTGGAGCATCAGCATTTTTATAAGCAAAATTAATTCGTAAGCAATTGGTGGTAGCACCTTTAAGTTGTTGTTGTTGTTCAAAATTCAATGATGTAATTGTATTTCACTTAAGCGAACCTTGGATAACTGGAAAAAGTTTCACAATTTTACTTAAGTGGATCTCGGATTAACGAACAAATTTTAGTTTATTGTTTTATAGTTTTCTCTTAAAATAACCCCCTTTTATTTGTTCTTTTATATAAAAGTATATATAATTTTAACAAAAAATCATTATTGTAAAAATGTTTTCCATTTACACTTCAGACCAAAAATTAAATGCAATTATGTAAATTTTCAAAGCATGTGGACATGAATTACCTGAAGATGACTGCAGAATACTCCAGGTTTCTTCTACGAACAATTTTTTCAACAATAAAAATGCAATGAGTATTTTCATTTTCACAGACAAAAAAAAAATAAATTCAACCATCTGATAATATCTCTGAATACCTTAAGGACTTTAATTCTGCTTGGGTATTCGGGACAATTTGTTCAATTTTTTTTTTTTTTTGCTGTGAAACTTTGCAATGTGTTCTACCTAATCTCAATCAGCTGTGGATTTTTAAGGTAAGCTTAGGTACTGAAATAAAAAAACATTGAAACGAAAGTAGTTACCTTCTTTTTTCAGTTTCTCCAAAGGAGCTTTGCTGAAAGCACATCCATGTTCAAGAATAGTTTTATTATTATAATTTTTTTTTTTTTTTGTATTCTTATTCTTTTCATCTGACGAAATTATTTTTAACAGGGTATTTTTGCATACGGAAGACAAATAAGTATATTTCTAAGCTTAGGTATCACTTAGGTATCTTTTTTTGCTTTTTCAAAATGTGAGGAAATTTCATATCGAATATATAATTTCGCTCTACCATTTCAAAGTATTTAAATTTTCTTCAATTTGAGCCTCTACCTTTTCTTGCAACCAGAAATCCATTCTTCAATTTTCTTTTTAAATAATGTTTTTTCAATCGATAGTTTTTGGAACTCATAATTAAAAAAAAAAATCACTGATTTTTTTAAAAACTATTTTGTTTAATAAAATTTTACTTTATTGAGCACTTGCTTTATTTCCAAATTCAATGCAATTATCAATTCTTAGTCAAATACCAAAAACACTGGTCGAATTATTGAATGAATTTTAATTAAGATTGTAGGAATCGAGAAAAATTAGAATTTTCTTAACGGTTTGGAATAAAGATCAATATTTTTGTTGAAAAATATCAAAAACTATCTTACTTGTAGAAACCTCTTTCTACCTGAAATTGATTTAATCCTTGTTTGTAATGTCCTTGAACGTAGAGCTTCTGTATTAAAACAATGAAATTCCTTTTGAAATTAAATTTATTTAAACTTAAAATATATTTCATACATTTAAGCCACTGACTACAATGCTTTAATCATTACAGAAGAGCTTCTAAGGAACAGTGATGTAACTTTGAAAAATAATATTTCAATTGACATATTCTAACGAAATGCACAAACAAAAATTGAGATTTTTTTTAAATATATACAACAAAAAAAATTGCGTATACGCCATAGTGTACCGCACTTTTTTATCGTTGTTTTATAGATAAAATTGGACTACGAAATACTTTATCCGGCGTAATGGAGCTATAAATAAATAAATAAATTTGGTAGCACAAACTTGCTCATGAAGAACTAGGTTCTAGTGACTGGACCTAGTTATTGGCAAGAATCGAACGCTGGTTATAAAGTTGAAAAAAATTGTTCCAAGAATTTTGTTTAAAACTCAACAGTGTTTCAAAAATAGTAAATAGTCCAATGCGTTCCTTGGGCTCATCAGTAAGATTCTGTCGTACCCTTAAGAAGCACAATTTCAGTCGATAATTACTCACGCAAATATATTTAACTGCAATGATATGCTGCAAATTATACTTTTTCTAGAGGAATTTGGTTAATTTCGGACACCTAGAAATGTATGTATATGTATACCCGTAGTCCGGCTAGTGTACAAATTGCCTGGGCGACACGTTTTGGACTAAAGGTCGCAAAAATTTTCATTTGAATTTTATTCAATGTAGTCCACTACAAGAACAAAAATAATAAATTTTCCATTTTTTGTCATTATGTCAATCAAATCATCTGCGCAGTTATTGTCCAAAAGCCGCTTAGAAGCTGTTAAAGTTCACAAGAAACATTTTCAACTTTCAATAATTGGTGCGTTTTATTGGCAATTTTATAGCTAGCGCAGTAAAATTTCCCTTGTTATTTATTTATAACAATAAAAATAAATAAATTTGATGGCACAACAGCTCATGAAGAACTAGGGCCTAGTGACTTACAACTCTCAACCATTCCTGTGTGCGTGTCTGCAGGAATGGAGGGGACCTACAGTTTATTGCCGAATCCGAACGGCTAACGAGCGGCACTTTTCTGTGACAGGAGATACTCTTGGAGGATTTGTCAATTCCTCGCAAGAGGCAGTAGCCGTTTTTCTTTTAAATAAATAGGTGGCGAGGCTGAGGATCGAACCTTAGACCTCTGGCATGACAGTCCATCGCACTAACCATCACGCCACGGCTACTACTTGGTTAACAATGGTTTTGTTTGGTTAACAATAACAAAACCAAAAGTGCCGATAAATTAGCCAGTAAATTAGTAAATATAAAAGTGGACAAATAGTGTGGACTTCAACCTTAAATGTCGGTAACGTAGTTTGTTTTTCACTCAAAAAAGGGTATGAACACATCCAGAGAATAAAGAGTGGATATAAAAATTGATATAGCGTTTTATTGAACTTTTATTGCTGCGCTAGCTATGAATTACGAATAAAATGCACCTAATATCGATTGAAGACTTTTGTTTGATAAATTATATAAAAAATGTGTTAAAATTTCTATAAGAAATGAATTACTGGCGCAATTTTTAGGTAAACTGATTCTGATTAGCAGAAGAGCATACCTACGTACCACTTCTTTCAAACATCATTACAAAATAAAAAAGGCTTGGTCTAAATCTAAAGCCTTCTGTCTTTTGACTGACTAGAACTACAAGTGTATTTATCATCTTCTGACTATACTAAATCTCGCAAAATAAGAAAAATATCAACAAAAATAAACACTTTGGAATGATTTTTTGGAATTTTTTATACATCATCCTCCGAATGATTTAATTTTATTTCCTGCAGAAGAACAGATATTCTCGCTAGTGGAAGGACATCAATTAGGGAGAGTATCAATATACCTACATCAGAGAACACTTTAGGCGTACACATTCATTTCAAGTCCGATTCCCCGGAGATAAATTACCCACTTCCTGTAGATTTTAAGGAGACATCTATTCTAGGTTTAGAAAAAAAAAAAATGGTTTCTATATGCTATTCGGTAAGAGGCCAGATACAAATTCATTTAAATCGTCTGTTTGTCTGGAATCTCAGCAAGAGAACGTTTGAACAAGAGATAATTGAAGGGAGGTATTTTGCCTTAGGTTTCATTAACTGCTTTGTCGTGATCCCTGAACCTTTCTCACAGTTTATTTTTTTCCTTCCATTTTTTTTTTTGCTAATACCTCTTAACTTTGTTAACAGAAAACGTGTTTTTCAATCCCCAGATTCTCAACCTCCCCTGCAGGAATATTGTACTTACACGAAAGTGTTGTTTTAATTTCACTTCCTGGATATAAAAAATAAAAATAAAATAAAAAAAAAAAAGCAAAATATCAACAGAACAAGCTCATACTTCAGTATTCTGTTCATGGGGACGACCGACATTCAAAACAACAACGTTGACAACGACAAGGGTCAAAACTCACAACAACTCTTTGGTACTTCGGAGAAAAACGCTGATGGCATTCTTGATAGCCAGTTGAAAAATAATGTGCCAGGGCTTAATTTTTTTATTCAATTTTTTATTATAACTTTTGTGTTGTATGTTAGTCTTCATTGGGTGAAAGGAAACACTCAAAACAGGCAAAGCTAGAAACAGAAAAAGAGACAGAGACAGAGAGAGAGAGAGAAATGCTGAGATGTTAACGAGATTACCTTCAAATTCAAATGGGTTACAAAAAAGGATGATGAGGTTTAAAATTTAAATTTTTGCTTTATAATTTTTTTTGAGAATTTATTCTAAAGATGGAAAACTGTTTAAAAGAAAATTCAGCAAGAAAGTGGAAGTAAGAAATGAAAATATTTTGTAAGTTCAAAGGATGAGGACGCAATCATGAAATATTTAAATGTCCTTTTGTTAAAATTGAGCAAAGGCTGAATTGACCTTGGAAACGTTGAAAAAGAAAGAACCGGGATGTTTCGTATTGCAGACTATTGACAAGACAATGGCAAAGCCTTGGTATGGTAATGGCTTAATTATTATTTGATTTAAAGGGAGTTAGAGAACGAGAAAACCCGACTGGCCGTATAATTGTAACATTGTTTTTTTTTTTTTATGTTTGGCATTCTTAAACTTCTAATGGGTCTCATTCCTTATAACTTCTATTATGTAAAGTATTTTTTCTCCGTTCAAGCGTTGAAGCATAGCATCCCTCTCAGTAAGAATAGATTTTATCAAGGAAAATAAATTGTAACAGACTGACTTTTGGTATACCTACACGTTGGTATTGCGAATAATCTGATAAAAGTCCACAACTATCCGGAGAACACGAGGTCTACCTATTATAAATGGTCGGGTTTTGCTAAATACACTCAAATAGGAAGACTGGCGGATGTCCACTATTCATCGGGTTTGCTATTTTAGAGCTGTGTTTGAGCTCATTTTTCGAGTCATCTTATAACAGATTGTAAAAAAAATTAAGTAGTAGCCCGTGGCGTAATGGTTAGTGCGTTGGACTGTCATGCCAGAGGTCAGGGGTTCAGTACCAGCCGCTTCCACCTTAAGATTTTTCAGAGTTACTACCTCTTGCGAAGAAGTGATAAATCCTCCAAGAGTATCTCTTGTTATTAATAAATAAAAAACTTCTTATTCTCATGCAATAAACTGTAGGTCCCCTCCATTCCTGCAGACACGCACACAAAAAAATTCACGTTTTTTTACTGTTTTTGAAGAGCTGTATCTCTGTGGAAAGTGATTGTATTGAGGTGAAACAAAAAGCATTCTAAAGCTTTATATTTTTTATGTTTAAAAATTTTAAAAAATAAAAAAAAATAAAAAAATCATAAGAAACAGCAGGAGCAAAAAATTTTAATTGTTTCTTTTTTTTGAATAGTGTCTTTGATTTTTTTTGATCCAGATAAAGGTATTGATTCGCTAACTTTAAGTTTATTAAACTTTAATGTCGAGTTTTTTCACCGCTTTTTCAGAAGAATATCTGGCTTTGAATGAAATAAGAGACTTTTGACTTTGGTTACCAATATCTCAGCAAGAAATGCTGACACGGAATATTTAAGGACAGTTTTTAAAATTGGAATTAATTTTCTACAACATCTTTCTTAAACTTTATAACGATTATTTTTTTTTTTGGCCCCTCACCGTGAGATTAAAAAAGGTCAAAAAACGACTTTTAAAAGACTTTTAGTTAATTTTTCACTGCTTTACAATTATTGGTTTTGCAGGACTTAATTTGGTAAGACATTTTAAAGAGCTATAGACCACCAGTTTATCTGCAAAATTTAAAATCGGTCTATTAAACCGTTTTCCTGGGCCGAATGATCAAAATCATAAAAATCATAAAAATTTAATTTGACACGTAAATGTTTTAAAAGACAAGTAAATTAAAAAAACGATTCTATATCTGATGATCTGGGCCCTATTGCACCAACAACTTATCACTAATCATTAAGCTAATTTTCAGAAATCGTGACACGATTTGTAGCGACGGGTGACATAATTTCCCCGCACATAATGCATATTGGCCTTGTGTACGATTGAAGGCCAATATAAATTATTTCCGCGGGTATTGTCTCGTTGCGCCACAATAAAATTGTACCACGATTTATTATAATTAGCTAAGTGTTGAGTGATAAGTTGTTGGTGCAATAGGGCCCTGATCTGATGATATCTGAAAGAAAGCTCGAATTTTGATTCGATTTTGCATACGATGAGAAGTAGTACATAAATAGTACAAATGCTTTCAACCTATAAATCCTTGAGCAACTTAAGTTTAATTCAGGATTTAAAAAAAAGGGTTTGTATTATATTTTTCGAAATCAATCTGCTCTGAATGTGCCTCAGGACTAGAGAACAAGACTGATATTTTATACAAGTCATTAATCATTGCTATGAAAGGATTTTGATGTTCCATGATGGTCAGTCAATATGCGGAAATATTAATCTTTAACTTTTTTTTTTTTATTTTTCAATTCTAGTCCCATAAATTTTGGTTTCTTTTGAATTAGAAAGTAAAACCACAAAAAATATGAGTTATATACAAAATCTTTTATTATGCGATCCTTCATTTCAATTCAACTAAAACTAATAGCGTCCAACGAACCAAAAAACCCAATTCATGGTATAAGAAGACATGCAAACTAAAGCGCAACAATAAATTGGATTAAAAAGGGAACATTTAGCAAGAACAATATAAAGTAGGACACGGTATAAGGATTTATGGGTTTTTAGTTCCATTGTAATTGCCAATCGATTTTATGTTTGTTATTGTCCTGGCCAATCTTTCTCCGCTCATACAAACGTACATATAGCTACAGTTAGCTCTATTTCTCTTCCATATATTTCTGGGTCTTTCTGTGGGATATGTAGAGATATCTAAATGAAAAATACTACAAGAAACACATGCTTCGGGGCTACAACTGTCGGTCGATCCGTCGAATGACTTTTTGTTCGATTTGTGGAATTGGATAGATATATTTACTCATATCAGCGAGAAGAGTGAGCGAGAGTCCTTTCAATTTCTCTGGGTGGCAGATAAATTTTTCACCCGAGGTGCGGGATTAATTGGATTAAAACGAACATAAATACTTTAGTACTTGTTTGGTATTTATACTCTACTCAGATCCTTTGGCATCAGATGGCGGAGGACAATAGTTACAGTCGATTTTCGAACTTAATTGCCATTTTGTTTTCGATTTAAGAGTAAAATGTGCAGCTCACATTCCTGTAATGTTTAAGATAGTATACACAAAATACTTGAATTATTTTTCAATAGACAAACGCAATATAATATATGTATGTATGTACCTTACCTATATTTATATAATTTATGCACACGGGTTTAACAAAAGTGACGGTAAGAAAGGATTTTCAATAAGCATTAAAAATTACACCCTAGCCCATTTCTTTTGAATACATACGCATTTAAAATTATTGGGCCAAAATTTTAGACGATTTAGCATGATGTTAAAGCATTTTTGGAATGATGCTAGGTTAAAAAGATGATTTTCCAAATTTTAAACGATTTAACATTTTACTAAAGTTTAAATACATAGACGGCTTTTAAGTATCATACTTATTCAAAATGTCACTTTGACAATTGTAAATGTGAAAATGGTGTGACCTGTCAGTTTTTTCTGGCGTGTTCAGCTAGATTTTATTGAGGAAATTCGTTTAGTTAAAAAATGTTTAAAACTAAGAGCATTTTCGTAAAGAGCTTTAAAGTAAGAAAATTTTTAAGAAGTTTTATTATCAGGCTGTTTAAAATTTTGCGCCATTATAAATTTCTTTTTTGTGTTTATTTTTGAAAACTCATTACCAAGAAAAAGTGCCATACAAAATTTTTAAACCGTTAAAGAAAAAAAGAGCGGTTCTAAACATTTTTATTAAAAAAATGAATTAATTTAAATAAGTTAAAAATCTTTTCGATTGTGCTTAATTTTTTTATGCTGAGTTATGCGCGTACGAACACAAAAAAAAATAATGTTTATACATTAAACTCGGCTTAAAATGATTCGATTTGGTATTGAACTAGAGTAACAGCCAAAAATTGGAAAATTCGAGCGAAAAATCTTGAAAAGCACCTTGAAATTTTAAAATTTCTTAAATGCAATTGTGTTCGTACGCGCATTACTCGGCTCAACATCATTCGATTTGCATGAAGTTTTTTTTTTTTGGATTTGTATTGAACTATATTAATACACAATGGATCCCAAAAATTGAAAAATTTGAAAAAAAATTAGAAAGTTCGACCGACAAAGTCAAAAAATCTGGAAAACATCTTGAAATATTTGATTATTTCAAATTTGTACTGATTGTTTTTTTTCCGAAATAAGACCAATAGTGCACAAATTATTGCTGTTTTTTTTTTTTTCAATTTTAACGCGACGAACTGTAAAGCTGTGATGTACCATGTATACAGATTTTCAAATCTAACTAATATATATGCTGATAAAAAAGAACGTATACGCCACAGTGACTCGGTTCTGCTTATTTTGTATTATATATTTTAAAGATTTATACAGAGGATTTTTTCACCCTTTTTCTCTTCTAATATCCACATTGTATAAGTTACAATACGGTCCCAAAAAAAAAATGGAAATACATATTTTGTATGGGTCATAACATTTGGTTACTTCCATCTTCATTTGATGGTAAATCCTCTTAAATTAGGTACAAATTTTTTTTTATTATTATCTATTCCAGTTCAAATTGAATATATTCACTAATAAGGCAGGACAACGTCTATCAGGTCAGCTAGTTAAAGTATAAAAAAAAAGTTTCAAATTTTGTTTTAAAAAATTCGAAAACGAATGTATTATATTTGGAACGAAGTATTATACGTACGTCGTACATACTCAAAAATATGTGTTGTCATTTAAAGCGCATACAGATTTTAAGTTAAAATAAAAATGTGTTAAAAACACATTATGTATATGTATTGTTCTTCAGCATTTTGGTAAATAAACTAAAAACCTACTTCCAGCTAATGGGGCAATCATAATAAATAATAAAATTTTGTTAGCCCGAAAAAAATTAAAAAAAATTAACAGACTGCATTTTGCGCGCCATAAAGAAAATTTCTTTTCTAGAACGGCAGCATATTATATAAGCCTTCTGAATCCGGACCGGATGGCACAAAAAGCTACTTTCTAATTACAACTCCATTAAAAATATAATTGAAATAAAGAGGCTCACACATTGAGTCTGGCGGAGCCAAAACAACAAGATTTTCTATGCACTGCCAACTGGCAAACCTAAATTATATAAAAATGAAGTGAGTACATTAGCTTTTTTTTTTCTTATTATTGTTATTGTTGTTGTTTTAAGGATGTTTCCATGCGAATATGAAGAACTGTTGCCTTTCTTTGTCTTCAAGATGTTTTCGCCCTTGCAGTCTTGAATCAACTCAGCAGTTACAGCAGTACACTGACAATGTATAGGTTCCTTTCCTATACAGTAAGCATTCTGTAACCGAGAGTTGGAAAACTGCCAAGTGGGGTATTTGGATTTCAACTTGCATTGTTGTTTGACCAAACAATAAGAACCAGTGCTACTACCCCGCCGTAGATCCTTAGACGTATATTGGACTCCATCGCGGTAGATTAAAAAAAATACCAAATTAGACAAAAATAAAAAAAAGTGTTCTTATGTAGGTGAATTTATGTAACTTTATTTTCTTATTTGTAACTTCTTGAAAATAAAAATTCCAAAACTATAATTTTTAAATATTTTTTTTTATTTAAAAGAAGAAAACAATTGCAATTGTAGCTAAGTGGCATCACTGATAAGAACCCACAAGACATAGTAAGGCTTAAAAAACAAAAAAAAAAAACATTTAAATGGTGTGAGCTTTCACGTCAGTGATGTTTAATACAAAAAAGCATTTATTTTTCCGTCTTTATGCTTGCACATTTGATTTAATACACTTTCTAGACATTAGACAGGACACTATAAAAAGGTTATGGTCGTTAGCTTCAAAAAAAAAAAAAACAATTTTTTTTTTTGCAAAAAGTTCATTTTCTAGCTGGAATATAATATGCAACAATATAAGTTGCAGCTTGCAGTGTTGCAGTCCAACCAGATGGCTTTGTTTGAAAACAATGAGATGGAGTAGCAAAAGGAAGACGATAACACTGCGTCAAATTGTATTTTAATGTGTGTTTTTTTTTTTATTATTTTTTTTTATCTGATGATGGTGCCGGTGACAGGATGGCAAGTTTTGTAATTTATATCGAACAAAACTTCATTTGTCTTAGCCTGAAACGTTGATATAAATTTACGTATAGGTAGCAGATGATTTAGAAGTCCCCAATGAGGTGCGGTATAAGTATTTTACCTAATTTCATCATCATTTTTGAAAAAAGAAAATTTTAAATGGGGATTAAAAAATTTAAAAAAAAATAACACACTAATTTATTTTTACTGGGATTTTTCTAGTTTATGTTTATGCTCATAGAAATTAATTGAATAAAGCTCAAAGCTAATCATGCTATTATAATTCACGTTAATAAATGTATCTAGGTATTCGTTCCCATCACAAATCTTTTCAACTAAATATATTTTACTTGAATCCGTTGACTCTTAAGCTTAATTTATGCTTACTACCTCTTAATTTAGATGGCGTTCAAAGCTCAGGATGGACTACGGCCTCAACCGACAAGCCCTAAACGATCCAGCCAGCTCGGTCTCTAGCTCCAAGTGGCTTGAGGTCGTTCTTCACTTGTGTGCGCCGTCTAAGGTGGGGTCTTCCTAAGATCCTAAGTGAAATAAAATTTTCGTACGAAAAAAAATTGCTCTTTTTCCGAGCGTGAAATTTACAATAAAATTAAGTGCAATTTTTTTAGCTACAAGAAGGAAAAAAAAATTGTTTCGAAGCAAATATAATTCAACGGAATTATTCTAAACCAAATATAAAACAAAATTATTTTTTTTTATGTAAACCATTCGACGAGTTTTATTTCGATTTTGATTTCTTTTCTCATTTATAGACGGTTTAAGAGAAATCGATTTTTCTCCGCACTATTTGTATAATTGTGAAATAACAGTACTGACATTTTTTTTTTAATCTTAAAAATTTACAACGCTTTTCATTACATATCGTTTAGAGTATTTTGAACAAAGAAACAGCTGTTAAATAATTACTAAAAAAAAGTAAACATAAAAGCAATATTTCGCTAATTTTGTTCAGCAGAGCTATTGAAACAAACACAGCCAATTTTTAAAAATAAATTAAAAAAGCATTTTGTTAACAATTTTTAGCATAATCTATATAAATTCCAATTAAGATTGGTGCGTTTGCATAATATTTCTGAGATTTATGTGAAATGTGGTAGAAGATTTGAGCCAATTTAAAAAGTTTATCTGATACCAAAGAAGAAATTTTAAATTAGTTTGCTCAAGCAAACCTCATCCATCAAGCGTCTCTTCGCAACCCACTCCACTCGGAGAACGTATATAAATCCATTCCCTTGCCTTCATGCAAACTAACATAATACCTTAATCTTATCTCCATTACATTACCACACCGTCTGTGCGCCATAATTCTAGTTCGACATCGTTGGCGGCGTCCATCCCAGGCTCCATTTAGTATTAGGAACGTGTAACCCAATCTACATATAACACAGAAAAGTTATACTCTCCCGTCAACTTCCAAACTGCACACTAAAACAATATTTATCCAATCACTTTTAGCCAATACCTGCTATAGCCACATAGAAGTGGAAGAAGTGTATGTAAGTGGAAGTTGTAGAAGCACCTCTCTTGGAAGTGATTCTCTTAAGCTCCTCCGACATCGACATGCATGTGATGCGATGAAGGTGTAGACCTTAAGCCCCTCGAAGCAACAACGCCCAACGGGCGATTGGATTCATATTATAATTCAAGGCACGTTTCGCATAATGACAATGAACTCGTACAGTTTGCCGTTTGCTTTTGCTTTGCAGCGGTTGCGCCACATTCATCTTCTCAGGATGCACCAAAGCATTCAGTTTGGAGCTTGTAGAAAGTATGCACCTGCAGGACTCTATACGCTGAGTGACATTTTTATGTCAACTTCATCGCACATTTGAAGAAGGATTTAACTTAGCATAGCAGGATCATCATTTCGGTGGTGAAAAAAAAAGAGAAATTGAGAGAGTTTGAGTATGCAATGTGATGTGGATGTGGATTTCGGTAAACGTTATTGTCGTCTGATAGAGTGATGATGCTGAAGGTTGAGGATTTTGCTAGTGTTTCAAACTATGAAAATAGCTTTGCGTTTGATCTAAAGTGAAATGTTGATGTTTGCTTTTAATTTCAGCAAAGCAAATTTGCATTCTCAATTGAGTTTCTCAAATCCGTTTTGTTTCTTTTAATATACACCTTCATATGTATCTAAGCCATAGGAAAATTTCAAAATTTCAAGTCTAACTCAATTGATGTTTGGAAATATGAAAAGTTTCATAAATTGGATAATATCCAATTTAAATATATTATTTTTCAACTACACTTAGTTAAAAAAAAATAAGATTGCTTAATAAAATTTAATTGCACTTCTTTCAGCATAATTTGTCTTGTAGTAGGTATATTGTACGAGTATATGTTGCCTTAAAAAAATAAAATTTTATCAGAAACGATTGAAAGCCAAATATTATCGATATCTAATGAAGCAAAATATCAACAAGTGGAAAAATCCGTAACAGAAACAAACCTCTAGGTTGTGAAGGTATATGCTTTATATCCTTTATAGCTTTTTTTATGCTAAGGTTACATACTTATGTCAAATAAAACATAAGGTACTAGCTGACCCGGCGAACTTGATTAATTTATTAATGTTCCTTTTGAAAGTCAAGCGAGCTCCAATTGTTATCACGACTTTCTGACTTTTCCGGCCTAATTTTTCAATTTTTTTCTCCGTAGTGTGATTATCTTGTTCAATATAAATCCAATAAACAAATCTCCATCCAATTTGGAAGATGTTCAGCCGAGTTATGTGCGTACGAACAAAACACTAATTCTGAAAGTTTGAAATTTCAAGATGTTTTCACGACTTTTTGACTTTTTTGGTCAAATTTTCTAATGTTCGTTTGATTTTTTTCAATTTTTGGCTACGTTGTGTATTAATCTGATTCAATACAAATCTAACAAAAAAGCCCCCAACAAAATCGGATGATATTTAGCCGAGTTATGCGCCAACAAACAAAAAGGGATTCAATTTTTTATATAAAGATACTTACCCATCTAAGCTTATTGAAAACTTTTTTAAAATAGTCATTTCATCAGACATGTTCCAGAAAGATATTGCTGAGGAATCCTGTTAATGTGACTGAGATTGCTTACATTCATACATAGGTGCTTATGTCTTTTAAATCTCATTTTCCAAAACTTACCTACATACCAATAATAATTGCCCGGCAGACAGCAGACAGCATCAACTATAACACTCAAGACAGTTATGAAAGTCACTGTCAAAAAATTTGTCTTATTTTTCATTTATTAGGAAAGTTCAGGAAAATGAGATCTCAGAGCCCTCAGCAATCTCACTTACGTGAACAAGATTCCTCAACAAAATTTCTCAGTTTTTCTGTTAAAACTCTGAGGAAAAAAAATTTGGATTCGCTTGCTCATTTTTTGAAGTTGAGAAATCTCAGAGATCTCCTTTTCCTGAACACGCCAATTAACTTAAATCTCAATTGCCCTGCTGTCATACAAGTCAAGATTATTTAAAAAAAAAGTTGACACTCGCTCTTTCAATAAATAAAAATTAGATAAAAACCCTAAGGAAACGGTAGACGATTTTTTTCGGACAATATAGAGATAATTGATTTTCCAGTTTTACCATGGGTGTTTTTGTTAAAAAATTTCAAGCTGTCTTATTGTAAAATGTCATCTATTATTTTTGTTGTCTGCTCGAATGTCAGAAGTTACTTTAATTCCTTTAAATTTTCTCTAATGACAGGCAGATCCGCTAGTGGTAGAAGGTTTTGTTTGAGAATATGTTTTCTCTTAAGTGCAGTCAGAAACCACATGTATAATAAATCTTATCGTTTCATGTAATATTCAAGATGTATCTTTCTGACATTTTTAGAGTGTTTGTCTGGAACTCAGTCCATTTAACAAAATAATCGATTCACTTAAACTATTAACACCACAGGACAAACAATTCTCCTTTTGTTATATACATTATGTGTACATTGTACATAAATATAGCTGGTTTTCATTGAATTACTACATCACTTTCCAATATAGGCTGAACGCCAGTTCTGACCAGGCAAAATCCATTCAATTGAGGAACAATCAATGATTACATTTTATCTCACTCTAGTAACCCAAAATCCCATTCCATTTCAACCTCAAAATTCCTCAAAATCCCCATAAACAAAAGCTAAATTTAATGTCGGTATCGGTAGAATGGTTTAGAAGATAGACAATGATGAAGATGGAAAAACGAACAAGGAGTGAATTCCTTCCTTGTGCCCTGTCGAACGAAAAGAATACCCTACTCAAATAATTTCATTTGTTGTTCTTCTTGTCAATATCACTTGCAGAAGACCTCCATTATCAATTATTATTATGTTCTTCTTGGAGCCTTTTTGAAAGGTTAAATTGATATTAGGGGAGGAGAAAGAGGATTTTGATGCAAAACCAATGCTGACTGAGCATTTAGTTTCTCCAGAAATGCCATAATGATATTCATGATTAAGTCTAGGATATTTTATCAAAAACACATTTTGTTTCTTGTTGAAGAAGTTGCTGTTACAGGTATTATGGCCATTGAAAGATTTAAAATAAAAAATGTTAGAATTGTAATCAGGATTGAAAAGATATTGTAGAGAATAGAAGGTATAGACCGAGAAAGGATTTTAATATTGGGTTTTAGGTTTCTTGGCACTCATAGAGAAAAAAATTTATTTTCCATGGAAGGAGAGGTTTTAAATTAATTGCTACTTCTTCAAGTTCAAGGTGGTATCTTGTCTAAGGTATTAATATGATACATTGAACCTTCTGAGACATTAACGACAACTGTTCTAAATTTGGAATTTTTATATTTACTGTTTTGAAATTAGGAAAAGAGTAAAAGCAAAAGTCTCCAAAAGATTTAAGACCTAGATTTGAACAGCCTGCTTCACAATGTCTGAATAAAGTTCTGATAACTTACTTACCCTTTCTTCCAAATTAGGTATGAACTTGCATACAAAACAAAAAGTATGAGTATGTCTGTTAAGTGGGTTGGTATTATAACAAACAATTTTGAGGTATACCTAATCTCAAAAATTAGTATTTAATGGAAGGCAAAATCAAGGTAAAATTATACCTTATTTTCCTTACTCCTACATGAACCTTTTCACTTTCTTCCACCATACAAGACACACACACATATTCTTACATAAGCTGTGTAATTAAATGAAAACTATTTCATACGTACTTAACGTTCCATAAATCCGTAAAAACTCATATAAACTACATGATTTTATGCTTACCAAAATGCTCATTTCCTAGTATATTTTATGGGCTGTTGTATAGAAGTTGAAGCTGAAAGGAGTGCACTTTTCGCGTTATAAATGCCTGCTTTTCGAATGTGAAGAGCGTCCATGGAGAACCTTTTTCTTCTTCTTCGTTTACCCTTGTACAATGTACATCGTGTCTAATCTAATATACCATTATATGTGTGCGAGTTCCATACAAAATACATATGCCCTTTAGGAGGTGCTTGAGGTATTTTCGGAAGAGTGAATTGCTTTTAGTTTGAGAAAATATAATTTTAAGTGCAGAAAATTAAATTAAATTTGCATTTATCTTGTAAGTCTAGAGAAAACTATAAACATTAACATGACCTACAAAATGGAGGAAAACTTCTTCAATATAGGCATGAAGAGGGTGAACGTTAAGTTCGAGCCTTAAATATTAAATTCGTTCATTGTTTTTTTGTTTTGAATGTAGTTTTTACACGCAGTGCTAAAAAAATGGGACTGATTTTCATCAAGACATAAATATATCACTTTTATAGATATGTGGACCAATCCGTGACGATATATAAAAATCGCATATTTTTAGCATTATTGATTGATGAAAAAAATTGTTGACACTCAGTCGTTTGATTAAATTCGTAAGAGTTCGGATATAAAAATTAGGTTTTTTTTCAAACGGTTCTGAAGGTACCGTTATTTTTATAGCTGTACAAATAATTTTAATAAATTTAGTACAACTTGTCTTGGAGATATAGCTATTCAGTTTTCAACGCAAAAACAAATTGGAAACGTTTTTAAAAAAACCCAAAAAAAGAAACTTTTTTAAAATTTTAATCATAATACTATTTAAACGGTGCCGTGATATAAGGCCAAGTGACATAAGGCCAAATTTTAAGGTTGGTCTTATGTCACTTTTTAAAAGTGACGTAAGGCCAATTGGGCCTTATGTCACTTTGAACTGTTTTCTTTAAAACCGAAACTATACTGAATAAATTCGGTATGTCGCCACGTAGTTGTATATGTACATATACATATGTTACTGTAAAAACCCGAAATAATAAAATTCTGGAATTTACCAATAAATCCAAGAGCACCCAGCTTTATGGCGTATAAAATGTGAGGTATGTATGGGGCGGGCATGCTGCCCCCTGCAACCCCCCCTACTCAGCCCACTATAGGATTTGGGGTAGGTGCGAGGTTGGGTGTATGCAAAGTTTTTTTGTATTTAAAGAATCTGAATTTAAAAGATTCTTAAAATACAAAAAAACAAAAAACCACTCAAGTGAGACCCAAGCCTCAAATATTTTTTGTTAAAAATGGGAAATAAATCCCAAATTTTTAAGAAACATAAAAGAGTAAAAAGATTTCGCATTTCAATACAATAAACAATAAATTTTTGGTGTTTTATTTGAACGAAAATTAGGAAAAACAAAAGTCACAATAACGAAAACTCAGGTGCCGCAAAATAATAACTGTTTTTATATAGGGGTTTAATGCAATAATTTTTTACTATGGGAGGGGGTCTAGCACCAAGCAAAAGAAAATTTGCATACACCCAACCTCGCACTTACCCCAAATCCTATAGTGAGCCAAGCAGGGGGGTTAGAATTTGGGGTAGGTGCGAGGTTGGGTGTATGCAAAGTTTCTTACATTTAAAGAATCTGGATTTAAAGAAACTTTGAATTCATCAAAATTGTGGGTTTTGATTTTATCAAATTCTATAAAACTAAAATTTATTGTAATCATATTATAAAACGGCAAACGTGTTTTTTGTGGTACAATTTACGCCGTCTACAAAAGCGAAAGGCATATAAATTATATATCATTGAAAAGGTTTTTTTGCCCAGAAGTGCACAATGCAAAAATTTATTAAATAATTGCACCGCAAAAGACAAAAAACAATAAAATAAAATTGCATAATAAGTGCGAGCGAGAGCCAGAGCGAGACGGAGCAAACAAATATGCAACTATCTTTTTTTTTTTTTTTTTAGTTTATTTGGTGCAATTTTTTAAAAAAATTTTCCAATGTGCACTTCTGTGCAATAAAACCTTTTTAACGATATAAAGACCGCGTAAATTGTACCACAAAACTAACTAAAACCGAAAATTCGCGACACGACACACGACCGACAAAATAATAAACACTTTAAAGTTCACGATGTGACGTTTCGATTTTTTCGACAATAAAACCAACCAGTTTTCCAGCACTACTGGAAAGATTATTGGAATATCAGTTGGCAGCGTTCAGAAAATAATAATAATGAAATACAATGAAATTAAGGGTGGGACACAAGTCTGCCGCAGCACATTGAATTTTCTTGGGATGATCTGTTAGTACCTGTTTGCATTGGATTTTGCAACCAGTGAGACGTGTAGAGTATGTGTGAAAAAGAGAAGGGTGGATTGCACCAGTTTCAATAAATATTCTCGGATTAAGCATGAAGATTTTTTTGTGTGAGTGAGAGATACATGGATTTTAAGGGTGGACTGTGTGAGATAGGGAAGGGAAGATTGTTATGAAAGGATTTTTTCTAACGCGCTTCATTAAAAATCCAATGTAAACAGGCACTTAAAGTAAAGAACTCCTGTAGGCACAATTTTCGCGAGGAGGAAGAACATAGAAATATTCAAAATATTTTGAAAACCAAATCGTCGTGTATAACAAAAAAAAATACATTAATGTAGTTGGGTATTGTCGGTTCGGTCAAGGTATTTTTAAGTTTTAATCATCATCATATTATAAAACGGCAAACACGAATTTTGTGGTACAATTTACGCGGTCTAGAAAAGCCGAAGGCATATAGATTATATACCGTTGGAAAGGTTTTGTGCCACAGAAGTGCACAAAATATAAATGATTTAAACTACTAAACCGCAAATAAGTTAAATTAACAAAAAAAAATCGTATTAATATGGAGCGAGAAGAGAGCGAGAAAGAATATTTGTAAAAACACAAAATGAAAAAAAAAAAAAAACAACTACGAAACAATGCAACATAGTTATTGTGCATGTGTTTGATTTGGATAGTAGATATGTAAGATGGAGAGTGAGATAGAATACAGTCATAGTGGAGTTGGCGGCTTGCACGTCATATAAGTATAAAAATCGTAAGTTTGTAAGTAGATACTTTGTAGGCTTTTAACTTCAGTCAAAATGTCTGTCAATTAGAAGATAATGTAATTGGCACTCGAATTTCGAGGGCTGGACGTACTAGTTATATTTAATTATTAAAAAAAAAACATTGTTGGTCCTAAAACGCCCCAAGTTTTATCATTTGGAAATTCTTATTTAGTGGGACATAAAGTGGGCCGTATGTCTCACTTGAGTGGGACATAACGCCCAAATTCAATTTCGGCATATCTGGTAAAAATGTGCATATTATTTATTTTTACAAGTTTACGGATATGCGTTTCGCTAAAACTCAAAAATTAAAAAAAAAAAAATTAAGTGAAATCTACCATGCTCATTAGATAGATACGAGTATTAGAATTCAACGATGAATATGATACGAATAAAGTTCTATATAATCAATTCGTTTGTTTATAGAACAATAAAAGTTTTATGAATTTCTAAATTTTAATCAGATTCTTAAAAGGCTAAGGGCAAGAGTTCAATAAAAATGAACCATTAATGTACATATTTCAATTAAAACTTGAATTCTTTTTACCCTCCAAACTTTTCAAATTGTTTAAATTCGTTTTGGTTTTAAATTTTCAACTATGTAAAAAAAACAATAATAAATAATATGATCCATTCATCCTGTAGCAAAAATAAATACACCACGAAGGAAATTCATTTTAAATTTTAATTATTCATCAAACTTCCCCCACAATTAAATTTCAACGAATCTAGCTGATAAAAGGCTTACTTCCGTCATGCCCTCTCGTTGTACATCTACCTCTACCGATACACCTATCGTTCCATATAAAGGTTGTCTTGTGGTGCAGTTATTCCCACGCTGCATTGCTGCTACAACCTCCAAAAACTACTGATACTGCTGCTGCTGGCGGTGGTGGTGAAAAGGACAAAGTGTGCTGCCAACTCACTAGTATACTAGTGTTCGGGTTGGATTACCTTCATTCACGAAATGCAATTAATTTGCATTTTCTGCATTATCAGCTACCACCGAACGAAATAATAATAACTGAGCCAAAAGCATCACCAAGTAAAAGACTCCCAATTGAAACCTCGGCTACACCGAAAAATATTAAAACAGTTACATTTTTTTTGTTGTTGTTGTATTTGTGTTGTGAAGGTGGGTGGAAGTTTTGAGCGCTATATAATAGTTGGCTAAGTCGCCTAGCGGCAGCAAACCGTATCGTTGGTGGGCGGCCATAATGGCTGAAGAAGGAAGGGTCCCACCAAGAATAACAACAACCCAGCTAGTCCCTTTAGCTCTGGGATTCACATAGCAGATAGCACAATAGACATTTCGTTAATTAAATTCCATTATTTATCCTATGACTGTAGGATTTATCCGCTGTGCCCTGAATATAGAGTCCAGCGGAAAGGAGAAAATTGAATGACAAATCTATTAATTTCAGAAATGCTTTGGATAATGATATCAGGAGTTTTGGGCAAATGATCATTTAATACGATAGGTGGTTACGATAGGAGAACTTCGAACCTCAGAACTTAATCAAAGCAAATTAAATTGTTTCTACCGAAAATCTTAAACAAGTTATATTTTGAAGATAGAAGTTCTTACGAGTGTAACTAGGCATTTGCTCATGCTATGTTTAACTGTAACTATATTTTGAGAATCCAAAAACTGATTTATAAAAATTTGTATGTAATGGTCAGTCTATCTTTCTACCCGTTTGGTTGTGACTTCGAAATCACTGAACGGAAAAAATTGCTTTTCTAGTACAAAAACGAAATAAGCAGTTGCATTTAAAGTGTATGTCGTCTTCTCCTTTAATTTTTGTAGTAATATTGGAACTTGTGTGTTTTTTTTTTTCGTCACATAAAATAGTAGGAATTATTCGGGAAAAATTCCAGCATCAACAACAAACAGTTATCATGTTTTTAACAGCCGTTAAAATTATTTTTGAACAACAACAACTTAAAGGCGCTATACCACCAATTGTTTACGAATTAATTTTAGGTATTTTAATTCGTTTTATTTGGTTTGGCTGAAGATATAGTTATTTCAAGGGGTGTCGAGCCGCCTATCATCAGTCTCCTATTTAGTGATGCTGAGCTTTAATCCAATTTTACTATCCAAAAATTTCTACATGCACATCACGCTTAGGAGTCGAATCCCACGCATATCAGATTTTCTCAGTCTTAAAGGTCGTATTTTTTTGCATTAAAAACTTCGAATTTCGCATTTGTTGAAATAAATTTACTGTTGAAAAACAACAACAACTTATTTTGTTTGAATAAATATTTCTTAAAATTTCCTAAAACATGCAGAAATTTTTAGTGGATTTTGGTATAGAAGAATATTATTCTATTATGTTTTCCTAATCTTAAACATTCTTCCCTCAAGTTAATAAATACAGAGTATCATCGAGCCATAAACTCTCCACTATTAAAAAATCATTGCTTAATTATTCTGGCAATACCACGCCACTAGGGTTCCCTCCTTTTCAATTATTTGTCCTCCCGTCCTTCCTTACTTAAAAATGTCCTCCTTTTCAAAAATCTGAAGGATATAATAATAATCAATGATTCATATGATAAGTATACAAGGTGATCGGTATAAGATGCACCAAACTGCTGGAGCGAGTAGGTTGGATTAAGACAAGAAAAAAATCGTTTGGGAGGGGGGTCTATTTCCCCCCGTTTAGGCAGGAGAGGTAATTTTTTAAAAAATTGACTTAAAACAGAAAAATAAATTTTTTTAAAACAACGTACGGTACAATTTAATGTAGTACCCCCCCCCTCCCACACGATTTTTTTCTTGTCTTAACCCAATCTACTTGCTCCAGCAGTTTGGTGCATCTTATACAAATCACCCCGTATATGTACCTTTGGTGTTTTATGTGTAAAAATGTCATTATTTCTGTCATTTTATACCAATTGTTTGTCCATAATCCTGCTTTATGACAAACAATTGGAATAAAATGACACAATTAATGACATTTTGTCACTAGTCTAAACATATTCAAATAATTTTTCTCAATGGTAAATTTAGTCTTGATGTATTACTGCTGCTATAAACATCTCGCAGGATTAATTGGAATGCACATTTTTTTTGCTGCGTGCACTCGCTCTAGGTGTGTGAAAAAATTTCATAATTTTTGCCAAAAATGTTAGGCTTTGAAACTTTGAAAAAAATTAACGTGCCATATTTTCTGAAAAAAACGTGCCAAAATTCGTGCCATGTGAAAAAAGCACAAATTCTTCTATTTGTTTTTTTTTTAAAGTAATCAATTTTGTTATGGGGTGTAGTACAAAAAATCAATTGCTCTATTCGTGAATTGTGAAAATATTAGTTTGTGTCGATTTTTTAAGAAGTTTGGACCAATTTTCATTTAATTTTTTCGAAATTTGATTCATTTTAAGTAGAATTAAGGAAATAAAAAAAGTCCCAATTTGAACATTTCTGTGTCATCGGGCCACGAGGAAAATATCGTGCCAGAAAAGCACGATCGTGTCAATTTGGCAACGCTGCCTTGAAATACAGTTTTAATTCTTATGAATAAGAAAAGTTTAGCAAAAACTTATTATTTTCCTTAAAATCTTTCGAACTTTTCAAATTTATTATGATTTTTTTTTATCAGCATAAGGAATTACATAATAAAATTTTCTTTTTCATATTATTTATGCCTTTTTCTAATTTAAGTATACCAAGACGTGGTTTTCCAAGTGTAACCAAGGCCCCCAAAAATTTACAGTAGGGAAAATTCTGTCGAGGAAAACGTAGCATATACTCGATAGGCCCTTGATAGTAAAAACTCTTTGTCAAAGTTTTGCTGTCCCATCAGAAATAACCCTTTTATATTTAAAAGTAGTAAGCGTATCCAGACCAGTAAGCGAAAAATCCCAGTACCGAATCTAAAATAGCTACACCAATTTGTTTTATTTTTTTTTTGTCTCGATGCAAATAAATAAAACCCAGGCGAGGGCCTGGTATGATTTCGATAGTAACCCTTGCTGACCCCTTTTAAAATCTATGTAAGACTTTCTAGGTCCTTATCTAAAACTAAATTGTTTTTCCAGGCGGGGCTTCAAATTTTTTGTTTTGTTTTTATTAAGAAAATATGTGTCCTCCTTTGATTTCGAAGAAAGTTGGGAACCCTACACGCCACAAAAGAATAATTAAAACAAAGCAAAATGTCAAAAAGTCTCGACAATTTTCCGCGCGATTAACCTAACCTGTTAAAATGAAATTTTTGATTTGAAATACATAGTTTGAGTAGATTGGCCGAAGATTAAAATTAAAAAAGAAAACGTTTTCATACCTATGTAAGTTTTTCTTATAATTTCTTATTTCTTTAATATCTAAATTGTTATTTTTAGAAAATAAAAACAACTGTAATTAATTGGATAAATACGGTTTTTATTTTGGAAATAATTTGGTTTTTCACCAGAAAGTCTGCGCGCCGACACAGACCATTCTCAGAAGTGTCAAGTCTTGCTTCTGTTTCTTAAACATTTGAAAGTTCAACCTACTGGGACTGCTATTTCAAAGGTGATCGATGATATTCGCCAAGAAATCAACAAGAAAAATGTTTCAATACTTGTGTTGCCAAATTTTTCAAACAAATTCATATATCCCATGGAATTTTACTGATGAAATTGAGAAATAATTTCAGTTTTAAAAAATATTGCCATTAATCTTATCATCAGGCTTTTTCTATAAAAAAATAAATTTTTTACTTTACTCCCTACGTATATGTGTTCCGCAAGGGTCTATTTTATGGCCTTTGCTTTTCTCGTTATTTAATATGATCTCCATGAGATTCTTAAATTCAGTAAGACTGCTTGAATTTTTTTAAGTTTTTTACATTCGTGTTTTATTCTTGGAGTCTTTCTATTTGCAGTTAAAAGATTGCAGGAAGTACAAAAGACTTCACTGCAAAGCTTTCAATTCATAAGACTCCAAGAATGTAAGGAATATAAAAGACCTTTAAATGATGGCATTGTTATAGATTTAAAGGTAATTAACTTATTAACTATACATGCTTGGAAGTTGAAATACTGAAGTGAAGAAGAAGTACTTTTAAATAAGTCTTTTTATTCAATTAACTGCAGTTTCAAAATGTTTGCTTTTTTTTTACATCCTCTGTAAACTAGTTAATGTTATGTTAATATTACAATGCAATTCAGTTTTAAAACCATATTTTTTACTATATATGTAGGCATGGATGAAAGTTCGATGAGGCAGACCCAGCGCCATCTGTTATTCAACAATTTAAATAATTTGGTTCTGTTTGAAAAACTTTCATACAAAAATACTAAAATCACGATAGACCAAAAATCATTTTGGACAACTTATGTGTTTTATTGATTAGTTTTAAAGTTAAACTTGTATACAATTTTATGCTTTTGACCTTAATTTAATCTTTTTTCAAAGCACAAAGCTTATAAGTAGAAAATTTTCTTACCACAGAAATATCCATCCTTGCTTGCATTTCAATGACGACCTATTCCATGATCCTGGCTTGAGAGTTGAAATAGAACGACTACATTCATTCATAAGGAGTTGATAGAAAACTTTGAATTTGTGTTGCAGAAATGGACTAGAGCTTATCCCTTTTATTATTTATTTTGCTTATTTTTTGTTTTAACTCTCAGATTCATAGAACAAACAGCAACCTTCGAAAGGACAACTCACATTCATAGGACAAGACCCCTTGCAGCTGGCAATCGTTTGGTTGGATGAATGACGACAAATTTACTCTTGGTACACAGGACAGGAGATCCTTTTCAATCAAAACGTGACTGCATTACGAAATTGTTTTTGTTCTACAACAAAGAATGAAAAATAATAAAAAAAAAATAAATACACAATAAAATTGTTTTTGAAAAAATGATGTAATGTAAGCAATAGCAAGTTGAGATTGTCCTCGTCAGGATGATGAAGAGATTTATGACGATTTTCCGATTATCAAAGCATTAAAAATGCCCTAAAAAGTATGGTTTATGTAAAGAAACGTTAAAACTTAATTACCTTTCGATCAATGTTGTTTTTGTTTTTAAAAAAAGTCTTATTTACGAGCACGCCCGTAGCCAGGATTTTGATTCGGAAGGGGCTTGCTTCATAGCTTTTACCAAAGCTTGGCGTTTTATCCTGAATTGTGTGGACCATTAAAAGATATTTGAATCGATTATTTAACAAGACCATTTAAATTTGACTGATTTTTGCAGTAGCAGATATAGAATTTTTGTATATTATAAACTGCTCTTATAAAAAAATATGCAACTTTTTTTTTCAATTTCAAGTACTTTTTTTAACAAATTATTACCTTTTTATATTTTTGTTACAGAAGTAGCCGCACCGCATTCATTTTTTGAATCCACAGGGCCAGATCTACAGCAACCAGTACCAGATGGTCTGTAATTTCCTTTAGCTTAGGGCCATATTATTCACTCAATACATCTAGATTAAAACTTAAATCTGGATGTAAATCATACAAATTCAATGTAAATTCATCTGGATTTAAGTTTACATCTGGATGTATTGAGTGAATAATATAGCGGTTAGAGACTTTAATATTCGCATCAGATAAATAGAACTCAAGATATGCCTAAGCTTCTTAAGAAAACCTCATTGGCATTTTTTGGATATTTTATACGACGCAAAAATCAACGAAAAAAATTCCAAGAAAAATGCTGATAAAGTTCGTTTAACACGCTAATATGTTGGGTTCTATTAATCTGATGGTGAATATTAAAAAAGCCACAGTAGATTACGTTTCTGGATTATAACGTGTTGTTTGTTTTTACTAAATTCAATTTAAAATAGGTTATTGTCAAGATGCTAGATGCTATGCTGATTAAAAAACATTTCTGAAAACATCTTCGGATTTTTGTCTTATGCCATTAGACATAAGAAATAAGGATTTCCTCATATTAAAATCATTTCGAGTCTTCAGCCCCTTCCCCCCCCCCCCCCCCCAACTGGTTACGTTCCTACCATTACGAGTAAGTACCTGTATACATTTTTAAGGGTCCGGTCGCTCGGTGTAAAAAAAAAGCGAGTATAAAAATACATATGTATATAAAAAATAAATTATTTAGTTGCAATTTTGAAGAAATCCAATTGAAATAGTTTACTCACTTCTGATCGAATTCCGATTTAACAACAAATTCCTGAGTTTAATTGTTAAAAATCAAAGCATTTAACAAACCTTAAATTTATGAGCTGTTTAGAAATACATAACATGTATATACGAGTAGGCACAATGTAGAAAATATATTTATGACAAAAGTATAGAATACCTAGCACTATTTTTGTTTTTAAAATTGTTGACAGGTGTCTAGTGAGCCGTAATAACACCCGCATAAATTTTCCTCATTTTGTACATAAAACTCAAATTTGATCATCTGGAAAAGTGGCATACGTAACTTTGCGTCTATCCTTTTCCCAAAAACCCCTCAGGATACATTCGCAACCCAGTAAATATATACCTATACACCTAATGAAATTCCAAAACAGCAAGGATGTTCAAAGTCTTGGTGATGGTAACAGAACGGCTCCTAATGTTGATATGCTGCTGCCTGAAAAGTTATCTCAAACATTCTATAGAACATCGAATAAAATCCTATAAAGCGGATCGAAATAACTTCGGTTTTTGGTATCTAATACTTTAACCATTCATTTTTATGACTTTTCAATCGAACACCATATCATCGTATATGTATATGAATTTGTGTATGCATTGGATTGTGCAAAATCGAAGAATTTCTTTGAGGGAGTATGAGTGAGGAAATAGCTTAACTTTATCGAGTTTTCTTTTTTTTTTATTGAATACATTTGAATAGGATAAATAATTTATAAAGTTTATTTACGGACTAACATGGACTATTTTATTCATAAATTCATGGTCCCTTTGAGCTGTTTGTTGGATTGACAACCAACAAACGGTGAAATTGGCTTTGGGGGAAAGGTAAACATTTGATGAAGTTTTTAAAAAATTCTTTGAGTATTATTTTGTCAACATTTCGTACTTATTGAAATATGAAAAAAAAAATTGTACACTCCTTAATAAGTTTCAATAAATATAAGGCGCCAGTTATAGCTTTCATTAAAATCAGTATTAAGCCCAAAACAAAGGGTACATATGCCATAGTAATTATATCTGTGCCCCTTCTACATAAACCCTTCAAGCTAATTCACTGACTCAACTTTATCGGTCTTTCTTGGATCTTTGCAAAACTGAGTGTTTCACGCACAACTACAAAAATTCTTAGGCATTTTCCCCAAACCTTTGTTTAGTTCATCTTTGCAAGTGGAACAGCGAAGACTTTTTTTTTTTGTATTTTTTTTTTCTTTTTTTATTATTTTCTTATGAAAAATTGAGAAATAGTCACTAAATAAATAAAATGTTACTGTTTTTCGTTCATTTCGTCTTTTTGTAGTGTAATAAAATATGACTGTTTGTAAATTGTATTTACATATATAAATGATGAAAATAACGGCCATATTAATGACTTTCTTCAAAGCTAGTTTTACGAAAAAACTAATTGGGGTTTCGAGTTTTAAGTTTTTCACTAATTTTTTTTTACTTTGACATCTAAATCAAAGTATTTGTACATATTTTGTCATCTAAATCAAATCAATAATTTTTTTAAAAGATTTAAAACTCTAAGCCCCCTTTAGAACTAGTTTTCAGAAAAAACTAGATAAAGTCAATAATATGGCCATAAGTGTCTTGAAATGAAAAAAATGCTTTGTTTGTTTGTTGTAGGTAATCTCGATTGGAGTAACTTGGAAGGAAAAAAGCTTTTTTGAAAGTACTGTAGAACTCAAGTGGGGAAGTACTTTTTTTGCGATTCGTTTAGGATCCGTTTTGGTTTCGGTTTTCGCTGAGTATGGTGAACTCTCACTCTCACATTACATGCGCAAGTAGGTCATTGGTGATGATTCTAATTTCCATACTAATTTGAGCCGACAAACGCAGTTTTGCGGATCAGTATTTGTATCCGTACGCGGAGTCCTCCATACGTTCTTGACTACGTGTGCGGATCCAAAACGGACTCTTTTGCTTAAAGGTAATGATTGTTTTATGTCAATGATGATTATTGTCCAGTTCAGACAATATGTAATAATAATTGATTTTTCTCAATTCCTGCGTAAATTTCTGTTAAATTTACTCGACACATTAATACAGGCATAGAGCCTCAAGTCCACAGAAAAGAAAATCACAAGTGTAGTTTGACCCACTTAAATAGTATTTTTTGGCCACAACCCACAAACCTTGGACCTATTGCAGTCCAATGTGGAGTATAATTGATTAGAACTTTTCTGAAATAGATCCTTGGTGTCTGAAAACTTTAAATAAAAATCAATGATATTCTTTAATTATTATTTAATAATCAATAAATTTTTAATCTTTTTGAAAACTGTAAGATCCAGTGGTGCATTTTATTTATACCAGGTCGGCGAATATATAAACTCTTAATGGAACCAATACGACCCTATAAAATTATTTCCTACTTATTTCCAAAGTCTTCAACTCATGTTTAATTGCATTTTCCACGTAAAGAATAGCTTGAGTATTCTATTTAGGTACAGTTTTTTAAAAATTCGAAAATTTTTATTTCGCTTTCGTGGTTATAGCCCTTGAAATGATTAATCTGAAAAGCCTTTTCCATTCGAACATAAACCATCGATATATTCATGCCACATACGTTGGCTGGCGATTCCTTAATACTCTCTTCAAAGTCCAACCACACACACTTA
This sequence comes from Epistrophella euchroma, assembly GCA_947049315.1. Lineage (NCBI taxonomy): Eukaryota > Metazoa > Arthropoda > Insecta > Diptera > Syrphidae > Epistrophella > Epistrophella euchroma. The sequence continues at coordinate 2,089,239 of OX346247.1, read as the reverse complement.
TTTGCCATAATTATTTATCATACTTATATAATTTATATGAAATTTGCTTACGTTCACCCTTTTTATATATTTTATGGGAATTCTTTTTGTATCCATTTAAATTATTATACCTCTGAGACTTGCAACGACTTCAAGGGTATCAATAATATACACTAAAGGGTTCATTCGCAAGGAATAAAGTTGTATGTAAGTCCCCTGCTACATTATATTTACTATATACACTTACATACATAGGATATAGCTGTACCTTTTATGATGATTAAATGGTACCAATGATAGTTGGGGGGGGGGCATGGGGCTGGACATTGGATTTGGTATGGTGATGTGGTTTTAAACCACATTTCTTTGGGGAATTTGGAAAATATCTGACATCAAAATTTCATATATTCGTGACTCTGAGAGAAGTTTTTGCTACTGTGAGGAATAAGTTTCCATATTCTCGATTCTAAAAGTTTGTTCATTGGAAGCCACACATCTAAAAAGGGCATCACAGAGCAACACAGGCAATGCACAGCTTTAATTTTAATTTCAAAGTTTTAGTCTCAACTTGAATTCAACTTCCCCTTGATAGTACATACAAATATTCTCCCACAGTCCAAAGCAACACCATCTTTTATAGTTTAAATGGTAATGGAATGCATTCATATAGGTAGGACCTTAAGTATAAGAAACAAAAAAACCTCTCCACGTAGAAACTCAATAGGAAGTTTTACCCTTTAGAGAAGGACTCAAAGATTGTGGCTAACCAACATTAAATTTAATGACATTATGCAATTAACTTTTGGAAACCATATAAGCAAAAAAACTAAACATATTTTATTAGTATTTTATCGAAATAATCATTTTATCGACGTTCATTTACCGTTACATCAAGTAGCTGCAATAATTGTAAAAAGGACAAATTATTGTGTTCAAAAGCTATCAGTTTTTGGTGATTGTGTGAAGGTTTGTGTGGCCTGATTACATTCAAATGTGAAGTGATTTTAGATTCACTTGCTCATTTTTTGACGTAGATAAACCTCTGAGATCTCATTTTCCTGAACATGCCAAATTTCTTTAATCAAGGAATCGTTTCTGTTTCTATTCCAATGATAACGAATAAATAGAATTTTGTGCTTACTTTACTTAACCCTTCGGCTGCAGGTATTAAGATGTGAAGATGTCCTTGTAGATAAACACATATGCTAAAGGTCCTGAAGTATCCATTATTCAAAACTACAACTTTTTAGGGTTGTAACAATTTTTGGGAAAGTTAGTCATCATCTGCTTTGGTTCGGAAAGCGAAGATGAAGATGACGAAGAGTTTTGGATTCTTGAAAAAAAACAGAAAAATTAAACAGGAGACTTTTTAAATTTTGTTTTATTTTACAATACTTTTTTCGCCCGGTGTTACAATATTGAAAGATTTTACTTATTATTCTTTTTAATTTGTATCTATCAATAACGGTAATATCGAAACAAAACTTATTTTTTAAATTAATTGAACATATTCCTACAGGGTGTCCTGGGATCATTCCAAGAAAAGAATTCTATGGGCAAAAAACTGTATCTCCCCCCTCCCCTCCTTCAGGGCGAGGAGTTCGGAAAAATTGACTTTAAATTGAAAGAAAAATATTTAAAATTAAAGAAAGTACGTACAACAATATGTCATAGTTTTCTTGAAAGCAAATATTTCATTCTTTAACATGTTTTCTAAATTAAGTTCTTTAAGTAAATAATTTTTGAGAAATTAAATTCCAATTTTTGAAAAAGGAAGAAGCATCTTTTTTTTTTTTTTTTAATTTCTAAAAAACTAAAAAAAATTTTTTGCACCCGGTTTCCAGTATTTGACCAAGAATTAATACTGACATTGAATATTTGTAAAAACAGTGGGAAACACACAAAATTTTGAAAAAAAACAACTTGACTTGAAATTTATGTTCTCAAAAATTATTTACTTACTTAAAGAGCTTGATTAAAAAAATATGTTAAAGAATGAAATATTTACTTTCAAAAAACTGTGACTTATTGTACTTTCTTTAATTTTAAATATTTTTTTTTCCATTTTAAGTCAATTTTTCAGAAATTTCCCCTCCCCGCTCTAGGGGGGACATACAGTTTTCTTCTGATACATTTTTTTTCCTAGAATCATCCCACGAATCGTCACTTAAATTATAAAGCACGAGTTAGGGGACACCCTGTATATTCAAATCTACAATCAAAACTGATCTTTTTTTTCAAAAAACTAAAGTTAGCTTGTTATAGCCACCTTTCAGTAGAGAACAAAGCAAATTGGTACGTGAGGCCAAACTCTCGATTAGGTATCAACTTTGGAGTTTTCAGCAAGTTGAACAATAGAGGAAAGAAAACAGACATGAATTTATTTGATATTTTGTGTTTCGGAATTTTAATATTACAGGCATTTTCTGTAGTGATGTTAGGTGTACATTATGTATATCATTTTTTTATGAGTTTATCAAATGAAATATATCAGCTATAGTTTTTCATTTAAGATCAATAGTTTTATACCGTTATGAAAAAAAGAATTATTAAACAAAAAGCTTTCTTAATTTGAATAATACAATTATGGTGAAGCTTCTTCCTTCTTACAACCCATCAGGCTCTCTGCATACAAAACCTAACGTTAAAATGTATGACATACACAAATTCTTTCCACGCCTTATATCTGTTAAACATTTCCTTATTCTATCCTATGGCTCTTGAAATTAATAGTTTAAGGGTCAAAGACAACTCGAATTGGCTGAATCCTAGAATAATTATTCACAAACTCAAACCGCAATTACTAACTGTTTTGGCTCGTGTTATCCAAAATGCCAAACATTAATTATAATCGAGGATATTGTGCGTGTTTTAACATAAATATATATAAAGGACAATGAAAATCATAGGAGAGGTCAACATGCTAATATAGAACCAAGCATCAGAAGTACCTACATATACATTTATACATACATCGGCTAATATGCGGCAATGAACCTACTTACATCATCCATGTTATTTTAGGGAAAGCCAGATTTCACACAATCAAGTAGATTAGGATTTAATTAAATTCGGTTTTGCGGAATAGGGCGGTCATAAACATCAATGACCTGTTTAAGACCGATTGTAATTTATATTTAATTGCAGTTCAATATACAGAGAGAGAGGTCAAGAGTTGTCTAACTTAATTGCAAATGAGCTTGTTGATGGCAGAAGATTTATTTTGAGAGTAATGTCTATTTTGTTGAAACAGCGACGTTAAGTTTTTGGTATAATCAAGTACCTATATGTTTTTTAGGTACAAATTGTATACAGTACCTTCATTTAAAAAAAAAAAATCATAATTTAGATATAGCCCAGGAAAATTAGACTTTCACTACGAAAAAATTCCGACAAAGCTGAATTTTGGTGGAGATGTTTATTTTTGTACCTTAAGCGTTTTCCAAAAAGTACCTTAAATTTGGACCGGGGCTAAAATTTTTAGGGGGGGGTGAAAGGGGTTGAATTTCAGTTTTTCGCTAAAAGAATAACCATCACGAAAGTTACGTCAGATCATAAATATCATCAGAAGTGGGGTAGTCAATCAATATGGAAAAAAATTGTCTGCCATCAAAGTGTTTTAGGAAGTACATGTTATAAGAACCGTTCGAGAGGTCTTTCTTAAAAGTATATAACTTGAAATCTTATTCTCTTAACCTTATAGCCTTGAAGATGCACTCAAGGGTTAAGAAAGTTTGAATTTTGTTTTCTGATGGGTGCGGTGGTTTAGTTGATGACGAAAGCAACTTTTTGTTTAGCTTTCCCAAGAACTGAACAATGTGAAAAAAATGTAAAGCGACAAAAAGTATCTATATGGTACGTAACGGTGGCAATTAATTATTGATCTTTAAGCGAGTTTGGATTCCGACATAAAATTTATCCTTCACATAGGATTTTAAAGATATTGCGATCAATCAATACAAAAAATAGCGACAAATCAATACAAACAGCAACTTTGGCAAACCGACCCGATTTTGAGCGGGAGAATCTCAGGTTTCCCGAAAAGTTCAAAATTCGAGGAGTTCAATTTTATATAAACCCAAATGAATTCTTTTAAATATTTCTGCGTTTGAAATAAAAAATATTGGAGTACCTATATGTAGGTAAGGTACCTCTCTCAAAACCCCCTAATTATTAACAATTTATTGGGGTTTATTGAAATACCTACATATGTATTGAAACAGTAACAACTCAGGACAATTAAAAGTATTTTAGTATTATCTCTTATTATATTTTATATTTTAAAGTTATCAAAGATATACAAAATGTCTCAGTCCTAAAATAAACTTGTAGGTTGGTACAAATTAGTCTTTCATTCCTAGTTCCGTATCCTATTTTTTCTCTACAGGGTCGGATTCGAATTCAGAGAAGTAAAAACAACAATTCCTTGCAAACACACTCACATAAATAGAGAGTGGATAAAGCGTTTTATTGGAACTAGTATTGCTGAGCTGGCTAAATACAATAAAACGTATACAAATTGTCACTACAAAATCGATTACAATTAAAACATATTCAATAACTGAACTGAATCTGATTTGAGTACATTTTTAACTACGTACAGAGCAATGACTTTTTTGTGAATAAGTTAGTTTTCAATTTGTTCCCATGGTATGTTTTATTACAAACTGAGCTCCTCTTTTGGGTTTTGTTAGTTTAGGTACCTACATATATGTATATCTGAAGAAATTTACAAAAACCCAAAGGGACAAACGACACGCTGCAAGCTGCACTCATTGGAAACCTTCGAACTGTTTTCAAAGCATATCTATGTTTTTGGAAAGGTAGAAAAAAAAAATACGGACAGATGTTGGATTTGGGAAACAGGAACATGAACGGCAGCCGTAGCATAAGGAAATTCCTGTTTAAAGTACAATAGATACCAGCAATGAAAACATTTATTTCCAGTGAAACGTGACCCGGTTACGACATTGCGATAATATTCCATGGTTGCCTCTATACTATGCTACATAGTGCTTCTGCTTCTGCTACTGCAAGTGCCACTGCTAATGCACAACACCAACAATATAAATGGATTTCGCTAATACAATATGCTTAGGTATATAAAAGGATATGCACAAATTCTACATGTTTCGTAATATATTCAGGAAGAGAGGGCGAAAATGCATCACACTCGTATATACTCGTCGTATGCATGTTTCATGAATTGGAATACGTTTTCTCGTTACACAATATGTGCACTCTTTTTCGGCACTCTGTTTCGGGAACGAAGGAAGGAATTGAAATTTTGCAGCAAAGACACCAATTGGACGGATTCATTGAAATTGTATCTTCATGTTCTGTTTTGCTATTCATGTTAAATAATAGAAAAAAAATCGAAAAAATATACATACAGATATGTATATGTATGTACATATGCAAGTGCAAGTAACACACATATGTTTGCAGTAAGATTGTAGTAAAATATTCATTACAAAGAAGTTGCTGAATCGTGAACATTTTGGAAGAAGTGTGTTTGCCAAAATATAACCCCGCTACTTTTTGCTTTTTTTTTTTTTTAACTTTTGATTTCTTTTAAATCAAAATGTTGGTTATATTCAAACCTTTACTTACTATAATCATTTGTCGGTCTATGCCCGCTCGACATTGGCCCGTTTGTTGAACTTTGATGACAAAATTTCCAAAAATCATTACCCACCAATTCTTATCGAAAATTATTGAAATTCGGTACACTTAAACCGAAGACAGATGTGCAGCTTTTTCACATGCAGCGAAATTAGAAATAGAGATATCGTGCAGCGACGCGGCTGCATGCAGATAGCCTGGAATATTTCAGCCCTCATAAGAACAGGTGTAAATTTATTTTCGCTGCATTGAAAATAGCTGCACATATGTTTGCGGCATTACACTTCATAAATTCGGGATTGGTGGATTTGGATTGAGTATGGCTGAGTTCCAGAATCCATCAGATGCGCATTTACTGCGCAAAACTGCTCATCTAAAAAATGTTTAGCTCCTTCGATTTAAATTTTTTTTTTTGGATTCCGAAACGTCCGACTTATATGCAATGTTATATTTCTACAAGGCATCAATTTTGCGTTGCTGATGCGTATAAAAAATGTAGGCATTACTTCCGCATCAAAATATTTTCTACATTTTGGAACTCAACCTACATTAAAAATAGAAGTTTCAAAATTTAGATCAGAATATGGTATGAAAAGTCATAATTCTTAGAAAGGCATTGTCAGCCATAAATTTCTACTAATACTGCGTTTTCATTAGAGCTGAAATGAGGTAATGTGGCAAATTACAAAAAAAAGTGTTCACATTTCAAATTTCGTAATTTTGTTTGACGGTTCAGATTGTCAATCGCTTGTTTCTGTTGTTTTTACATTGAATTCTGTCATTTTATTTGGTATCCACTTTGAATGTATTCCATTTAGGTGTGTTCAGAAAAGTTTTACGTAATTTCCTACCGAAATTCGTGCAAATTTGGTTGAAATTACCTCATTTGGAAATTTGAATTTGTATGGAAAATGAGATGATTTCGAATTGAATTTGGAAATTTTCTACGAAATTACCTCATTTGCTCTAATGAAAACGCAGTATAAAATAAATTCTTGAAATGGCTTAAAATATTTGCGTTAATGTGTTCTTAAAAAAAATAGTTTAAATGCAGATGCAGGTACCAAATTTAGAACCTTGTCAAGTCGATAGAACCGGGAAATCTAGAATATTGTTTTTGTTGTTATTTCCTTGCACTTGTGTTTTTAGAACTGTTCACACCAAGCGAAACATCAAAAATGCGAAACTATTTCCATTCTTTTACATAAGTTGTGTTTCGTTTAATCCTTGCTCTTTAAAATTTGACAGCCTGTGAGTTTGTGTAACGGTCAAAGGATCATGCTTATTACATAACTGAATTTTTTTGAAATTAAGTTTTTAACTTTAAAGTAGGTATGGCAAATAATTAAAAATGTTATTCCAATTTGTTTTTATTTTTGAAAAATTGCATATAGCTATCTCCAATAAATTAGAAAGCATATCTTTCTTTCTAGCTAAATACATTAAAATCTACATCTCCTTTTTCATTAAAAAAAAACTTCCAATTTGCTTAATCGAATCTCCATAGCACGGGTATTAAATTCAATTGTCATGTCATTAAGTGCCAATCAGTGTATCAGTTACGGTTATGCTTTCCGATTATGCAAATTTAATGTGATTGCTGACCAATGGGGTTTGAATATCTGTCTGCTAAAGTGATTAGCACATTGCACTTAAGGCACAATTTTAATTTATTTAAGAGCGACTTCATGAAAAATATTTTAGTATTCTTCCTTCTCATCATGTTACGCGGCACAAGTGGCCCAAGTTAAAATCAACATCGTTTTAAATCAAAGCAAAAATGTCGCTTCCCATAAAAAAAAATTTAAAAAAAAATGAAAAAAACTACATCAATTAAGGATATAGAAATTCTTGCTGTAAGGTTGGCATATACACTGTCACTCTAGTTATCCTTCTTGGCTATTCTTTTTATAATAAAAAAGGACCTTCCATCAGCAACAGCCTTAGCTGACATTTCAAATAAACTCAACTTCAGGCCGGACTCACTCAGACTACAGACTAAAAGTAGGCAACTAGAAAGTAGTTAAGGATATGGGTGCACTGATTGTGTGTCAGTAAGTGTGTTAACAAACTTAGCTGGTATGGTCAAACAAAGTTATTATCATTCATTCACTCACTTCAAATTTTTTTTGCTTTCCTTGCATTTTTTTTTTTTTAAGTTAAGAGCAATGGGTCGATCCTGTTTTGCAAGAGGATAAAAAAGTCTGTAAAAAGGAGCATGCTCCACTCCATCTCCGTCCGTCCGGGTTTTGTTCGAAAAAGATATGCATCGCACAACCAGGAGCAATAGGACGAAGGAGCAACGTCTGCTGCACAACAAGTCCCATAATTAAACAGGGAGTCGCTAGTGTTGAAATTAAAGTTTTAATTACATATGGGAATATTTTTCGTCGTTATTATTTTTCTTGTGTGTTCCAACCACGTCCTGCTCCGTTCCTTGCTGGCGTTCTTATTATTTGTATTTTATTTTTTATTTTGTATTTTATTTATATTTGTTTTTGTTTTGGAAAATTTAGATTAATGAGGAACCGAGATGGTCGCTTCTGGGACCAATAAGAGGGTTTCTCGGTTTATTTTTGACGCTGGCTGCTTTAGGTGTAGAGTTTGTATGATGATGTCACATGGTAGAGAATGATTATGAAAAATATTCACTTTGGGAGTTATGTGTCCTATTGAGATTGTTTTTTTTTTTTTTTTGGATTGAAAGTGGAATGACGTAAAGAACAATGAAGTAAAAGTAATTTTTCATCCAAATAAAACATTTTAAAGTTCTTAATGACAAACGGGGAAAATTTGGGACTTTTGTTGGTAAAATGATATTGTTAGAAAAAAACAAACAAAATAAAAATGTGTGTAAATTAAAGAATTCCTTTTTATAAAAGGAGCATTTTAAATAGATGTTTTTAAGAATTAAGGTGTGGATTTTGTTGTTTTTTATTTATTTTATATGAATTAATTTCATATCGGGAAAAAATAATTCTCCAATTTTTCAGAGCTTTTTTTTTTTAATTTCGCTGTAAGGGATACATTTTAATACTATACACATATTTTACTTGCGATTAGGTATTATAGAATTCGTGCTAAAAATCGAACCCGAGATAACAATACAAATTGACATTACTATCTGCCTGTCTGTATATCTGTATGTATGTGTGTCTGTATGTCTGTATGTCTGGTATGTCTGTATGTCCACGGGCTACAGCCTTATCCAATTAAGCGATTTTCTTCAAACTTCGAGCATAAGATTTTTGGGTGATTCCCTAGTATGGGAAAGTCGAAATTTTTTGTGTAGCTAAAAAAAATAACGGTTCTTGCCATGCAATCGTTTTCAAAAAAGTTATTTATCTCAAAAACAGCTCTAATCATTTTTTTTAAATCGTTTTGTGTATAAGTGCTGATACGGTCTACATCTTGGTAAAAAAGAAAACTACCAAAAACCGTTATTAGCGGTACCTGCCGCATGGAACCGTTTTTTTTTTTTCATTTTCGACTTTCTCGTTAAATGCTTAACCGATTTTGATCAAAATTTTTACTGAGGAGGTCCCATCAAGTTAAAATAATACTGCATACATATATTTTCAAAAAAAGTATTTTTTGGATTTAAAAAAAAAAAGTTCATTTTTTTTTTTGAAAAATCATTTTTTTGAAAACGGCTTGATGAATTTTTTAAAATTATGTTTTCAGGTGTATATTATTAAATTCATAAAAATGGCATATCAAATTTTTTTTTCAACAAAATGTCAAGAAATTTTGTATATAAAAAATTATTTTTTAAGAAAACAGATTCAACGATTTTTAAAATTTTGTTTGCATCAATTCACATTTTTTCAAGAATTAATCTCTTCATTCTGAGATGAAAACATTTTAAGTACTTGTTTTATCGATTAAAAGAACGTGTTTCATGCTTTTTTTCCATATTCAAATTTCCATTCTTCAATTTATTAAATGGATGTTTTATATTACACTCAGCCTTTAAAATTCAAAGAAATTTTTACCACAAGAGCAAATTCATGCGACCCAGTCGTGCATTTTATTTTTATTATACTGCAGATTATGCTATTTGTTTTGTTATAAATGTATTACTGTGTAATTTTGAATAGCGTTAGTTTAGAAACTGTTGGGTCAACAGAGATGGTTTTAGGCTCAAAGAAAATTTAAATACTTTGAAATCGTTGAGCGAAATTATAGTCGATAAACTAGTTCTTTAAGGTTAAAATCGCCCATGACTGAAAAAAGCGCCAAAATTTCACTTTTTTTTTTTTTTTTGATATTTGACCATGATGCGATCGGCGCGGCGCTCGAGTTCGAAAATATGGGTTTTTCCTGAGGCCAATATCATAAACAAATCAGCAAAAAATCAGAACTACCGGATCCAATACAAGTACGTCCGTCCTCCTAGACGACAAGGTTACTGGACTAATTATGAATCTCGAAAATATTATTATTAGGTACATATCGTCAGTTCAAAGGAAAAACGACACAATTCAGCAAATGAAATTCTTGAAAAACTTTTAATTTAAAAAATACCACACTCTCCTAAAATATTTGGGACCAAATGAGCTACTGCGTGGTCACTGTTTTTTGTCACAACAGCACTTGGTGTCTTTTGGTCATGATCTTATTTTAGGGGTAGGTAATCTTGATCGCTAATATTATGGCTTAAAATCAGAAAGATTTATCTTGATTTTAGCACGTAACTTTCAATGCGGTTGATCCAAAAAAAAAAGTTACAAATTTGTAGTAAATTTAACTTCCTTCAAAATATTTTAAGTATACATTTTTCGATAATCCCTTTTTTTTAAAAGTTACAATTCGATCGATAACATTTTTTTATGAGAAACCAATTTTTTTTCAACAAATTTCTTGCTAAATTAGGATCATTTCCACTCAGTTGTTTTCTTATAATATCATTTTTAGTCCATTGAAATGTTACAAAAATTAGGTCGAACCTTGCATTTTGTACAGGACAAAATTTTTGTCGATGGATCTGTATGAGGGCTCAGTGTGAGTGAAAAAACGAGTTTTCGGGGTTGAACTACCCCCATTTACCCGCCATTTTGGAAAAGAGGGCGTAAAAAGGTGTTCGCAATATCTTGAGAACCATATATAGCAGAAACAAAATTTTACCATATTTGTGTAGAGAATTAAAATCTCTAAAATTTATGTTAACACGCTTTTTTTTCTCGAAATTGAAAAAAAAAAAAGTTATAATCAAAAAAAGATGACCATGGTCAAGAAAAGTATCATTATCTGCTTCTTTTATTTATTTTATATCCTCTTTAAGATAAATTTCTTAGAACAGTCATATTTTTTTGGTTATAACTTTTTTGTTTTCAATTTTATGATAAAAAGTGTATTAAAATAAATTGTAGAGAATTTAATTTTCTACACAAATATGGTAAAATTTTGATTGTGTGATGTATGATTCTCAAGATATTGCGTAAACCTTTTTATGCCCCCTTTTCCAAAATGGCGCCCAAATGGGGGAAGTTCAACCCCGAAAACTCGGTTTTGCACTCACACTGAGCCCTCATACAGATCCATCGACAAAAATTTTGTCTTGTACAAAATGCAAGGTTCGACCAAATTTTTGTAACATTTCAATGGACTAAAAATGATATTATAAGAAAACAACTGAGTGGAAATGATTCTAATTTAGCCCGAAAACTCGTTTTTACACTCTCACTGATCCCTCCTACAGATCCATCAAAAAAATTTTGTCCTGTATGAAATGCAAGGTTAATGTAACATTTCAATGGACTATTTCTATCTATACAAATATAGATAGAGTAAAAATATTTTGAATAACAGTCCTTGCCAAATAATATGCTTCTGTATAAAATGTGACAAAAACTATTCTTTGTCGACATCACAAGTTTGAAATGATGATGATGTTACCAAAAGAGACTCTCACACCATCATGCACTCACTATGAACTTCAAACGCCAAAAACTTTTATATACTTTTATGCATACGAGTATATATACATGTACACATAGTTTTATGGTGAAACTTTTTCACTTATCGTGCACATAAATTGATTTTCCTGATGACAGCACATTTTCAATATTCTCTAAGGAAACCATGGTAAAGCGAGGCAAAGAGGACATCAGGAGAAATGCTGCTTGCGTTAGGCAAAGCATATATGTAGCATAGGAAGGAAAGCCTCGAAGTCACTCCATGGTTAAAGACAAGAGGCTGAACTTTTGAAACAAAACTGATGCAGGTGCGCTGTGCATCTGTTCGCTTTGATATTTTACTTCGTTTATAATAGATGATAAATGAATACACACCAGTGCGCTTCCACCAACATTCACTTCACCTCACATATGGTATCCCCCGCGTACAGTACAGGAAGTATTCGCATCCTTCCATCACTGATGCCTCTTACACTTTTCCAAAGTTTCTGCTGATAGATACACCTTCACCAAACACAGATACCCTTTGGACTTAAATCTGCTGCTAAGCAGGAACTTTTCACGGCTACACCCAGACCCAGAGCAGAGATTATAACTGCAAAAGGATTGCGGAGATGAGACGATCGATGAAGGAGGAAACCATTCAATCCTTTAAACAATGGAAAATGATGAAAGTATTAATTTTGAGTTTTGACATTTTATAGTGTGTTAGAAGTTTTTTGATTGATAAGTGTATTAAATCAACGAGCAACAGTAAATGGATAATGTACAGGTAGTAGTGCTGTTGATTGATTATAATTTTAATAAGATCCCGATAGGTGCTTTCAAAGTTATGAGAAATTAAAGGTGTTAAATGATTCATTGAAGACTTAAAACTTTTTGATTTCTATTTGATTATCGGAAGTTGTGAAGTTCAATTATTATTAGTTCAAAAAGAAGATAGTTAATTTCAGTTGCAGTTTTTAACGTTTGAAATGTGTTTTCAAGAAACAGAGTTGTGTCGTTTAGAATGAAAATTTTGTCAGAAAATAAATATTAACTCTTTTTGCTCTTGGAGTTTGGTTGGACTTGCTTGCTTAAGTTTTTACCAAATTTCCATTTACAATTTCACTTGTCACAAAGTGTATTTAAAAACTAATATCTACTATCCCCTTCCACTCTTGTCTAAGATTTGCCTTATACGCTTTCTCAATAAAAATGTGACTAACAATAAGACAACCAGCGCCTTTTTGGCATATGTTAGAATTTGAATGTTTTAAATTTAGGAAGTCTTAAATTTTAAAATTTTACTATGATAACCTTCCGAACTTCGTGAGTATGCACATGATAACTACTTCCAAGAATCATATCACCTTAATATTTAATCCTTTTAGCAATCCCCGTTTTCAATATATCCTCTTGACTTATTGCAGTAGGGGATATGAATTAACGGGGTTATTGTGTTTTGATGTTCGCGTCATTTCACATTCCCATTTCCTTCAAAAAAGGTAGCTTAAAAATTAAGGCAAAGTATCATCCACCCAGCCAGTCAGTCGGATAGCCGAGCCAGCCGAACCAGCCGACCAAACTAATGGTGATGATTTAACTTTTGTAATTTATTTTATCTGCGCTTCTGCTGCTGCCATACTCAGCTTTTTACACAGTTGAAGCATATCCAAATATCCATCCAGGACGACCATCGAGAACGTGATGTGAAACGGTAAGGATTCATATTTACTTTTTTATTTTTTATTTTTATTTTGAAGGCCTTATTGGTGATTAAGGAAGTTTTTGGTTGAATCAACTTGCTTCTAAAGAATAGAGTTTTTGATGTCTCCAACTTCTGTTGTAATAAATTTTCAAAAATAACTCACTGCTAGGTGTTAAAAATAAATTTAAACATTTTTCCAATGTGTTCCTTAGAAATGTAGGTACTATTTAAAAAAAAAATATTTTTTTTTGTTAATTTAGAATTCTTTTTTTTATTTCTCAAATTTTTCTAAATCGTATTAAAATGCTTAAAAAGTTATTTTTATTAAAAATTATTACTAAGTTATAATTTCACAGCTACATATACGATGTTTTGAAATAAAAACGGATTTTAACGAAGAAATCTCAAATTAAAATAATTAATTTCATTTGTCTGTATCTGAATATCTGTTCTAATTCGCTTTTCCCAAATTTTAATATTAAAAAAAATAATGTTTATTTTCTCTTCTAAAAATATTTCTTACTAGCAGACCATTGCTCGCCTTGCTTCGCACGTTTAAATAACTTTATGAATTTAATATTAGACGTGTGTTTTTTTTTAATCTATGTAGTCTTTAAAAAATAATTTTCTCTATTGAATTTGAAGCAAAATAAATTTAAAAAATCCATAGCAACTAAACTAGACAGTTTCAAAACATACTTTCTTTGCACTTACTCAGCCTGGATAGAAAATGTATTCAAGCTAAGCCTTGACAAATATCGATTTTTATGCAACTCAATGATATAGGACTTGATAGATATTATATTTTTGTCTAAGCCGATTTAGAATTATAAAAAAAACACGCTTAATAGTAAGAAATATAGAACAGTATGATTGGAACGTCAATTTGTTTTTTTTTTTTTTTTTTTTTTTTTGTAAACTGGTGTAGAGTTTGAAAACGAAAATGGCATATGTCCGTTCATCGTCATGTTCAAAGTTCCCGCTCCTCCATTACAAATAGACAGACGAACAAACTTTCACATTTAAAATATTAAAAGGATTTTAAATAATTTATTCAAGTATGCAAATAAAATTAATAAATACATTTGGTGGCGCGATAGCTCGTGAAGAACCAGAGCCTAGTGAATTTCCGAATCTTAGAGAATTTGTAGTTTTCTCGATAAAGGCAGTTCCCGTAAGTGGAGGTGACAGTTCTACTCACTACAAATACAACATTTAATACTTTTAGGTATTAGTATACCTAATTTTTTTCAAATTTAAAGAAAAAAATATTTTTTACTATACAAAAAATAAATTTTAAATAAAAAAAATCCTAATAGTAGATTTTATTTTTAAATCAAATAAGTGCCGCTTAGAGGCTAACTAACAACGCGATGTTCCTCGCGCAATTGATTGCAATGTTTTTGAGTGTTGAATAAAAAAGTCAATAAAATTTGTTTTAGAAAACGATTGCACGTCATATGTGTTCGATCAATACAACTTCAACCAATGTATCCTTAAATGTTTCCTTCATCCCATAGAATTTTCGTTCCTGCCGTTCCTGGAAATTTTAAAAAATCTCGCACGTTTTGCCCGTTTGTAATTTTTATTACGAAATATTAACGCTTCATGCGTTATGTGCTCCCGATTCCCCAAACTGCCATGAAACGGTGTTTTATAGAAAGTTTAAAAACGATATAATCTTTTTTTTTTTTTTTTTAATAACCAACAACTGAAACAGTCTGTCATCGACAACAACCAAATTAACCACTCGTCACGTTAAAGAGTGGATGTTGGGTTTTGGTATATCTGTGGTGGCGGCTTTGTGGTTCTTGGTAGGTATATATTTTTTTTGGATCCAACGACCCATTGCTGCCATCGTCGTCGACCCAGTTGAAGTGCCCTCATAACTTTTGGAGTTATTGTCATGGCATCAGTTTATCCAGTTAAAATTCATGGAGTTCAATCATAATAAAGCATATGACAGGAAATGGGATTTTAAATTTTGTTGCCGGGACTAGCTATACTGGCCGGAAGGGCTTTGCTCGAACAATGACCATACGATTTAACATGGTGCAGGGGCAATGCTTTGTTTCTGTGCTGAAGTATCGATATTTTTGGCATGAATCGTATGGAGAATCGATAAAATAACATAATACTTAAAAACCCTGACTTAAAAGAAAAAAAATCTAGCTCTGGATTTGGATCAGACTTGACATTACGATGAATGGGAAGACAGAGAAGTGGGTTCTCCAAGTCACGAGTTAATGAAAATTAAATTTGATGGCACAACAGCTTATGAAAAACTAGGGCCTATAGCGAATTACAACTCTCAACCATTCCTGTCTCCTGTGTAAGTGTTTGCAGGAATGGAGAGAACCTGCAGTTTATTCCCGAATCAGAACGGCTAATGTGAGCTGTGAGCGACACTTTTCTATGACAAGACATACTCCTGGAGGTTTCCAAAAACTACGAATTCTTACGAATTTTCGCCAAATATATTTATAAAAAAAATATTTGTAGAAATTCGCAGTAAAAAAAAAAATTATTAATGCCTTTAAGACGTAGCAACGATTAAGCATCAACTTTATAGCGAAAAAATTGTTTAACGTAGTCACGCTTACCACTACTATCCCTTCTAAGCATTCTTATTTTATTATATAAAAAATAATTCCGCCGTTCTCCTCCATTAAAATTATATTGAAGAATGTTTTTAAATTAAATACAAAAATTAATGATGCTAAGAAAATGAACAGCTTTTAGATCTGTTCAATTTAATGCTTCAGAGACTTTCAAAAGTTAATAAAGGTGTTTCACATGTAAATTGATGAGGCGACAAAAACGCAATATTATACAAATAGTTTGCTTATTATATTTTTTTTTTTTTGTAATCTATTTGTGTTTTGCGATTTATAAAGACCATGCTTTCAAATTGGTAAATAGTATCCGCATATTTTCAAATAATGGTTAAAAACTTTTGCTTTTGTCGTGTACTTCTTTACCTTATATTAGTATCTACATATTTGTTGCTATTTTGCTCATTGTTTTGATGAAGATCTTTCTGATGCAAATTAAAAGTATTTTAAAACTTAAAACGTGTAGGCCAGTCGGCAGAGGGTTTTTTTTTTGCATATACATATATATTTATCCAATTTTATGATTGGAATTATTAGGAGTGTTGTTTTTGAATATAAAAATAAAATGGCGTGACAGTATAGGTGTTGTGCGTCGGCCGCCATTTTTAAATGCTTTGTATTTGTAACCAATATATTGAGAACGTTCATCGTAAAAATTTGTTGACTTAAGAAATAGCAAAATAAATTAATAAAAAATTAATATTACAGGATAATTTTGTTTATAATCGGATTATTACCTACAAAAACGCGTTTTGGCTCTAAATTGCCATTGAAATACCAGTCGATGAAAAATTATTTGCACACTGTACTCAAACCATATAATTGAATAAAGGTACATAGATACACAGCTTAAAAAAAAAAAAAACAAATATAAAATAGTTTTTTGTTTATATTGATAAACTCTTTAATAATCTCGACAGTATAAGTTAAAAATCAAAATTCTAACGGTTTAGGGTAGAACCATAGGAGAGAAAATGGCAAAATTATTGTTACATCATTTAACACCGGCAAAATTATTTGCACAAATGCAATTAACTGCTTAAAGTATTTAACGGGAGTTTTAGTCCAATCAATAAAGACATTTTACCCTACAAAAGGTCGGGTAGTTCTAAATTTTGGATATGTTATATAATATGGTTGGTAGATGAAAAAAACAAATTTCCACAACCACGCCCCCTTCACAATCCTGAAAAAGTGCCAATTTTTAGCGGTTTTTTTCTGGATTGTGAAGGGGGCGGAGGAGGCGTGGCTGTGGAAATTTGTTTTTTTCATCTACCAACCATATTATATAACATATCCAAAATTTAGAACTACCCGACCTTTTGTAGGGTAACCCCCTTTTTTTTGTCTCTTTTTACTGGACTATTTATAAAATTGACTGTTCAAGGTTAAACGATGCACCTTGTTCTTGTTTACAGTTTGGTGTCGCATCATTTCTTCAGTCAAGTCGTTCAAATGCCTAGAACTAACGGACTAACCACGAAGCAGCGCGCGGCTATTGTAGCTGAACTTCAAACGGATGTTTCGGTAGTAGAACTATCAGCTAAATACAACTGCAGTTTTAGGCTGATTTACTGTCAAATAAAAATAAAAAAACACGAAGAAGCGTTAAAAATGTTGCCGGAATATAAAGAAAAAGGGCTTAAATAAAAAGGGAAGTCAATTCGTTACTTTAAAAGTAACCCATGTGAAAAAATTCAAAAATGTGCTTCATAATTTTAATAATCATCGTGAAAACTAGGCAATTCAAAACATTCCTATGCATCTAAAAATAAAAAAAAATGTTTCTTTTTTCAATCGAAATGTTTTTATGTTGATAATTGCATACAAATGTTTGCATATATGTTTACAGAGCTTGAATTGGAGTTTGAATTATCAAATTGAAACTTTCAAAAAGTTTTTATTTGTTTTTATTTTAAATTTCTGAAAAATTTTTATTTTTCCATGCAAATAAGAAATTCCACTTTGGCTACGATATTAACAACTTGTCGTAGAGAAGAATGACTTATTTTCGTTTCATTCGGATTCTTTGATACCAAATTTCACGTATTTTAAAATTTGTACGAATGGGTTCTGTGATCGTTTTTTTCTTCATTTTATTTCATTTTTTTTATTACGCTGAATTCTGTGATAGTGCTGATTATTATAGCGTTTTATTGAGATTTTTAGATTTACCGGAAAGATTTTAAAAGAATTTCAAATACGAAAATTATTTCATAGACATAACAATTTCTATCTCGTGTTTGGCATGTCCTTGAAAAAAAAAAAACGGGAATATCTCAAAACGTGACGAAATAGATTATTATTTCTCACTTCAGATTCGATTTCAGCACACCGAATAACTTCGGAAAAATGTACTTTGTTTCTTCGGCAAATAATTGTGTTTCCCAGTATTATTAAAATATGAACTCTATTAATTTTAAACAGTGTAACTGCATATTTAAAACAAGCAAAACATGCCCAGTAGTAGCGTATCAGTAAGCGTAAAATGTCCACATTTTTTTTTTCTCGGAGCTGAATGGTACAAAACTGGTAAGCTAATTTCTATCTACAATGTTAAATTTTCTACAAATCGGTTAAACAACTGTATCATTTAGGTAGAAGTAATTAAATATTTCATAAAGTACATATGTATTTATTTAAATACATACATAAACTCGTAAAAAAAACTAGTGGATTGCAAAGACTTAAGGAAAATCCAGCAGATCCCCTTCACTCAAATCACATATATACATTCCTTTTTTTCTAAGTTATTTATTCTCTCAATTTAGCATTGTTTTTATTGTTTTGCAATTCATCTAAGAAGAATGTAAAATCAACTCCGGAAAACGTGACATATTTTACTAAATTATCCCATCATATATCTTCAGAAGAATGAAAGAATCCGAAGTCAATGTCAAAGAGCAAAGCAAAACAATTTGCATATCATATTATGCACATCAATCCAATCTGTCAGGATGAAAAATCACTCAATGTATATGGAAGCATTTTAGTTCTTATATAACTGTATTGAATCTTAAGTGCAATTTCAGGACTTAAGTGCAATTTCAGGACTCAGTCAATACTTTTTTTTCTTTGGGTAGATTATAACCTCTTTTAATAGAAAAAAAAAAGTTTCCGATAGCACATTACCCATAAACTGTTTGGTTTGGTATGGTATGATATGGTTGCACTATTAAGGAAAGTAGGGAAATATATTCATTATACAAACCTACTTTAAAGATTCCATATCCAGTCTCCTTGGTATAAATGGAAAGAAACAAAAAATAACAAAACCCATTGCATCAATATTAATACTCAAGTGTTTCTTCCATTTTCTGCGTCTGTATAAATGCAAGTCCCCAAGGCATCCAATTTGACCCACATAAGATCCCTTTTAACTGTTGAATTCGATATCGTTGTGTGTTTTTCAGTCCTTTTCGCCAGCCCCCAATCGGCTTCCTCATCCCCATCATGCTATTAGCATAATCCATTGGTTGGATAAAAATCAGTTGTTGAATTTCAGTAATTGTCGAGAAACACTCATAGTAATCCACAATTATCCCGGCAGGCTGCTTCCCACTTTATTTCGATTGGAGAACCTTTTTCCCCTTGGGGACATTGTTTGAAGAAAGAATAATAAATATAATCAGTTTTGTTATTTTTTTTCTGATCTGCTCGTTGCTGTACGATAAATACAATTGACCGTATTTCCTTATTTTTTTTCCTCGTATTTCCTTAAATCGTAGTGGAACTCTTCGAACAATGAACTTTTTAATAAAAATTTCTGTTGACTATTCGTTGCAGATTAACCTCTTAAGCCGACAAAAAAAACCATAATGAAGAGATTTTTACAGTTGTTCATTAAGACTCAACAGGATCGTAGGTATATTGTTGAAAAAATCATTTGGAAATTTAATAAAGTCGTCTTTAGAAAGGAAGTATGAAATGCAAGAAGAACTGGAAGTTTTGAAGAGTCAATAGTATTTTGCTTGAAATAAAATATTTTTTTTTTTACAGAAGGGTAAAGAGAAGAAGCTTAAAAAATAAACCATATGACGCAGAATTTGATAGTGAAGAAGTCTTTATTTTATGTTTTTACTAAAATTAGTTAACTATTCTATTTTTATGAAAAAAACCGCAAAAAATTGTTTAAAAAACTACATTTTTAACTTTCAATAAAAAAATTTCCAACTTAGGGGTACTATACACGAAAAAAAAGTTCAAAATCTTGTATAAAATTAAATTTCCAATTATTTGAAATGTTTCGGAACTTTTTAAAATGTACCGGAATACTTATTTTAATTTTGTTTTGTTTATCCTAATTTTATTTTTTTAAATACTGATTGCAGGAATTCCTCAACAGTTAGAAGCGGGGATAATTCCTCAAATACTCATTTAAACTACCTATACAACCCTACCAAATTTCAAACCTATAACCAAAATTTAGAAGTTTTGCACAAAATTCCTGGGCTAGCTATAGTTTTCCTATTACCTAGTTATTTGTAGTGTATTTTTGATTATGTTATTAAGAAGAAAATAGAAATCCCACCAAAAACATTTCATATAAAAAAAGGTCACCAACACTCACACGCACATAACGTTTTCGCTGTGAAAAAGTTATCTCATGAAGAGCCAAGCCCATAACTCTACAAGGCCGAACTCTACAAGACCTAACTCTACCAACCCTACATCGTGGTCAAAAAGTATGGCTTGGCCGTTTTTTTTTTTTTTTTTTTTTTTTTTTTTTTTTTTTTTTTTTTTTTTATATTTAGCGCGCACTAAAGGGGTTGTGACTACCCTTAAAATGATATACACAGCACGAGCGATTAGGTAGGTTGGAGGGGATTTAAAAGGAGATACCGATGCACATTGGTTTTGAATGTCCGAAGATCACAATGGGAGGGGAAATTGAGCTGGGTAAAGCATTCCACATTCGTGTAGTGCGACTGTACTTAACAGTACGTCCGAAGTTGGGCTCAAGGGTAAACTGATGAGCATTCCTAGAAGCGCGAGTATTACGGTTGAATAGTTTAAGTGGAGGAATGCAGCTGGCTATTTCACTAGAACACTGTTTATAGAAATAGCGGTAAAATAATGATAGACATGAAACATTTCGACGGTGCTCAAGAGATGCAAATGTTTCCGTTATAGTTCTTTCAACTATCATTTTTAGAGCTCTCTATCCAATAGACTCAAGTGAGTTTTTGGGGCACCTGCCCAAACACAGACACTTCCATAGATTTTTGGTAAAATTAGGTCTGTCATGCAAAAGTTTTATGAAACGGCCAAGCCATACAAAATAAAAAAAAACAACCCTTACGTCAAGTATTCGCGGGTTATATGCATTGTTTTGTGTGGCATTGTTTTGTGTGATTGTGAAAATTATTGTAGTCTTAGATGTTTTATTATGAACCCCCATTTTTGGGATGTTGGAGGGTGAAAGTTATAGATTTCTTAATTTTTTTGTTGTTTGCGTGCTAGTCCTAGCCTACATTCCAAATTTCAGCTTTCTAGGACTTCGTGAAGTACCCTTTAGGTTTTGATGAGTGAGTATGGTCAGTGACCAAATCGACGTTTTTTGGGTATAAATTACACCCAAAGTATAAAAGCTAGACATATGAAATTTGGTGTATATTATAAATCCGCGGACTACACCTAATCGTGAAAATTTGAGCTCTCTGGCTCTATCCAGACCGAAGTTATGAGGGCTTGAAAATACGACGAAACGTTACGAGAAAATATAGGTAGTGCCCGCCGCTCGTTTTGCTCGTCTTGGCAGGGGGCACTACCGTGCTCCTAGATAAAAAGCCAAGTTTCTTAGCGCAGGATGTCTGTATGGAGTTAAATAAAACAAAGGACAGCTGACTGAGAAGGAAGTACGATCTGTCTACAAAGTTCTCCTTCAAAGCCTAGGTATAACACAATAACAATAGGCAACTGGGCTACATCATTTTGGTATAGAAATTAAGGGACAGTGAGGGGGATGTCACCAAGTGAAGTAAATTTTCGAAATTTTAAATTCAAAAATTGATGACTTTTGAAAATCAATCTATGTGTGTAGTGTATACAAATGGATGAATGGAAGTTTGATTTAGATGTTTAAGCTGTACAACACTATAATGACTGCATTGTTCAAGTGAGCCTATAAATGAATTTAATTTTGAGAATTCCTGATTTTTGCTCATATCAAGAATTTACATATTTTTATGACAGCGAGTGCATTGCAAACGTGAAATAGAAATAGCTTCCTATATTAAAATTTGAATTATAAAACGGTTTGATTTTTTCGAATTTTTCAGCATTTGTGAATCAGCAAATTCTTCTAAAGTGTAAAAGTTTTATAAAATTCAATAAATAAATTATTCCAATAATTTTCAATATTAGGTACTTGAATTCAAACTTATGCTACTGTAAGCCAACTTTTTCCTTCAACTCCGATAGTTATTCAATCAAAATGGCCGTAATTTAATCTCGTTTTCAATTCTTCAAATCTTCCAAAACTTCAAGTATATGTGATTAGGTAAACTTTAGGTTAAATATTGATCATCGATTATTTTTCTTTGTTGGAATATCGTGTTTCTTTTTGGGTACCTATTAGCCTTTAGAATATTTTATACGTGTGGTCTGATTTCCCATGTGTCATCCTAAGTCAGAGGGTCAGACAATGAAGATTTACATTGTTTTTAGGACTATTTGACATAGCACTTCTGTTTTTCTCATCCCTTTTTTTTTTTTTTTTTTTTGCAAATTATACCCTTTAGCTGGAATACATATGTATGTACGTATAGCTGCTTGTGTTATTGCTTGTGAAAAAGACAAACAGAAATATAAATTCCCAGCGGGAATACCCATTTGCCATTTTGTCAACATCCAAACGAGAGTATCTGCAATCCGAAATCGGAATCCATTTCCATTTGGAGTCCTTAGAATTTGGTTTTGTCCCACAACAGTATCAACACCGAACATAAAAGAAGTGGGTTGGGATAGAGAGGTGTCAAATGTGGCTAAGGGTTATACAAAACTACATACTCTTGCTGCTGAAGGTTCTTCGTTTTGGGGGTTATGTTCTTAATTCGGTCATTTTACGCTTTGGGTATTTGTTCTAATGTACCTGCTGTTGATGCAAGAAAGTTTGTTTAATGTCTTAAAAAAATATATTTCTTTAAGGTCTTTAAGCTCCTTTAAGATAAATACATATTACATAGAGAAAAATGCTGTAAATATTTTGTTTTGTTGAAATGACAGGAACTGCAAATAGAGTTTTACAATATTTCATGGGCTAATATCACACATCGTTTCATGTAATAATTCTTTAAAGTTGCTGTCTTAATTAAGTAAATAAAAAACTGTCTTTTACATAATGTAAATACTTGCTCATAAACGATAATTTTATATTAACTTATTTAGAGTTTATTTAAAGTTTAAAGTTTAATATACAATCAAAATCGGTTGTAACGAACTCGATGGGACTGGACAATTTTTTCGGTATATCCGGTGTTTCGTTATATCTGATTTTCAATTTTTTGTTCTTTTTTAAAAAGTGAACAAACTTTTTTTATTTTAGCAAAACTTTTATTTATTTACAAAGTTATTTGTGATTTTTTTCTGTCGAAAATGATAGATGTTGTTGAAGCCGATACAGAAAACTTCTGTTGCCAAAATTTTATTCGATTCTTGAAATTATTACAGATTTTTTCTTCAATCGTAAAAACTTTACGTTTTGAACTCATTTTGATAAAAACTGACACATTTAACCTTTCTTTATACCCTGAGGCCACACGAGCAAGTAGTGGCAACCAAGTTGCAATGCACTTTCAATTTTTTACTAACACAAATAAAACGAGGCAACTTGCTCGTCTACTCGCTTGCCTTTTTCCAAGCCAGTTGAGAAAGTAAGTAGCAAAGCAAATAGTACGTTCTTTTTCTCAATTGAGTTAACTAAAGTGAACTTTTGTCGTTCTTTCCTCAGATAAAATTACAATATTTTAGAATAAGAATACGGACCTGACAATTTTGCCATCTGCCGGAATATTTCGGAGAATAGTTCCTACCTCGGTAAAAAAAAAAAATTGTAATACATATATCATGTTGTCATTTTCCGACAATTGGTTTATGTTGTTTGTAAGAATTTACATTTGATACTTATTATACATTTCCAAATCGCAAATTTAAAAAAGTAGACAGGGAAAAGCATAAATTTTGGATTTTTTTTATCTTCATCTTTATGTCCACTTTTTAATCAAATTAATCCTTAAGTTCAAGGAACTTAAAAGTGCTTGACTCAGAAAAAATTATATTTATATGTATATGATTTAAAAAAAAAAAATGTTAGAAATTTTACATTCCTCATGACAGTCCAAAGTTTTAAACTAGTTTAAAAGTTCAGCTGAAATTGAAATCCTTACTTCTCTAATGTCGTTTTCCGTTGGTCACTCTTTTTTCACTCCATCCACACTCCCAACACTCCAAAAACCTTCCATTCGCTGTTCGGAGTGATGATTTAGGAGTGTTTTTTCACTCCGGATTTTATTAAGGAGTGCTAGGAGTGCACTCTGAAAACACACATACTTTTAAAAGTATGTGTTGGATTAATTGTCAAAATAGTAAATGCTTGTTCTTGGGATGTTCTGGAATTAAAATTATTGAAGAATTCATCTTATTTTTAACTTCTACATAGATACACATATTACGGAAGAGAGTTTTTCATATTCCATTGGAATCAAAAAGGAGTGAAACACTCTGAAAATCCAATCGAAAACGACATAAGTTAATATGGTGTGATATCTCCAAGGTAACACAAATTAATAATCAATCACATTCAAGATAATATACCACAAGCACTTAGATACACAATAAATGTAAAAGAGTAACCTCTAAAGATACATAAATTATCTAATGTCTTTCTGCTTCTGATAAAATTTGATATCATCGCCTTAAGCGAATTTTTCTTTACTTTATAATGATTTTTTTTAAACATTTCCCTCAATCATTGCGAACCTCTTTCTTTCACCTCTTCCAATTCTTGTTGAAAACACTACACTCATCGGTCCATGACCATGACTATCGAGGAACACCATCATCACAGTGAATGCAATCAATATTACTCTGCTCGATATAAAGCGAACCATTCAAAAGCAAAAACCGCTGGTACTCGTTCCCGCCTAGAAATACCAGATAAACATTGTTGGATCTCACGTTTCTCAAAAGTTATTGCACTTGTACATATACAGATACCTTTACCACCCTCCATCGGTAAATTGAAAGTTTTGATTTATAGTTTTGCGAACGCATACCTCTGATGAGGTATGCAATGCAAAGCTAAGCCAGAGGCAGAGTGGTGTTGTCTTTTGCTGTGGAAAAGATGCTGCATTCTACTTCGCCAACCAAAGGTTTGAGAGAAAGAACTTATTTCAATATCCATTTGTCTTTTGTTTCCATGTCTTTGGGGAATTCTTTGAAGGGATTTTATGGTGAATGTTGTTTTGTTTTTATGCTGTTTTCTTCAGCTCATATAAGGTTGCAAGCTTTATTCCCTTGTTTCAATTTTTCATAAGAACAAATCAAATTCAAACACAAAATTGTATTTTTTAAATGATTTTTTTTTAATTAATTTTGGTTGAAGTTATTGAACACAATAAAACCTATACTTTTTATAAGCTGGTCGTTCTTCTTGGATGAAACTTAATTAGCTCCAAATGAAGAAAACAAATTCACAATTTTATTTACATATTTATTTTCATCTAATTTTGAACTGTTGTTCTTCAAAAGTTTGAGTTCGAAAATATGTTTTTTTTTCAAAAACCAGTGACCATTAAAAAAAAAAAACAATTTTTTTTAAAAAACAAAATTTAATAAATTGATTTAAAAAGTGTTGTAAGTGTAACGGCCATATTATTGACTTTCTGCAAAGCTAGTTTTACTAAAAAACTAGTCCTATAGAGGTTTCGAGTTTTAAGTTTTTCAAAAACAATTATTGATTTAGATGTAAAAATATGTATGAATATTTTGATTTGGTCGTCCAAGTTAAACAGTAAGAGTAGAGTGAGTAGGTTAGGACAATAAAAAAAATCGTATGGGAGGGGGGGGTCTATTTCCTCGTTTAGGCGGGAGGGGAAATTTTCTAAAAATTCGACTTAAAATAGAAAAAAAAAATATTAAAAAATTCAAGTTACTATAGTCTATAAAAAGAACAGTTTTTGAAAAATTAGTTTTCAAACTCAAAATTTTGAAAAAATATTAAAAACAAACTAATTTTTCAAAATTTTACGTAATTAAGTAATTGTTTTTTTTTAGTATTCGATGCTCCTGTAAATTTCAAGTCCAAAACAAATAACTCAATAACGTAATATTTTGAAAAAAAATAGTTTGAAAACAATTTTTTTCACAATTTTTTTTTAAATTTTGAGTTTGCAAATTAATTTTTCAAAAAATGTTTTCTCAAATAATTTGAATTAAAAAGAAAATAAAAGCACGAGCTTCGGGATTTAAAAAAAAGGATATCATGACATTGTAAGTGTTGCCGTTGTTTTTAAATATTTTTTTTTTCATATTTCAACTTATACCGAACACCCTGTATAACAAAAAAAAAACGAAAAAAACCAAGAATAATTTGGTCACCGTTTTAAACCGATATATTATCACGAAAACATAAAGAACAAGCTTACTTTTATTTGTATGCTATTTACTCCAAATAATTTATAAATAAATCACGGCGGAAAAATAATTTCATCCAAACGTCTGTCTGTTTGGTGCGGTGATGAGTTTTTCGTGCACCCCATATTTGATAGTTAAATAAATAAACAACAACAACGACACCAAAACAATTTGAGGTCATATCAAGGTTTGTTAAGTCATGCGGCATGTCCTTCGGGTCTTCCTCCCCTTGAAACCATTTTGACAAACATGAAATGATTCTCTTGGTCAACCGCTACTTAGCTTTCGGACCATCTGTGAACACATTTCCTTGCTCCAGTGCCAGCGGTTGGCAAATAGCCCACAGAGCTCTCCAGGCTATTATATTTATATAAAGTGTATATTCAGTGCCGCTGGGGTTACTTGTGAAAACAGACTTTTAGAATTTCCAAAAAAAGGGTTAACTCACAAAATCTTTGTTGTCGTCTTGAATTTAAGTTATCTTAATGTCACAATATGTCAAAAATTGTCCTAAGTAGTATATCCTGTTGTTGCGTTCAAAAGTTGAAGACAAATGTAATTTTGTTAAATCATAAAAGATGACTATGAAAAGGTTTATAATCTATACGATTAAATGTATGATTGAGTAGCATGTATTTGCTTAAAAGTGTACCGAATTATTTGGGCTAGGAGTTAAGGAAGTTAATTCCAGCTTACAAAAACAGTGGGAACGCAGATTGAACTAGGAAAATGATTTAACATGTAGAAAATCGGTTTAAAAAATAAAAAATTATGTATCTGTCTCTAGGCGCGGGTGTTCCTTTAACCACTTTAAATTTCGTGGATATTAGATGCATAATTCATGAAAGAAAAGTAGGTAAGCAAGCAGGTTTCTCTAATTTTCAAGTCTATCTTTATTTTATCAGACTTTTATGAAAAGTGCTTCATGAACTCTCTTATAATTCTTCCGTTTTTTACTTCAAACCTAAAAAACAACACTACTTTTATAATTAAAAATATAATAAACTAGCTGACCCGGTAAACTTCGTTCCACCTATAATTTATTAAATTATTGATGTTCCTTTCGAAAGTTGAGCATAAACTCCAATTGTTATCATGACTTTCCGACTTTTCTGGCTTAATTTTCCAATTTTAATCTGCGCAGTGTGCTTATTTGGTTCAATACAAATCCAACAAAAAAATCTCCATGCAATTCGAATGATGTTTAGCCGAGCTATGCACGTACTAACACAAAAAGGAACTCATTTTTATCTATTACTAGCTGACCCGACAGACGTTGTCCTGTCTTTGCTATGAATTCGAACTGGAATAGGTATATAATAAAAAAAAATTGAGTATATCTACTTCATCAGATGAAGAAGAAAATAACCAAATGTTATGACCCTTAAAAAAATATAACCAAACGTGTTACACACTGATAAATGTTTATATTTCCATTTTTTTGGGATCTTGTAAGTCTATTAAATGTGGTTAAAAGAAGAGAGAGAGGTGAAAAAAATGCTCTTTATTATTCTTTGCAACAAATACAACAAAAAAAATACCCGACCAAATCGGATGATGTTTAGCCGAGTTATGCTCGTACGAACATAAAAAAGGTTTTATTTTATATATATTTAGATTAAATCAAATTAATTAAGTTTTCACACAATACTCCGATTCTAATTTTTATTGAAATTGGTTTTTAAGCTAGACAATTTTTTCTCAAAAAAAAAAAGACTTAGCTAACTACTTTCATGGCATTTTATATTAATTACACATTAGCTTGAATATAAAAGCTTCTTTATTAATGCTTTGACAAGTTTAAGCTACTAATAATCGTAAATTCGTCTATACATCGTTTGATGTTATATTATTAATTTTAGCTTTGTTAAATGTCCAAATGACTTAATCACTAAAAGTTCCTTAACGAGCATTTAAGAAGCAATATAATTACAGACTTCATTCACCACACCATGTGTGCGTTGTGTAGTGTGTATAAAAGGAAAACTAATGACATCCGGTAAAATTATTTCATCCATGAATAAGAAACAAAGTACTAATGCCTAGGTACATATATATTGGAATATTAATTGCTGAAGTTAATCCTTGGTAAAAGTTTGTTTCAATAATAGTTTGAGGCTTTTAATTGGTTATTTAGTTAGTAGTTTGTATTTTATTGCGAATTATTTCATAGGGATTATTTTTTCATTAAACGATCTAATTAGAATTCTTCTTACATCAAGACTAGCAGAGTTGACCTAAAGTTATGAACATTACAAGAAGACATAGATATGGTAGGTACTACACAAACATAAGAAATTTTGAAAATCCAAAAGATTCTTTCTTTTATTTGGCTGTTTGTTTTATACAAACAATGGATATAATAAAGAAAAATTCATTTGTAAGAAACAAGGAAAGGATATAAGAAAGAAAATCAAAAACCAAGCGATAACACACCAAATGCAAATATCATAATATTATCAAATAGTTGTTGGTCGTTTACTTCTCAAACCTATCAGCTGTGGTCCAATTTTATTTTTTTAAATGAACTTTGACAGAGTTTCGGACTAAAATTGGCAGTTTTGCGACGATATAAACGAACAAAGCTATATTGCATTGGAGAGTTGGAAGCTGCCATTTTAATTCTCAACATATTTATGGTAACAGACTTTTGACAACGGTAGGCCATTTACCAGATGCTTAAGTATTTTTTATCCCCGCCAACGCCGCCGTCAATCCGGCTATGGTAAATTACATGATTTTTTATTTTAATTTTTTTCCGTTAATTAGCATTGATGATAGCCATGTGCCATGCTAAATTTTGAAAAATATATGGTTCTAAGGTGATCCTTAAAATATATTCTTTCAATATTAGTTTTAAATTAAAACAATAATTTCTGAAATGGGGCATGTGGTTTCTGAGATTATCCCCAACAAACATTCAAAGAATCAAACAACCAAAGCTAGAATTCCGCCCCATTAATATATTAGTTTCATCAACTGCTAACTCACTTTGAAGCCCAATACGAACCTAGTCTTAATAAATTATAAATTTTCTAATAAATAAAATTATACATAATATTTAAGCTTTAAAATATATTTTTTTTTAATAAAAAAATGGAAAACAGTCGTTTCGAAAGACAAAGTCTCGAAAGACAAAATATCGAAAGGCAAAAAAATTAATCTTACAATGCTGCGGACGATTTATTTTTGTTTGAATTAGTATAAAATAGAGATGAGCAAACCCAGATAAAAATATTGCGTTAATGGGAGCGTAACACAAAATCCCGCCGAAAAAAAATTTCAAGGAAACTCATTTTATGCTGGATTTTTTTTCAATTCTGCAAAATGTATAAAAAAATTTATTTACCCTTAAATAACATTTCAGCGTTTTATGAATTCAAGGAAATGGACGGAGCCACAGAAAAATGGACAGGCGCCAATGTCAACACTTTTCTTGATCAAAATACATATTAACCAAACAAAAATTTAATTTCGCTTTACAAACCTTTTTAGTCCTTTAAAGAACACTTAATACCATACATTACTTAAGCTGCCTTTTAAGCTATTATGTACATAATTGTCGAACCTTTTTTCCAAGTCTTAAAAAAGACCCCCCCCCTCAGAAAGAACCTCACCCAAAAAAATATCCCCCTCGACAGTCAAACGGTCGTTTTGACATTAAAATAAAATTGCGCTATAGCTCGAAATCGCTATGTAAGTTGTGTAAGTTTGCTGATCCCTATTTTACGAGTATACTAATTAAAACGAAAAGAAATCGTCGCAGCATACATTTTTTCAAAAATTTGAAATTTCGAAACTTTTGGTTTTCGAACATTTGTCTTTTCGAACCTTTGTCTTTCAATACTTTGTCCTTTCGAAATTTATTTTTCGAACATTTGTCTTTCGAACCTTTGTCTTTCTGTTACTATTTCAAAAAAAAACTTATTAATTATTATACATATTCTAGTTCTCCTTTAAACTATTTCAACTTGTCAAATATTTTCTTCACTTCATCCACATTTATGATAGCTAGCTTATCAACCATTATGATTTTTTTTTAAATTTTCAATTCCTCACTATCAATGCACACTTAGTTTATTTTATTTCTGAAATTAATATTCATTCAAACCACAACTGAACTAGAACCAGAGACCCAGCAAAAGCCCATATGATGTCCAATGTCCAAGGCCACATCGTCGATTGTTTGTGAAGGGATTAAAAGCAGAGTAAACCAAGTGTACAAAGATTGTCACTTCATTGAAGAGTATAGACCGATTATAAATCTTCCGGTTGTTCAAAGACACACGCTTTGTCAACTCATTTGACCAGCTTCTCTCCGTCAATTGGCAAGGATATACCTATAGCCTATTATAGTAGCTGTGTCAGGGTACCCTGGCTTACCCTTGTGGACCAATTGAATTGTGCATACTATTTGAGTACGGACAAGGACACAGAGAAGACATTAAATAAATAAATCCATTGTTTCGAGCAGGGATATACCTTCACCTTTTATAAAGGTGATTATGTGTTATTCTATTGACGGGTTGAAATATAAACAACATACAAGTTGAGAAAATGGAGCCTTATCACTTCTGGTACACACAACCTATAGGTATCTTCGTTTCGCACGCCTTTAATAAATATGTATAGTTCAGTTCCTCAATTGTTTAAGCAAATTCAATAACTTTTCTCACAAAGGTCCTCACATCGTGCTGCCTTATCTCCTGTCAGCAATATTGAAATCGATATGATGGTCTTAAACAAGTTGAATCAATATTGTCCAGAAACGAATTTAACAGTAACTGTCAAAAGTTTTCCTTTCAAATTCTTCAAATATTTTTCATGAAAATTTCATTAAACAAGGATTTTAGTCTAATTTATATTTTATTTCGACAATAAAATTTGACCAAGCTTAAGTAAGTGTCAATTATTTTTCGTCATCAACTGTTTAGATCTATTAAAGAACTTTTACCATTAAACGCTTTGGTGTATGCACATCACACTTTGCGTTTGCCATATGTTGATGGTGATGATAATGATGATGGTGGCCAGCAAAGAGGAGTTCATCAAAGTGCGAAAGAGGACAATTGGTTTCTGTAGGAAAACTCCTCTTGGCCCTCCATTTGCTTGTGTCCTGCAATGCAACTTGTTTACAATGACATATGGCAAAATTCGCATGGCGGTGTTGTGTTCTCTTCATCTATAATGGCTCATGGAAGAGTTACTATCAATCCAACCCCATATATGCTTTTGGCTGTGTCTGTGTTGCAACTATATACTGCTCCTGCTGTTCTTTCTGACAATGATGATGCATCCCCCAGAAGATAGAACGACAGAGGAGGGACATTTTCTGATATCGTTGCTTTTGGTCGTCATGTACATACATAGGGGGGTCTGATGGGTAGTCTATAGCATCAGTTGTGATTGCAGCAGAAGCAGCAACTTCATTATGGTGCATTGCTTATGAAACTTCAGTGGTAGGATCAGCAAAGTTGATGACGCAAATGATGCATGCAAGCAGATTAATCGGAAATTACAAAAAAACCGCAGCGTTATAGAGATAAATACACGAAAAAAGTTTATTTATTGAATTGTACTTGGGAAGGTAGGATGCAAGTAATGTAACGACGACTGATATTTTCTTGCCAGGGTATTTTTAATGTGTTTTTTAGGTAGTTTACTTGGGATAAAGGTAAACGTTTAATATTTGTTTTAAAAGAATAAATTGAGATTTTAATTACAGTGAAAGCTCCTTTAGCCGGACAGCGACGGTCGCAACATTTTTGTCCGTCGAAGGGAGTTTTCCGTCCAAGGGAAAAAATTAAAAAACTAGTTAGAAAAGGTTTGGCACATACAAGCCATCAAATTCATTCAAACTAAAAATGAGCATGAAGATGGAAGAAACAAGATACAAAAACTGACCACAGCTCCAGAAATAAAATTCGTTATGCATTTGATCACTGACAGTGAATAAGTAACATCGCATCTATTATCACTGTGAACCAGTGGGAAATTTTTTAATGCAAACAAATGATATGGAAAGTATTTCTGAAAAAAATAGGGTTTAAATTTACAAACTAAATAAACATTTTGTCCGCCTAAGGGCCATTTGCTGAAACGAAACTTAAATATTTAAGTCTAACATAAGATCTTATGTGAAAGTTTACAATAAGAAAAAAGTGAAACATAATTATTTAAGTTTCGTTTCAAAAAAATGGGCCTAAGAGAGTTAAATTAAAAAAATCATGGCTGATTTTCTTGCACGCATTCGGGCAAGGGAGTGTCCGCTTAAGGGATCATAAAATGTATGGACTTTAAATCCAAGATCTACGGTTGTTAGAATTTGTCCGCTTAAGGGGATTGTCCACTTAAGGGAGTTGTCCGCAATAGGAGCTGTCACTGTATACATATGATTCTTCTTACTATATGCAATTGGAATGGAAGGAACGACGAACTATCTTTGCCCGCCAAAGGATCTGAATCTGAAACATAATTTGATGTACGGTCTTTTTAATGGTTCGAAAAAGTTCATATGTCGTCAGTTCGGAAGAAAAACGACACAACTCAGCAAACAAAATTTTTTGATAAAAGGCAAAATACCAGACTGTGTTACAGTATTGTGAACTTAATAAACTATTGCATCGTCTTGATATTTTAATAGATTGACTTAAATTCAAATTTCAATTCAGTTTCTTATTGCCTATTCGGTAAAATGAGATTTGTTGTGTTGTGTTGTTTTTCTTCCGAACCGACGACATGTACAGCATATGCGTAAAATAGAAAAATTTTAAATGTCGATAACATATTAAATTGACTGTCGTAATGGTCATTATCATTTTAAAGTTAAACTTATTTTGAATATTTATAGAATTTTCAAATTTCTTCCAGTGCAACACCTTGACCAATAATTTAAAACCATGAGTTAAGAGGAAAACTTTTATGATTATTTTTGTTTGCAAATAAAAAAAAAATATTACACATACGCCACAGTGACCATTCATTCAACATAGCATATACGGCAAGTCCATATGAAAATTAAGGCAAAATTCAAATCCTGCACTCCGGATGTGCCAGTCAAAAGTGCCTACCTTACTTCATATATAGAGAACTGACGAGGGTCCTCGTACATTTTAATTCGAAATCATTCGTATCGCCCTCTTGCTTTCTGTCAGGATTATAATATAATCCTTTCTCTCCTTCGCCCATTTATAATATCATTCATTCCAAGGACTATACTATATATCCCCCTTCAACTTCAAAAACAACACCAACACTGAATGCTACCGCAAAATCTACAAAATACAAACATTTCACACTCCGATTATTTCGAACGCATTCGGGTGTTGGCTGAAAATTTTCAAAATCTCATAAAAGCAGCAGACTACTCTCTGCCATTTAAACATATACATATACGTACTTACTCGCACCCTCGGTTATGCATTTGAATGCTATAATAAATTTTATTTATATCCATTAATGTTCTCAATTGGGAGCAATAAAATTATTATTTAAATCGCTTTAAAATATAAATCATATAGGAAAACCATAAACAAAAACAAAGAGAGAATTAAAGGTACTGGAAAGTAACTCAAATTTAAGGGTAAATATGATTTTAGAAAAAAAAAAAGTTATTATCTAGTAAAAATCTATCATAAAATATAATGTTAATTATATTCAACCAAAAAGCAGACGAGGAAAAACAGGTTAGATAATCTTCTATTAAACTTAGATCATAATGTCACTGAACGCAAAAAGCTATATAACATAAACAAGCTTACGAAAAGCTTAAAAGCAGATCTAAATTTTCAAATAAAAAATTAACAAGCAAAAAAGCTTCAATTTTTTGTCAAATTAGGGATGAATTTGCTTTTATAACTAAAAGTTATATCTACAGAACCTAAAACAATAAATTAATTAAAACACATGTGCACTTTAAGAAAGAAACACAAAAATAAAATGATGGTTAGTGCGTATAGGACTGTCATGCAGGAGGTCCCATCCCAGCCTCATGTGCCTAGATATAAAAAGGCTACTGCCTTTTGTTTGGAAGTGACAAATTTTTCAAGAGTAACTCTTGTCATGAATAAGTGCCTCTCACCTTAGCCTTTAAGATTTGGCAGAAAACTTCTTCATTTCTGAGAGTGGTAAGTCACTAGACCACCAAATTAATTTTTTTAATTTTTGTAGGTCTAAAAATTGGATGTTGGATCTTAGCACCCCATGTATGAAATTTTCTCAAAAAAAGTATGCAATCTAAAAGGTCAGTAATTAGTCATAAAAGGACAGGTAGATTCAGAAATTGGTCAGGTTAAGAAAATTACTAATCCAGGCAGGGTTAAAGTTTTTTAAGGTCACCCGCAATTTTTGGGACCTCATTTATGGGGTATTCGCAAAAAACGTATACCATTTGAAGGGCCACTGGATAGTGATAAAAGGTCAAGTATTTTCAGTAATTGTTCAGGATAGATTTTTTTAAATAATTTTTTCAAAGTTTTTTTCAAAGTTATTACAAGGTCGTATAGATTTTTAGCACCTCATTTATGGGATATTCGAAAAAACTATACACCATCTGAAAGGTTGATTAGTCCTTATTAAAGGTCAGGCAGTTTGAGAAATTGGTCAGCTGTAGATTTTTAGTTATGCATTTAAAAAAAAATGTAAGGTCATTGACCTCCATCTCGCATTTTTTTAATAAAAATCATAAAAAAAAAAAAATCAGTGGCTGACCAATTTCTAAAACTAACTGACCTTTTATGAGTATTAGTTAAATTTTCAGAGGGATGCTGAATGGCAAAAAATTCCACACCACTCAAAAAAGTGCTCAATTTTATCAATTATTAGAAAATACTAAGGAGCTTCTGCACCCCGGCTTGAAGGAGAATTAAATACAGCCTTCATGTTACTTTGTTAGCCACATGAGCATTTTTTAAGGTCATAACTGTAACCATCATGTAATAATGTAGAGCAAGATATATAATTGAAGCATTGAGATGAAGAAGCGGGTAAGTGAAAATTTAAGGAGTCTGATGATCGATGTGGCCCTCGTGAAATATCTATAACTCCAGCCTTACTTGGTGGTAGCACACATAAGTTGTTGTTGTTCATTTAAAAATGTTCAATGTAAGTGATGTTTACTTCGCAGTCTGTATATCATACAAAAAACCCTTTAAAAATTTTAACGTCTATGTAATTGGTGGACTTTCTGTGTCAGCTCAATTATAAGCCAAGTTAAGACACGCAGAAATTGCATACAAAGAAATTCGAATAAAAGCACTTTAAAATATCGTGTCTCAATGTCACTTAAGCCTTTCTTCATCTGAATCCTTCAATTGTGATTGAAGGACATAATGAATTCTAAGGATTACTGAAGTATTTTATATATTGATTTAGAATACTCTGTGTTGAATTTATAAAATCATGAGTATATCAGTGCTACACACCAAACAATGGCGACGACTATTCAATACACATACATATATTTGTTACAAAAACATATTTGTTTCTTTGTAGATACACGTATTAATAATTTCCTTACAATTTGATGCATGATGCATGAATTATAATCTGAGTTACTAATTAACCCATTCAAATTATTTATAACCTGCATGTGCCCTGATAAACGGTATAATCTATAATCCCTAAAATTGCCTGACCAAAATCGTATTATTTTTATAGATCTTCTACTTCAACACCTCCCATGATGCTTCACATACGTTTACTTTAACCCTTCTTATCACACATGGGTGCTTGGTGTTAGCCAACACATTTCATCCATATATCTTTATACAAATATGTATATCTACATGAATTTTCTTTAATGAATGGTTGTTGCAGGAAGTATAGAAACATCCACCTCATTTTACCACACTCGCCTCTCTCCAAAAGGTTCTATTCAAAATTGACTCTTCTCGCTCCTCCTTCTGGACCTTAAATTAATTAACTTCAACGTAAACATTTTGTAGCCGGAATACCGGACAAACACCTTCTACCACCCATTCGGTTTCACCGACTCTGGGCCTTATAAATTCCCCACTTGATCTAACCGACCGACCGACGACGAGGACTTGCATGAAGCATGCACAACACCATATAATATAGAAGCCCAGAAACCTGGACAGCAAAGTTATTGACGTTCTTCTGGGGATTCCTTGAGCATATTCAAGTGCAGGGGTAGGTATCGTGTTTAATGGTCATTATGTGGTCTAAAAAAGGAATGCATCAATGTGAGCCGGTAAAATGCAGGACGTACATACCTAAATAAGTATCTTTTTTTTTTCAAGGAAAATCAATTGATTTAAAGTTCAGAGTAAAACTTCACCAAGAATGAATCATTTTCAATTAATAATAATCATCATCCATAACCTTTGCTTTTTTCTCGCAGAGCCTTTTTTTCCCTATCTTTTCCGTCTAGTTAATAAAGAAGGTAGTTCTTTGGACTTATGGAAGCAAGTCATAAAGAAAAACTTGGTTAAAAATAATGGGATGATTTAAGAAAGAAAATAAGAAAATATACTATGCAAAGTTGCATGTCTCTATAGCTGCATCACAGTGATAAACGCTTTACTTCGGAAATTGCTTTTACCCCACCCAGTAGGAAATTTCTAAAAATTCAGTGCTGAATAAGCTGCTTCTTCCTCGAGAAAAAGAAGCTGCACCCGCCACTTTTGTGCTCTTTTCTCTGATGAATTTAACATGGGCATGTCATTGGCGGTAGGCACATGCACATGCCATTTCTCGATGAAAATTCAACAACGAAATCACTGGTTCGTTGGAAGTTGCTTTTTCACCAGCTTGGAATATGATGAAAAATATGATGAATATTAAATAGTGAAATCACTGCATAAATGTAACACGCTGATTCATCTGCTTATTTGCATCGGTGAATAATTTGATGAAAATTCAATACTGAAATCATTAGGTAACTGGGAGTTGCTTATTCACGGACTTATTTTTGCCCGAGGAAAAATGTGAGGAATATTCAGTAGTGAAATCACCAATTACAAACGAATTGGGTTTTCACCACCTTTTTCAATAGTAGAATGTACTTCCCTTTTTAAAATAAAAACTGATTTAATTTATGTGGTACCTATGTACCTAATTATTATCTTTTTATTGCATTATTATTTACATTATATAAATTAAAATAATTACAACAAATTATTAATTATTACAAAATTAGTTATTGTGGCTCCTCGAGTAACCTAGGAATAGAAAAAATGTTCAGTTTACAATAATTCATACATATGTATGTAACTATAAACAGTAACTAACCTTGGCATTATTTTCTGCATAAATGTAACACCTGCTTCCATATAAAAAGAACAACTAACTTGCAATGAAAATATAAAACAAAAGAAGATTTCCAAAATGTTCAACAAGCCAACAAATAAAGCACGCGCCACAAAAGAAATACAGAATAGAAGAAAAAAAATTCAAACGATCACGTGATCAAGGCATGTTGAATTGAAAGGGTACATATTTTTGCACTACAGAAATCATCACATTGTTCGTACCAGGAAAAAGAAAGGGCAATTTTCAGATTATCGTTACTTTTTCTCGAGAAGAAGGATATATAAAGCAGACGACGCGATTAAGAATTAAAACTGAGAGAATGAGAACTGACTACTTTTCATTTGAAAACGTCGACTTTAATTCAGCATCAATTTCATATTTGTGGCCGAAGTCAGCCAAGGAGAGTTTTCAAAACCTTTTTTCTCTCGCAGAGTATCCTTTACAAAGCAGACGAGTGGATTTAGAGAATGAACTGATGAACTTATGCATGACTTTTCGTCAATTGAATCATCGGTTAATTTTTCCTATTTAGCTACTTTTAATTCTGTATTGAAATCAGTTCGATTTTTTGGAACAAGTAAAAGAAGGGGTTGTTTGGAAATGTGCAAAGCAGATAATGTGATGAAAATCATGAACTGCTGAAACAATGCATTACTTTTTACTGATGTAATCAGTGCACACTGTTTCGCCTATGAAGTGGTACTTAAATTCAATGATGAATTCAGCTTAATTTTTCATTGAAGACGAAATTTCCTGCTGGGCATTAACCTGTTTGTGAAAGATGTGTTCTGGCGGGAAGTCTTTTTTTTTAATGTTATTTTAAAAAGATAAATGTCAGGTAATTTTAAATAGAAAAAGATAATAATGGATTACTACGAGTATGAGTTACTGATGAATAGTGGGAGTTATCTGAAAAGAATACCAGAATGACAATGTTCTGCATCATTAGTCATCTCCACAGCAGACAATGAATATTCAGAGCTTTGTGTATCTCATACGCAAAGCTTTGAATATTATTACAACAATATTATATGCAACAATTATTACTAAATATTATTTTTTACAATCCATAGTCCATACATAGTCCATGTCCAGTATATTTTTAGTTTATGATTCATATGTAAAAGCCCGTGGAGTAAAGGTTAGTGCGTTGGACTGTCATACCAGTCGCTTCCACATAAAGTTTTTTTCGGAGCTACTACCCCTTTGCGAGGAAATGACAAATCCTCCAAGAGTATTTCATAGAAAGTCATAGAAAAGTGCCACTCACCTTAGCCGTTCGGATTCGGCACTAAAATGTAGGTCCCCTCCATTCCTGCAGACACGCACACAGGAATGGTTCAGAGTTCTTCATGAGCGATTTGTGCTACCAAATTTATTTATTTTTATTTTATGGTTCATATGGGAACTAGCTGACCCGGCGAACTTTGTTCCACCAACATATAATTGATTAAATTATTAATGTTTCTTTCGAGAGTCGAGCAAGCTCCAACTGTTATCACGACTTTCCGACTCTTCCGTCCTAATTTTCCAATTATATCTCCGTAGTGTGTTTGTTTATCTAGTTCAATACGAATCCAACAAAAAAATCTCCATCCAATTTGGATCATGTTCAGTCGAGTTATGTGCGTACGAACCAAAAACTAATTCAGAAAGTTTGAAATTTCATAAGGTGTTTTCAAGATTTTCTGACTTTGTTGGTCGAATTTTCTAATTTTCGTTCGATTTTTTTTTTTTCAATTTTTTGGCTCACACAAAATCTGGTTCAGTAAAAATGCAACAAAAAATCCGCAATCGAATCGGATGATGTTTAGCCAGTTATGCGCGTACGAACACAAAAAAGGATTCATTTTTACAGAAGATTTAATATGGAAATGGGAAAGAAATCTTGTTGACATCGAAAGAGTAATTTATATGGAACTAAGGTCAAATTTATAGGACCATCAAGCCCTTGAAGGGTTTCCGCCATCTTGATTTAAAGATTGAAGTAGGTTTTATCTATTTTCTGACCAGACCAAGGAAATGATTTATGTTATTCGTTTTTACGTAGAAAATTTTTGAACAACATACATTTTGAGGGATACCTTTGTTGGAAGTTATTTTCCAAATTTTGTAGTATGTATGTAGCCCAAACCGCAGCGTTGATGCCCCAAATAAAATTAACGTGCCGTATTTTCTAAAAAAAAGCGTGCCAATTTTGGTGCCATATGAAAAAAACCACAAATTCTTCTAGTGTGTTGAAAAAATTGTAATAAATTTTATTACGGGGTGAAATAAAACAAAAAATATCATAAATAATAATTAGCTCTATTTCTGTACAATCAAAAATAAAATTTTCATTAAATTTTGTTGAAATTTTCTTCATTTTAAGTAAAATAAAACGTGCCATATTGACTTTTTCGTGCCACCGTGCCAAGAGGAAATAATCGTGTCAGAAAAGCACGATTGTGTAACTACGGCAACGCTGCCATGCTCTACCTTATAATTTACCCCTATAATTCTTGTAAATTATAAGAATTTTTCAACTCAACTATCTCTTCTCAACGGTACTTTAGAAATGTGAAATTTACCAAAAATTTCCTCTTGGATAAACCTCTTCATATATAAATGCCCATGTTTTAAATATCTGGCAATACTGACTGTTGAAAAACTATTCATAGATTATCTGAAAGTATACTCTCACTCTCAGTCCACAAGATGTTTCTCAGTTTATTTTCGTTCTCACAAGATTTGCAATTTTTCAAAAATGCAAATTCAGCACAAGAATCAGTAAGTACCGAACTGTCAGTGACTAAAAATATACTTGGGACCTTCAAATATTAAATTAAATTTCTCACTAAAGGAGAAAAAGTATTTACATTAAAAGTATTTTGCCGATAAAAACAATTTTCCCTGCAGAAGTTTCCCTTTTTTAATTTCGCTGTAAGTATATTCCGGTGATATTTTACCAAAAAAAAAAAAAAAACATTCTACAAGTCAATTTCTATTTTCGTAATTTGTCATTAAATACCAAGTGCACTTGTCCAAATATAATCCTAAATAAAAACAACTCAATCCGATTAACATAAGGGACTGTATTTGTATGTTGTGCACAAGAGCTTCCCCATGAAATATTTTAAGAATTCTCTACACGTATATGAAAAGGGCGACAATCATTAGAATGTTCCAAAAAAAAATACTCCAAACATTCTCATGTGAAGTGTTAGCTTTTTTACTTAAAACATAAAAAGCAAATAAATTAGTCCGAACAACAGTTGTTGTTTTTAAATTTTCAAAATCACAACTCAAACCGGAACCGGATAAGGCAAGCCATGAAACATGATGTACAAAAACCCCCTCCAGGCGCCATTCCACACAAATATTTGTAGCTACAAGCTACACTCCTCTTTCCATTTGGGGATGGTGCAAAAAAAAAAAAAAAAAAAACAAGAAAACATAAAAACACAATAGGTAGACATAGAACCAGCAAACCAAACAGCCAACAACTACTAAACAACCCCTTAGAGCCTGAGTCTGAGCTTCTGAGCTTCTGCGTCTCAACAAGTGTGCAATAAATTGTCTGTCAATAATGATTTCGTAATGCGATACACTTGTTACATTTCCACTCAATAAAAATCTATGAGCCGACGGACGGACGGAAGAAGAAGGAGAAGGCACAACGTCTCCGAGTATAGTATAGTCGGAATATACTGAAATATACGGCAGGTTTGAGGGAAACACTTTTGCGGAAATTCAATTCCGGTTACCATTTTACTCACAAAATGCTCTTTGTGTTCTCGAGGAGCTAGCAAAAAGAAGCCAAAACATTTTTCTACAGAAGCCATTCAGCTTGTATTGAATTTCATACCTATTGATAGAGATTTTCGAATTTCAGGAGTGGATTTTGTGCTCATTAGATCCCATATTTTCGTATATATTCTATTGAAATGTACTCCTTAACTTTTTTTTCGTAATTTTTATTTTTGTAGATAATGTAGAATTTTCACAATCTTTTTTGTTGTAGGATGCAGAGATCCACCTCGTAATACAAACATATAAAATAAACCAGTTGCAAAAAAAATTGTACAAAATCAATTGTTGGTTAAAAGTTTAGTTTTTGAGAACTACAATTTGAAATTATTCTAGCACAAAAACTTAAAGATTTTACCAAGGCCGTGTATGAATCAAGCTGAAATTACGTTAAATATTATCCCAAGAATAATTTTTGACATTATTGAGGTGAATCTATACGCAAAATGTCAAAATTTAATCTCGAATAAAATTTAATCGAAATTTTAAACGAATTCGCACACTGCCCAAGTTTTGAACAGAATCAGTCCAGATTTTTTGATCGATGTTGATAGGAACTTTATCCACACGTAGGTTCCGCTAAAATGTACCTATAAATTTAGGCAACAATACCAGCGCTGAAATCAAGCAAAATATAATTCTTGTTTGGCAGACCGAGTCTCCTCTATAATTAATAAGACCATGGGCCTATTTCACCAAACACTTTTCACTTTTCACTTTGCAACTTTTCACTTTTACTTTGCAAAATTCGTTTCATCAAACGCAAATTTGCAAAGAGGAAATTATTGAAATGAAAAGTTTTCCTCTTTGCAAATTACGTTTCACCAAACGCAAATTTGCAAAGTGAAAAGTTCTTTTCTGCAAAGTGAAAAGTTTTATTAATTTGAAAAAAATATTGTATTTTTCGTTTCACCAAACAAATAAACTTTGCAAATTGTATTTAGAATTTTGAAAAGTATTTCAGTAATATGCAAAGAGAAATTTTCATTTGCAAATAAGCGTTTTTTATGAAAAGTTGTCGGAAAATAATAATAAAAAATAAAAATAACCATTTTGAGAACGAAGAAGTATAAAAATAATAGTAATCAAAGAGTAGTTAAGTTAAGAATTATCTTTGATGTCGGAAATAATTTTTCGACAAAAGAGAGTTTTTTTTAATTGGCAATAAACTACAATTAGACAGTCAAAGGAATATGGGCTTAAGTCACTTCCAACAACTTTTGTGTGCATAAAATTTGGCCGGTAATAAAGCCCAATATCAAGGTGTTGCATCTGTGCACGGAATAAGAAAAGTATTTCGCTGCATAGTAGTTCATCAAGTGTCGAACGTAATCGTTGATGAACTTCTCCTAAACACCATTTGCTGGACAAAAAATTCTCTTCGAGGATTTCTTTGTGTAGCGGGATGTATTGACGGTGCAATTCACCAATACTGAAAACAACATTTTGTCAGCAGCACAGAAAGCATGCTTTGGTGGTTTGTGGCCCAGATCGGTCTTTACATGTTGTAAACGTAAGCTGGCCAGTTAGCGTACAATGCAGTTTGCTTAAGTTGTATTTTTGAAAATATATCATCAGCAGTGCAGCTGGTGCAATAAAAAATATATCCGATTCAGGACGATTTTTAAGTTCCAATAATGATATCGAGATATCGATCATCCCCTAATGCGGTATTAATAACACCACTAAGGACAAATTCTGTGAACAGAGAATGAACAGGGGTTAATGTCAATGATTTTTTTAAATGCATAATTGATCCAAAAGTATCAATTTGGATCAAGTTTTACTTTGCAACTTTGCAAAATACGAATTTAAATGCAAAGTTCTTTTTTAAATTGGTGAAACACTTTTACTTTTCACTTTTCAAAAATAGTCTGAAAAATTGAAAAGTGAAAAGTTTTTTCACTTTGCAAATTTTGTGAAACACTTCGCACTTTTACTTTGCAGGAAATTATTTTTTTGCAAAGTGAAAAGTGAAAAGTGTTTGGTGAAATAGGCCCCATGTTGTATCATATAAACTTCGAGCTTAATTTTCCGCCCCTTTGAGAAGAACAATAAAAATTCAAGTTATTTATGAACACATCCGTCCCTGTAAATGAAAGTGGGTATGGTTGTTGAGCATTATCCATCTATTCACAGCACACTCAGATCTGCCGTATATCTAGAGGCACAATAAATTGTTCATAGCTGTGTAGGTGGAGGGCTCTGTTATGCTGCTTCTTAGACTATATACAAGGATAAAGCAATTAAGTCAGTACATCAATGAAATTCGAGTTGAGTTTATGAGTCATTTTGGTGCCATTTTGATTTGGTTAAGAAAGGAAAGCAAGAAGACGAACATTCTGACACATTTATCTTTGAAGAAAAAGAAGAATGTTAGCGTTAATTGATAACGTTTTACTAACTGATTGCTATCTCATCCTTTGTGGTTATTTCTTGTTGTTGTCTTAATAATATTGTTCGAAATATCCTTAATCATGCTTTCACAAACTATCCATAGTTAATCCAGTGTCTAGATACCAAATACCACCCAACCTACTTCATTGTCTTCGTCGTTTCGTTGTCTTCGTAATCGTCGCTAAGAAAAGAAAAGAAACAAAGCCGTAGTAATGCGATGTTGGCGATAATGACAACATCAGTTCCAAGGCTTCCTCTTTGCCTATAATAATGCCACTAATTTTATCGGATTATGTCAAACGTTTTTAGATAGTTTTGAGTGACTTTTACCGAAGTCATCATTGTTGGTTACGCCATCGATTGCTGTCGTTAAAATGGTGGTGGACTTGGATGGCTTAGTGGTTTGAAACACTTTGCACAGATTAAGTATATGAGTTTTGCAATTTGAGTAGTTTCAATTTCAATTTAAATTGTTTATACACACGGCATGATTGACAGAGAAATGAGAAGGAATGGGATTATTATGCTGGATAATGTTTCTTTAATTATTTATAGCTAAGCACATTATAATGGATGATTGAATTTAAAACAAAGACAAATTTATGATCAAAAAGTTAAGTGCAAACGAATTAAAAACAAATAACAATCAAACAAACAAACTTAACAATCTGTTTATTTGTACTTCTCAAGTGAGTTGTAGATAAAAAAAGGAAGGTAACTGAGGGTAAAGCACTAGTTAACAAAATTGTAGCTATCTACATTTTAAAAGAAGTATTAAATTTGACGATACATTCTTCATTGCTTCCGAAAGTTTTTTGAAATGATGGTACTTATAATAGCCAAGGGAATTCGGGGTATTTATCTTGTTCTTGAAACTTCATTAAAACTATATTATTCCATATGTATAGAGAATCAAAGAGAGTACAATATTTCTGAACACCTAACGGTTAG
The DNA here is from genome assembly GCA_947049315.1 of Epistrophella euchroma. NCBI lineage: Eukaryota > Metazoa > Arthropoda > Insecta > Diptera > Syrphidae > Epistrophella > Epistrophella euchroma. The sequence continues at coordinate 2,044,366 of OX346247.1, read as the reverse complement.
TGGCGTGACAGTTAGTGCGATGGACTATCATGCTGGAGGTCTAGGTTCGATCCCCAACCTCGCCACTTAATAATTTTAAAAAATAAAACGGCTACTGCCTCTTGCGAGGAATTGTCAAAACCTCCAAGAGTATCTCTTGTCATAGAAAAGTACCGCTCACATTAACCTTTGGGATTGGGCAATGAATTGTAGGTCCCCTCCATTCCTGCAGACACGCACCTAGGAATGGTTGATAGTTGCAAGTCACTAGGCCCTAGTTCTTCATGAGCTGTTGTGCCATCAAATTTATTTATTTATTTATTATTTTGTACCTAACCTAAGACCTAACTGTCTTGTAACGAAGCGTTACACTTTCAAACCCCGAACCCAATACCCGAATTTAAAATAAATATTCACAGCAGGCCGAACTGCCATCAGCTGCCCACATCGTCATCTGATATGCATAAAAGCTATCCACCAGCACCCTACAATCAAACCCAAAATCGCCAACCTCTCACCATACACGTTTTCACTTCAACATTAATACAATTCACAGTGTGTCAATACCGCAAATATAACAAGAGGACGTATGAAATGTCAACAATTCATAGCCAAGATTAGTTTCCGGCTGATTTCAGTTTGTAGCAACTGCGAAGGCGAACTGCTATAGATTTAGGTTCCTTTCGTGGTGCATTTGTGCATACGTAAAGCTAAACTTTTGGGTCCTAAAAATATTTCGTGGTTACTCCCCTCTCGCTTTAGTGATTATTAGTAGTGGGCTGGAATTAGATTCCTACCGATATTTCCCTCTTGATTTCGAGTGAGCAGCGAACCTTTAGTTATTCCGTTGGGTTTTTCCCTCTTGCTTCCGAGTGAGCAGCGGTATCACTTGTTATTTCTTTAGGGTAGCCAAAGGCTGGAATCAGATTCCTACGTTTTTTTCCCAGGTTTACTTCTTTAAAGCGAATCTTGCGGTGGGCTGAGGCTGAGTTTAGTCCTGTAGCTAGCTTTTTATTGTATGAAATACGTTGTTATTAAGAATAATTTTTTAATCGATTTGTGAACAACTTGCTGTAATAAAGTTACATGTCAAATCTGGTAAATGGTTCTTACTTTCTTAACACGAGTTTTACTTGCTTTCTTCGGAAATACCCTGGACTTCGACGAGCTTACCCTCAGTCAAGAGAAAAAAGCACCACAGTTGATACATAATAAAATAAGTAATGGTGAAATGGAACTTTCTTTGATAATCGAAGTTTGATTGCCAAAATCTTGTCGGTGACCTTCTGAGGATATATACTAGATTCCGAACGGTAAATAACAATGTGATTTAAGGCCGGGAAATTTGTAAATCACTTACATTTTTAAACTGCGATAAATTGAAATATTAACTTTTGATATCGTGCCAAGTAACTTTGATAAAAAGGAATAATCTAGTACCAACCATATATCCACGGGTCTTCAAAGTAGAAAAAAATTACTATAAAATCAAAAAATTTTTAGGTATTTGAAAAATAACGGAAAAATTTCCAATTTCAAAGCCAGAAATCCACTGCTAAATTTAATTTCAAATGATCTGCCTCGAGCCCCCAAGACATTTGTATATTTATTTTCAAACAAAAGCTGTCGACAGAATTTTAAAACCCCAAGTTTTAAAGACAAAATTTTATACATACGTTGATTAAAAATAAGAAGCGCTTTTAATAGGCAGGTATAAGAAAAATATAAAAAGAACCATTGCTTTATGTTCCCATCTTTGTGTGACAGCTCGTGGAGAGCTAGAAAAAAAAATTAAATAAGGGAACTTTTAAAATTTGATGAGTTAAAAATAGTCAAAATAATCTAAGAACTAAGATTGTTGTTATACGACTACAGATATTCATTAAAATTTATACCTATATGTAAAAGTTATAGGTATCCATTGTCCTATGCTTCTTACCCAATTCCAATAAAGTGCTATGTATTTATGTGATTTAATCAAGATTTGAAGACTGAAGTACATTTTCAAAGTTAATGGCTACTTAAATTAAACATATAAAATTGTGATTAAAAGCCAAATTAAAAAAAAAAAACAACAACGTTATTACACATATAAGTACCACTTATACACAAGTGGCAGCCTTTTCCGTTTGTTCAGCATAAATTACGTTGGCTAAATACTTATACAAACAACAAATACATTCTCCATTAAAGCCTATGACCAGATTTTATGACCATCAGTATATACGCCCCAAGCATCACTTTAATCTTGATTCACTGACATAAACCCGATTAAAGTGATTCGACCATCTTAATACCTCAACGCGTTCCTTTCCCTCAATTACTCTCACCACTCACTCATCTTTTGAGTCAACAACGGAAACAACAACAAGAATAACATACATTCCGTTCAGTATCTACGCACCTCTCACAAATACGTGAATTTACGACAAGCTGAGATTATAACATAACAATTCACGGTACAACATAAAATCACCACCCACGTTGTAATGGACGACGACGCGACGAGACGGCGACGACATCGGCAAGGACGAAGAACACGATGAAGACTTAACCACCCCCAAAACCCACCCACATCACCTTCGCATAAACACACGTTGGTATAAGTATATAGGTTAGGAAAGATTAACAAAGGGATAATTTAGGGATGACATCATAATAGAAAGCCGACTAAAATGACTTTAGCAGCGGGATACTTTACTCGTATTTGCTTTTATAGCTCCTTTTGGAAGCGTTTGGCTATATTTTCCGCCTTTTTGCAATTTTTACAAGCAATTTATTGTCGCTGCTGAGTATTTTTTGGCCGCTTGGTTTGGTTTGGTTTGGGTTGGCTTGGCTGGGCAAAGACCGATGAGGTGGTCCTGTTGCTTTACAAAGTAAAGACATGAATTATTCAAAAGAAAAACTCTCTAGCCCATTGTGTCTTTATCTTTAAAAGAAAAACTGTTTAACAATGAAAACACCATTAAATGGCCCGCCCTCCAATTTACCGCCTTTTCATAACACATACACACACAAACAAACAATCCATACCTTTACACTACATAAAGAAGAAACACATTTGCATAATGACCAAAAGTGAGTTCCAAGAATACACGCTGCACGGTACAAGCTAGCGATATAGCTACAACCATTTTCTCCCTCCCTTCTCTGATGATATCCTTTCAACTTCAGTGCCGAACCCCCCCCTCGATATTCAGTTCTTGATGCTTGTATACGCAAACGGAGCACTATCCAACGGCGAATAAACAAAGCGTCAACATAAAAATGTTTTTAATAACCTCTGTCCCCTAGAATACAAAAAAAAAAAAAATTAAACAAAACAAAACAGAAAAAATAAAAACAAACAATACAAAAAACAGGATAAGATTTAAAAAGGAAAAAAGTTGTTAAAACGATTTTCCAGATAACAAAACCAGACCCAGAGATGATGGGAAATATCAAATTATGTCAGCGATTCCCCGGCCTATTCGCGGCTTAAGGCTCAAGGGTATCTCCATTGAGGACTTTGCGAGGATGCGGATGTTGGATTGGTTGTTGTGTGGATTTACAGGAGTGGCGAGGAGCAGTTTTGGCGATGAAGGATGAAGGTGGCGGCGTTGAAATGTAATCAATTTTTGTTTTCGCGATGAAATTCGATGATGACGAGTCTTTTGCAATAAGTCCTTAGCGTTTTTATTTCGAATGCCACGGGTGAAAAAAGTTTGTGCGTGGAGAATTTCACAGGCTTGGAAGCTAGTTTAAGTAAAAATGAAACACAAAAATAGGCACGTGCACTTCGCAACATCAGATTTAGTTTATTTTCAGGCAAAACTATTCTAAATTCATTTCCAAAATTGTATTATACTTTTTCTGTAGTCTTTTATCTCCAGTCTTAGTCTGTAGTCTGTAGTCTGTAGTCTGTAGTCTGTAGTCTCTAGTCTTTAGTCTCTAGTCTCTAGTCTCTAGTCTCTAGTCTCTAGTCTCTAGTCTCTAGCCTCTAGTCTCTAGTCTCTAGTCCTCTAGTCTCTAGTCTCTAGTCTCTAGTCTCAAGTCGCTAGTCTCTAGTCTCAAGTCTCTTCTCTCTATAGTCTCTACTTTCTGGTCTCTAAAAAATATTTTATTTATCATCTTTGTGTGATGCTTAGTGGCTATAACTCACTCCGGCTCCTTCCTCTAAACTTGGTGTTGACACACTCAAGTTGTTGTTGTTTTCTTCATATTTTTTAATATTTATTATGGACTGAAAAGCTTTGCACCCTTTACTACGAGTTTGTTTTTGTTGTATTACAATAAAAACCCCTTTCAATTTTCCAAAATAATTTTTTTGTTGACACTCTTGAAAAGGTTAGCCTAAAATGTATTTGGAATATTTTTTCTTCTGATTCAAAACACTGGAGATACATTCATGGTATAATTCCCTCAAATCACTTGATCAAAGGCAACAGGAAAATGAAATTTAGATTCGGAAAAGGGCACACAGTGACACCGCACACGCAAAGTGATTTTCTTTTGTTAAAAAGTTTCCCTTCAGGACACATAACATTTTATGACTTAAGACGAAAAATTGATTCAATTTGATGTCGCACCCAAGTAGATTGGTGTGTGGCTGATTGTCTCTTTCTACTCAGCGAGGTGCGACAGGTGCGTCGTATGTAGGTATAGCAACGATCTGCACTCCCAGTTTTACATAACAAAGGCAAACTGATTACATCTTGTTCTTTTTGGCGCGGGAGCAGTCGGTTAGGTAGTGTAGTACTGTATCCGGACCCCTCGCCCCCCCTCCACATCTCATATCAAATTTGAAAACCGAGGAACCGTCTGTATTAATCGTGTACTTTTCTCCTTGGTGCAGATTAAGTCGTTTCTATGTCAGATTCGTTTTTGAATCCCCGAGTTAAAGTGGATTTATTCGTGGTGTAACTGTCAATGCCATTATCCTTTTGGTGTGGTGTTAGTAGGTCCTTAAGTGGCTTTTGGGTTCGCTGGGGATTTAAGATCTCGATGAGTTTGGTACTTCTGTTTGGTGTATGTATACCCACACTTCATTGTTTGATGAGATGGATATCTTGCGAGGGTGTTTTTTGTTGTTGGTGTGGTAACTCTTGTTGTGATGGAATCTTTTTCAGAGAAATGAGAAATGTTTCTTTTTTTTCTGGTTTTGATTGTTTGTCAGGAAGAGGTTTTTTTTTTTATTGCCGAGTGAAGCTCATAAATTCAGGAAAAGTGCAAATGGTATTTGACTGTGAGTATATAGGTTTAAAAGGTAATAAAGTGGAAACGCTCGAGGAAGGATGTGACATAAAAAAAAGAACACAAACCTGTGTATGTCATTAAAGAGTTCTTGTATGGGTTATAAATACTCCATCGGATAAATTTAATTTCATTTAAAAGACTATAGGTATTTGAAAGCCATACTTGCACTTTGAATTTAAATTCAGTAAAAAGTTATGAAAGTAAATTAATACCTCTTTTTGGCCTTAGCGAGTCTATGTTCCTTATTATATTTTATATATGCGATGTTTCGGGTGTAATTATGTACACCCTTCTTTAGGCCTGAGAAAAAAAATAAGAAAAATTATATTTATACTAGCTGACCTATAATTGATGAAATTATTAATTGTCATTTCGAAAGTCCAGCAAGCTCCAATTGTTATCACGACTTTTCGACTTTCCCGGCCTGATTTTCCAATTATTATCCCCGTAGTGTGTATATCTGGTTCAATACAAATCCAACAAAAAAATATCCATCCAATTTGGATAATGTTCAGCCGAGTTATGTGCGTACGAACACAATTTCAGTTCAGAAATTTTGAATTTTCAAGACGTTTTCACAATTTTTCTACTTTTTCGGTCGTATTTTCTAATCTTCGATCAAATTTAACAATTTTTGCTACGTTTTGTATTAAATTCAATAAAAATCAAACAAAAAATTCCCCAACCAAATCGGACGACGCACGTTTAGCCGAGTTATGCGCGTACAAACACAATTTCAATTCAGAAATTTTGAAATTTCAAGGCATTTTCACGATTTTCCTAATTTTTTGGTCGAATTTCCCAATTTTCGGCTCCGTTGTGTTAATTTGGTTCAAAAAAAATCCGCATCGGATGATGTTTAGCCGAGTTATACGCGTACAAACACAAAAAGGGATTAATTTTTCAATATTAATCAAGTATGCTTTTCTGAAAATAAAAAAAAAAAGATTTTTGTTCGGATATTTTGCAGAACAGACTATTAATTTTCTGTAGGTATACAAGTATGCATGTAATTAAAAATGGTTTTTGTTTAATCATTTTAGAAATTTTATTCCGAACCCAATTTTTGATTTTGTGTATTTTGAAATTTCGATATCACTAGTATTTTGAAAAAGTGAGTTTTTTAGGTTTGTTTTTTAAAATACATTATTCTGATTTTTTGTTACTTTAATCCATTAAAAATGTGCGATCTTTAATGAATGCATTTTTTTAAGTTCACAATAATTTTAATTTTTCCAAAAAATATTAACAATCCAAGCTCCAGTGGGCCTCTTTATATGAAAGCTGCTCCGCTACGCTAGGGTTAAAGGCTAAGGGACAGGAGAAATTTATCTTATACTATCTGCCACCTGCTTGCTTCGTTGTTTTGTTCAACAAAAATAAAATACTTTCACTGATACTGCTATTAAAAAAAACACGACACTCTTCATCGTGCGTTCTCGGATTGAAAAAGCTATCATTTTCATTTTTCAATGCTGCCTTTCAGACCCTGAATTTTAAACTTTTTTCCTGACAATATGAAAACCAATCGGAAAGTGGATAGCTACGAATTTCTTTTCTAGATTTAATGGATTCTTTCCATTAGAACAATTAAATATGTCAATCTTACATTTTTTCGACAAAAATTCTATCAATTTTTGTTTAACTTTAAAAAAAACCAATAGAATTGTATTCGACCAAAAAGTCAAGCATCCTGTTCTACATTAACGCGACCAAAAAATATGTATTGTATTTTCTTTTGTCCTGTGTTATTTCAATCAGCATTTTCTCTTTCCTTTACATTTGATTAGCAGCAGCAAACATTCTCCAGAAGATGGAGATAGAACAACGTCCCGAACAATGTCGTTTATTCTGTCACAAAAGTGTCAAACATTTCAATAGTTTTCAATTCATTGAGGAAGTACGAGTAAGTAACGTGTTGCTTTTGTGCTCGACTATACAGTGCATACGTTGTATCAAGGATATAAATGACGATGTAAAGGAAGGACTCTGTACTAGTTAATAAAGCAATGTTGCTGAATGGTGGAGGTTCGTTGTTATTATTTTTTTTACATGCATATATGTATGTACGTTGACTTTCAAACAATTGGCAATTGATGGAAGTATAATGGAAAATATATAGGAAGCTCCTTTCCGCCATTTGCGAGAAATGCCATTCCTTAAATGGACTCTTTATCTCATCGTATTTCTCTGATGAGGAAATTGAGTTTTTTTTTTTGTAATAGATTGTACGGAAGCTACGTGTAATGATGTTATATGATTGGATGAAATGAAAATGTTCATGCTCCAGCGGCAATTAAACAAGTATACTGTTTTTTTTTTTTTTTGGACTGATAGGTTTTGAAAAATTATGACTTTATATTATTATTATTGTCTACATTTGTAATGTTTTAGTGAACAGTTTTTGAAAAATTAACTTTCACACACAATATTTTTGAAAAAACTTAAATTTTAAAAAAAAACAAAAATTAAAAATTCTGTTCAAACTGATTTTGTTCAAAATTTTAAGTCATTAAGTATTATTTGTATGCTTAGTTTTCAATGCTGCCATTAATTTTTAGTCAAACACTGAAGACCAGATGTCAAAATGTTTCCTATTTTTTGAGAAAATTGAAAATCACAAAAAAAAATATCAATCCGTTATTTTGTTGCTCCAAAGATCCTATTTCCACTAAGAAAGCAGAAAAGCATATATTGATATTTTCAACTTTCTCAAAAACTAAAAAATATTTAATAATCAGATTTTCAAGTTTGACCTAAAATTGATAAGAGCACTGAATATTAAAACAATGAATAATAGGTGCGTTTTATTTGCAATTTTATAGCTGGCACGATAAAATTTCCTTTGGTGAACAATAACTAAACCAAAAGTGCCGATAAATAAGCCAGTGAATTAGTGAATATAAAAGTGGACAAAGAGTCTGGACTTGAACCTTAAATGTCGGTAACGTAGATTGTTTTTCACTCATATTGCTGGGCTGGATATGAATTACCAATAAAACGTACCTATTAATACAAAAATTCTTCCTAATAACGTTAAATTTTGAAAAAAAAAAAATTAATAAGTTTGAAGGCAATTTTGTTCCTTTTTTTTAATTTTGAGTTTGGAAATGAATTTTTTCTGTTCCAAAAAATCCTTCGGTTTATTTCAAAAGATTTTGTTGCTTTCGATTTAAGAATCATAGTCATGATATCATTTACACCTGGCTTTGTCTACTGCTGGATTGAAAAAAAAAAAAAACAAAAAATGTCTTCATCTTCAAGAATTCGTGTTCTAATTATGGTTTTTCTTAATTTCGATGGTTTATTTGGTTGCCTTAATATTATAACAAAAATTTTGAATTTAACTTGCAAAATCAATAAATTTGAATCAATTTTTTTAAATTACGGTGTTAAATTAATTAATACCAAAAATAGTTTCTTTTTATATGTTCGAAATTGACAGTAGTTTTGAGGTGTCAAATATCAATCAATCAACGTTAAAATTTACTCCTAAATAGTAAAACAATACTAACGTCAGTTTATAAGGACACAAAAAAGGAAATTAAAAGGAAAAAGAGGAAAGTTAAATAATTCGCGCGAATCAGGAAGGCCTCATCACGTTTGCAATCAGTAAGTAAGTATCAAATTATGACCAGGATATATTGTGAACTCAATATACGTTTGACATTTGCTGTCGCATATCTCTTAGCTCGAAATAAGATCCAACCCATCATCATCGTGTGGCGTGATAGTGGCGACACAAGGATTGAAAATTAATGAACTGAATTATAGCATTTTGAAACAATTTCCGTCTACGTGCCGACACAGATAGTCAGCCCGCCAGTCGGCATTATGATGCTAACAGTTTTGTTGAAAGCAAAAATGAGAACTTTCATCGTGAAATTGAAGCTATGTACATGATGTACAATAACAATTTGATAGGGACGATGACGAAGAGACGTAGCGTCATGATAAGGCAGGATGTATACAGACGAAGTGTCTAATGCGGCAATAGTGTTGGTGTATCATCATCGCTTTCATCATTTTAATCAGTTATTCGAGACGCAGGCAGAGTGATGCCGTTGAGATTATTATTGTATTGTGAGTTTTTGATGAAGTGCAATTTATGTATATCACAGGTTAGAGGCGAATACTTTTGGGAAATTCCACGAATTAAGGTATTCAAAGTGATGAATTTGCTCAAAACGAATACCTATATACTGTTAGTGTTATTAATGTGGATGAATACCATTTGTGATGGCAACTGAAATGTAAAATGTACACGTATGCTTAAGAGCTTTTTACACATTAAGGATCATGTTTTAGAAACTGTTATTTTCTGTCTAAAAATCTCTACTGATATCGAATTGATGTTGGAAAAAATATTGATGAGATTTTAATAGGAAGCAAAGCATCTTTTCGAGAAGAAAAATTACAAATAAAATTTTGGAAAAATTATTCAATTTTTGCTCCAATTTAGATTTCTTTGAAAAAAAATGTGTTTGTTTTTTCTTTTCAGCGCTTATCAGTATTGTAACTAACGCAAAACAGTGAAAAAAGTGGGCATTTTGATGACAATTTCAAAATGTTTATGAGCCACCCAATTTGTTCCTTTAATTGGTTTTTACGAATTTGATTATTCGGTACGGATTAATTTGAAATTTTACAGCAAAATTGGTGGTCTATAGTTCTTTAAAATGTCCTAACAAATTAAGTCCTGCAGTCAATATTTGTAAAGCAGTAAAAAGACTTACAAAAAGTTATACAAAGTCATTTTTTGACCTTTTCTGAATGTAACGGTGGGGAGCCAAAAAAAAAAAATAATCGTTATAAAGTTTTGAAAAATCTTTGTAGAAAATTAATTCCAGTTTTTAAAACTACCCATAAATTTTCCGTGTCGTCATTCCCTGCGAAGATATTGGTAGTCAAAATCAAAAGTCTCTTTTTTCATTCAAAGTCAGACATTCTTCCGGAAAAAAAATTTAGAGTGACGAAAAAAGATGACTTTTAAGCTCAATAAACAAGTTATCGAAACAATGTTCAAAAAAAAAAAAAAGGAAAAAAAATTAAATTTTTGGGTATTGCTGCTTCTTATGATTGCGCAATATCGCTACTGTAAAAAACTCATTTGCTGAAATTTCTTAATACAAAAAATAAAAGGCTTCAGAATGCTTTTTAGTTCATCTCAATACAATCACTTTTCACAGAGATACAGGTCTTCGAAAAAACACAAAAAAAAAGGTATTTTTTTTAGCTATCTCAAGTTTTGAAACACTTAAACATTATTATACATAAACAAAATACCATCTACATAAATTCTAGACTGATCAACAGTTTTTGAAAAAAAAAATAAGATTTTCTTACGTTTTGTCTTACCTATTTCAAAAAAATAATGAGCTCACTTTTTTTTCGAAATTTATCCAATAATGGAACTAAATTTTAAAATTTTTTACAACACTCTGAATGAGAAAACTTATGAAATGAAAATCGGTCAAGCATGTCTATTGAATATTCCGTTAAGTATAAATGGCTTTTGGAAAATATATAATCTCAAAAACCTCCTGTGTTAATATAAATTTCTATTTTGTTAATTTTTTTTTGAACAGGAAGAAGCTGCTTGACTTTCATTTAAGGATCTGACATGGTTCCTATTTTTTTCTCCTTGTTCCTTTTGGTTCGAAAAATTGCTGTTTGGGTAGTAGCTTTTAATGTTTTAATAAAGAAAAACACAAAAAAAAGATCAAAGATTTCCTGTGTTGGTCTTGGTTTCAGTTTTAAAGTTCATGAACATCATTTAACGCGCTAACGCTCTTGGAAGCCACGAAGTTTAAGGTACCAAGCAACACTATAATATCACTAGTTAAATGAATGAGGCGACGAAGCATGATGTGACTTTGAACAAAAACACTACTAAACTGCTTGACTTGAAGGCATAAACTGGGTAGATAGGGTGGAGGATTATGTACATATGTATGTAGTATATGTACCTTGAATTTCCCAAGGGAAAAAGGATGATTGCTGGTTGGATGATTTGAATGAATGATAATATGGTGGTATTTCGTCTTTTGTATTTTGAGTTGGGCCGGGATTCTTGGGGATGATTTAATTGTTAATGTTCTTTCCTTTACGCACGATTAAAATAGTGTGGTTTGTTATTTCTAAATTATGAGGAAATTAAATTTCCCTGATTCTCTTGATAAAGTCTAGGTAATATAAATACGAAATTCAAGTGTAAATAATTTAAATTTAAAAAAAAATTAAATTAGGCTGGAACTCATGTTGCTTATAATTTCTTAGAAAAATGTTGTAAAAAATTATTTATTACTTAAAATCCTATAGAAATGATATAGATAAACATTTTTGGGTACCGATTCAAAATAGCTTCTAACGGCCTCTAGTCCATACAAATTGGCATTTCGTCCCGGCGATCTCACTTTGACTCATCAGTTGACTAGTGAGGGCCTTGTCAATATGCAATTTCTATTGTTAGGTACCAATATTGTAACAATATTTTCAGTCCATTTAATTGTATTCCCTGTTGCATGAAGCTAGATTGACCAATGTAATGTCATGACGATGATAAGGGAGACGATAGAAGCTTGTACTGCAGTTTTGTATGTCTGTCTGTCTAAGGCACTAAAGTGATTTCCTTATTGTTCCCAAAATTAGTACCTAGGTATATCAGTTAACTAAAAAGAAACAAGCTTTTGAATATTTTTCTTCACAAACCCTCTGAAACTTGAACTCTATCTCTAACTAAAGGATTTCAAAAATGCAAAATGAAAATTCTATAAAAAAAAAACACTTATCGTTATATCTTTCATATCTGTTTCTCCTTCCATCCCCAGAAAGTTTATTCAAATTTTTCTTCGATGAATATTATTATCATTCTTTATGGAAAAGTCAATCAATCATTATTCAAATTTCAACATTCTTTTGGGCAAAACTTCTTTTCGTTAAATTGCATTTCCTCGAGCTACTATCAAAAGTGCATAATAAAACTCGAATCTCACAAAACTGAACCCTCGCTCGTCTGCCTGTCTGCCATTCATAGTAAAAGCCTGGCCAACATTGCCGATTGAACAAGAACCCTTTCTCGAAAATAAACAATACCATAATGGTATGTTCCCGAATTATACTTTGCTATGTATGTAAATACACGTACATCATCATCTTTGCAGCGGAATAGAGCAGAAGCGGGGCGTGGGAGCAAGAGCCAGCTAGAGTAGTCTCAGTCCTGTCTGTTCCGTGAAAAACGCTTCAGCAGAAAATGTTTTTATCCTTACAGCCAGACCCAGTGACATAAACTGAACCAAAAACTTTCCCCAAAGGCATGGTGGCAACGAAGAAGGTACACATCCCGCTCCTGTTTCCCGTGTCCCGTCGTCTTTCAGAGGGAATAGAGACTTAAAAATAAAACAGCATCTCTGATGTTTGGTAGCGACGAACGTTGATGCTTTTTTATCCTTGTAGTCCTGATGGAGAGAAAAAAACCCCCCGCCCGCTGAGAAATAGTAAAATGAGTGAATTGTTTGCGCGAGAGTTTTTTTTTTTTTTGCCATTGCATCCTTCTTAAGATATCATTGTTATCCTTTGTGATGGCTCGTAATGGAAAATAACGATGGAAGTGTAGGTACCTCCGAAACAGAGATGAATAAGAATCTTTCAACGATGTTTTTATATTATTATTATTTTTTTTTATTATTGCGAGGTTCTTCTTTCTTTATTCACTAGAAATGGCGGCTGGCAAAAATAAAACGCATAATAATTTTATTGTGATATCATGAACGCGGGAGAAATGGATAGGAGAGAGGTGTGGTGGAATTGGTAAATGGACCAGTGAAAGACGATCCGACCACGAGTAGTTCCACTTCGCGGGTCGCATAGATGACAGGATGTTTCTAAAGAGTTTATTTACTTTGAAAGGATGCCTTCAAGATCATAATGAATTTAAATGGAATATCATTATTATATAACTGAATAAAGTGAAAATTAGAGTAAAATTTTCCAATTGAGGTTTTTGTTTGTCAGAAGTATAATATGCCTTGACAGACAGTATTGCAGTTTTGTAAGTGTTTTCGATTGAGTTTCAAACTTTGAATGTAGAAAATTGAATTTAATTATGAGCAATATTTAGGTAAAATATCGAAATAAGGTATTTTTGTGAATTATAGTCAAAGAACTATAGATAGGGCATTATTAAAAATTATCAGTTATCAGCTTGTAGAAACACATACAAAACAAGTTTATCGCATTTAAGATGTTCAAAGTGTTTAAATTTGTGAAGTACGTCGTTTTATTGATTACTTGCCGACCCGCGCTCGCGTTGCTTCGCAAAGTTTATGAAATAATCAGTTTTACTATAAATAATATTTTGATTTATTTCTTTTTTTGGTATCGAAACAGTGCTCAATAGGGCTAATTGCAATTTCTACCATATTATTATTGACAAAAATATTACTAAATCAGAAATAAATCAGCAGAAAAACAGAATCTTAGCATCCTTTTTCGTTTTTTATTTGTAATGATTTAATTGTTATTATTCGTTCATTTATGTTTTACAAATCCATGAATTACTCTAAAGTTCCGAATTGAAAAAGAAAATGCACAAACACCGGATCGATAATTAAATGGAACAAAGCAGCAACCCAGTCATTGCGATTGAATCGAATTCTTAGATGCAAAAATACAAAAAGTTGATAAATTTATAGTTTGTACATCATACATTTATTTCTCAGCTTGTGAGTACAGTTAAGAAATGATTTAGAGCTTAACATTTGCATATAACTATTGAATTTATACTAAAAATCCCTTTTTTCTAAAATATCAAGGAGGTTTAAAAGCATAATTGAACATTTAGGTAAACCTCGATAACAAAGTGTACGAATTTTTTTTTTAAAGTTAAAATCTAACTCAAAAAACATATTTAGCAAACAAAAAATATCCTATAACATTCTTAAAACAATAAGAAAAATTATAAAATTTGTTTCAAGTAAATCGGTTGAATACTTTCTGAGACTACGGCGGACAAACTAAAGATTTGTTTAGCAAAAGTTGTAGAAATCGTACTGGATGGCCCAAGACAAGATCAATTCTGGGTGTACAAATTAAAAATCCAACCGAGTAAATGTGGCCCTAATTTAGAATTTACTAACTTTAAAATGATAAAAAAAAACTATCAACTTGAACGATCTGGAAGAAAAATGATCGTCAGGTAAACCCGATGCTTTTGTATGTTTCAAGATGTTCAAGTTGAAGTGTATTTACAATTTAAGGTTTAAATTATTTATCATTGAATATTAAAATAATTTAAGAGTTAAAGAAACGTATACTTTACATTTATAATACATCAAATATGTTATTTTAAAATTGCTCAAAGCTTAACTAGTGCGTTTCTTAACTGCTGCGTTTTGAACTCACATAATAGGGTTCACAATAAATTGCAGACCAGAGCCATTGCCCTCCGCCACTGCTGCCGGTAGGAATTCTTCAGGCACTCAGAGTTTTTCTTTCCATACGCATGAAGCGCGATAATGCACATCTATTTTAAAGGGCGAAAAACTGTTATACATAACTGTTATAAAAGTGATGAATTGACATTTCTTTAGACCAGTGTTTCCCAAAGTGTGGTGCACGTATACCCTTGGGGGTACGCAAAGAGTTTTTTGGGGGCACGCGCAGCTTTGTCCTTTGTCTACGTGGACTGGCAAGCAGCTTACATTTTTTGATTAGAAAAAGAAAAAAAATATAAAAAAAAAAAAAACTTTTTTACAGTTATGGAATCCGTAGAACCGCTCTCTTTTCTCTTCATCGATTTGTTTTAGTTTAGTTTAACTTAACTACTACGGATCGACTATTGCGGATTCCATAATCGACATGGATATTTATCTGCTTTTTGTAATTACAATTATTAGTAAAATCAACTTTTTCATAACAATAGCGCTCGCATTTTTTATTAAATATACAGCCTTATTGTGAGTTTCGCCCGAACAACATTTCACTCGGAAAATGTTTTCGCCTATTGTGAGTTTCACCCGTATAATATTTTATGTTCCGAATATTTCCCTTATTGTGAAGATTTATTTTAGACAGAATGTATTGCCATAGCTTAAATTTTCACCTATTTTTAGTAGGCAATCGAGAGAGCAATAAGACGAAAAACCTTAATTTTGTTCGGGCCAAATTCACAATAACTTTTCAAATTCCGGGCAAACAGAAAATTGTTTGGGTGAAACTCACAATAAGGCTGTTTTAGGTTCTATACCTGCCCTCTGTCTGGACTTTCAAAATAAACGCATAAAACTTGAGTAACGTACTACATGTACACAACGGGGTAAACGACTCCCAAATCCAGCTTTCACCACTAATAGGTACTATTTACCAAAGCAAAATCTAGATTTATGTTGAAACTTTTGAATATTCAAAGCGTTCACACTACAGGAAATAACATGTCGTCTTCTATACCTAAAAATAGTAATTTTTGAACTAATTAAGTAATGAATAAATAAATTTCTATAACGGGGGGTACTCATGGCTACGAAAATCTTAGAAGGGGTACATCAGTGTCAAAAGTTTGGGAAACACTGCTCTAGACGTATCTTTCTTTCAATAAATGCCATACCTTTAGAGTTAAAAAAAAAATAATAATAATAAAATTCCAACTGTTTCAATCATTTTCTTATACGTTATAACCTATGTACAAAAACATTAAAAAAAAAGCTCACTTTCTGCCCAAGAGCACTCTATCCTGGTGTGTAAAATTTATGGCACTTGGAAATTTCTTTTCAAGCTTAAAGGACACTTCAAGTGTTCTTCTAGATATCTTAATGTGTTTGATACTTAACAGAAAACGAGTATTCTTAAGAGAACATTAAATGGCTGCGAACGAAGCACGCGCCACGATGGTGTGGTTAAAAGAGAAGAAGTGTTTGTTTTTAAGAAAGGTGTGCATGTAGATTTCAAGCTCTATAAAAATAACCCTAATTTTTGAAGAGTAAAAATCAAACAGAAAGGGGGTTTTGAATGATAACATGGATGTTTGTAAAAGGCACAATACTTTTCACTGTTAACACAAGAACAGTAAAGTTATAAAATTGAGTGTAAAATCCAGCTAGTTTAGATTCACGTGCTAGCAAGGGTTTTATACGATCGAAGTTACTCAGAGCAACTAAGCAACAATTTAGTTATAATTTTGCAATCTGGTGCTTCTGAATAGTCAAAACAATATTGCAATTAAAAGTTTTCAAAATAATTTTTTTTTTAAAACATACATTTGACTTTTATTACTTTTTTATATAATTTTTCTTTAAAAATATGGATCACAAAATTATCACACATCAACATACATCTTCATACTTGATTCATTTCAGTTTGTGCCATGCAGCCTTGTATATTTTTTTAGTTTTCAAATATTCGTTTTATGATGAAATATTAAATATTTTTCAAAGTACATAATATCAAATCCGGATCTCTTTTATATGCATAAATACTAGGTACTGGTGCCAAAGGCAACATAAGCAAAACATGATGTAGAAAAACTATCCAAACTGAAAGAAAAAATGTAAAACAGTCAACAAGTACTTTCCCAGCAAGTTATTCCTAATGTGTTACTATTCCGGTATATCGTTTGTCCAGCATCACGATAAATACATGTTAAAAATTCTGGCATTACTTTTTTTTTTTTTTTTTTTTATGAGCTTGGTTCAAAATTGTTTTGTTTACGCTCAATAAAAAATCCTGAAGAAAAATAATAAATTCGGCAATTTTCATATTGAAAAGTTAAAGGTAGGTAAGGTCTAATATTTATGATAAGCTGTTAAGTTTTCGGTGCAAGTAGTAATTAAAGATTTTTTTACAAAATAGAAAAACTTTCCAGTGATAGGTACATGAAAGATTATTTTCTCTAAAAGATGTATAGAAAAGTGAAAACTCTTATATGAGTAGAAATTTATTTATTTTTGTACGTAGTTCATACTTGCGACGCACGTTATGGTTATTGCGTTAGATTGAAAGTCTGAATATGTGACGTCAAATCCAAATTCCAAACCTATTCCATCTTAAAATAAAAATAGTTTTTATGAGGTCGACTTTTGCGAGGACTTGTATGAAATAACCAAGAGTATCGCCACTACACATAATTAAATCTTTTTACTTGCAAAAAAAAGTTGTATTTGAAAAGAAATAATAGAAATAACTCCCCAACGAAATAACTCCCCAAAAAAAAAAAAAATGAAATAAATCCTCAAAATTTATATGAAAATCAGAAGTTTTTTCATATGAAAAAAACTCCGCAAAATTGGTGATTTATTTCGTCGATTTTTGGGGACTTATTTCATTTTTAAATTGAGGGGTTATTTCATGATGAAGTAAATATCCAAATTCAACTATGATCCTCAAATTTAGGTACTTATTTCTTTGAAGAAATAACAAAATTACAGTGAAGTATGCCCCTCTGCTTGACCCACTATAGGATATGGGGTAGGTGCGAGGTTGAGTGTATGCAAAGTTTCTTTAAATCCAGATTCTTTAAATGCAAGAGAAACTTTGCATACTCCTAACCTCGCACCTACCCCAAATCCTATAGTGGGCCAAGTAGGGGGGTTCCAGGGGGCAGCATGCCCTCATTCATACTTTGCAGTTTATATATGCCATAGTTTTGTTATTTCTTTGTGGACTTATTTCATATTTTGTTTGGGGACTTATTTCATGCGCTTTTGGGGATTTATTTCATATTTAAATTTGGGGAATTAAAAAAAAAACATTTTGGGAAGTTATTTAATTTTTGGATTGGGTTTTTTTTTTTTAATTGGGGAGTTATTTCACGGAGCCAAAGAACTAACATATCAAAATAAGTAGGTTCAATAGATTAATGTCCCTTCATCCTATTTAATAAAATAAATTTTCGAAAACATAGCCAGACTCTTTTTCTAAATGATCTAAAAGAAGTAGGGAACATTAGGAACATAGGGAACCCGTATAGGCTCCTAAAATGTAGGTATGCATATCCTTTCCTTAAACTGCAATTTTAGATGGTCGTTTAGTGCTTGTTTTTCCTATCTTAACACCTTCTACTCTTTGATCTAAAAACTCGAAACGATGACTAATTTTTTAATAAAGTCACTTAACTCATTGATATAGCATAACATAATTTAAAACCCTGACCGTACAACTTCCATAAACATCCCCCACCATCGTCACCGATCGACCGGCATGCACCGCCTTGTTTGTCTTAACAACTTTCGGCCACATTAAAAATCATAAAGTAGTCTCGAGAGTGCCATTTGCACATGCAGTATGTTTCGTTCAAAATGCCTGCATGCAACAGAGTGTATCATAAGTACCTCCCTATACAACATACGAGGCAGTGTTAGTTCGGGTGCTTGTCAAAATAATTATTTTACACTAAATCCCATTGGGAAAGTTTGTGCTGCTTCTGCCTCATGACTGAAGCATCTTTTTGGCTTTCGTCGCATCATCAGCGTCATCAGAGCCATATATACCAACACATTTACTCACATAATGTCATTGAATGGAATATGTGTGACTTAGTCAGAGACACAGAGGCATGCTCTAAAATGAAGGGACTCTGGGTAGCTACATGCCAGACCTTTCCCCGAGAACCCATTCAAATGTGAACGTCATAATTAATTTCAGGACACTCCACACATAGATTGTGTGTGAATTATACTATATCCTTATGAAATGAAAACACAGAGCAAACACCATATAATACACACGTTTTAATACGCATAAACATATTTGCACAAACTATATATGCGAGTATTGAAATCCGTTGCCACAGAAAGGACCACCACAAGCGGTCTTTGTTTTGGATGAATTTATGAGACTATGCGACAGGATATTCATGCAATTTGCATGAATGAATGCATACTTGGGGTTGGGTGCTAGTTATAATTATAATACTCGTGTTTTGTGTATTTAATGTTATTCACGTCTCATTAAAAGTTACAAAAATATGATGAGCACCCATGTACAGGGTGATTCACCTAAGGTGTGACAAAAAGCTTGAGCGTGTAGGTTGAGTTGATAGAAGAAAAAAATCGTATAGGAGTGGGGGGGGGGTCTATTTCCCCCCGTTAAAACGGGAGGGGAAATCTAAAAAATCGACTTAAAATAGAAAACAAATCATAAAACAACAGCAACACTTACATTGTCCTGCAATCCATTTTTTTAAAGCTAAAAATCTGTTTTTTTTTTTTTTAATTAAAATTATATAAGAGAATAGTTTTTGATTAATGTTCAAACTCAATAATGAAAAAATCGTGTTGAAACTAATTTTTTTTTCAAAATTTTACGTTATTAAATGGTAGGTATTTTTGTTTTTAATATTTGATATTTGATTTACTATTTAGTCAAAAACTAAAGAGTAGGTACATGCTGTGTGTTGTGTTTTTTAGTTTTTGAATGATAATTACAAAATAACGGGAGGGGCAATTTACTAAAAAAATTGACTTACAATAAAAAAAAAATATTAAAAAACACCGGTAACCGTTGCAATGGCATTTTATACATTTTGTACAGCCAGAAATCTCGTCTTTTATTTTCTTTTCAAATAAAGTTGTTTTAGTGAACAGTTTTTCAAAAAATTATTTTCAAACATAATTTTTGAAAAATAAAAAAAATTTGTTCAAACTGATTTTGTTTAAAATTTTGCGTTACAACTTTTTTCATTATTTTTTCAAAATTTTGAGTTTGAAAATTAATTTTTCAAAAAAATGTTTTTTCAAATTCATCAGAAAAATAATAAAAGAACGGACTTTTGGCTTTAAAAAAAAAGTATAGCGGGTAATTATAAGTGTTGCCGTTGTTTATTAATAATTTTTTTTCTATTTTTAGTCGATTTTTTTAGAAAATTAACCCTCCCGCCTAGACGGGGGGAAATAGACCCCCCCTCCCATACGATTTTTTTCTTGTCTCAAGTTAACTTACACGCTCTAGTTTTTTGTTATACCTTAGGTGAATCACCCTGTATAGTGTAGTCTGATCAAAGAAATGCTAAATTCGTGTGAACTTGAATTTCAAATATAAGATGAAACTTTAAGAAGTTATTCAACTCAAACTTTCATAACACTCAAAAACAGTATTATGTACAGACAAAAATGTTATTTCTCTCATATATTCTAAGTAACATGAACAAATACGTTTCAAAATCCTCATGTATTATGAGATGCATAGTACATCAACTTTTTCCTTCTACATAATCTGTTTTTATTTAACCTATTTATCTCACAAATTTAAAATATTCTGAAATTCTTTTAATAATTTTAGAGATAAGAAAATGATGACGTATGTTTTTTTTTTTTTAAATGAGTGGTACAAAGTTTTTAATAAAGTGTCTATATTGTGGACCTGGGTTACCTAGAGTGTATACTAATGTAGGATGCCACGCTTTAAAGGCCCATTTTTGGGTTTATTTAATTATCACTCTAACGGTTGGTATATCCGATGCGATATCCGGCTGTATACACTATTTTTGCTTACAAAGGTTAAACCTGGAGTTAATTTCTCTGTGAATATTTTTGTACACTAACGTTTACAATTAATTTAAGGAAATCTTTGTAATCTTAGGTCAATAAATCACATTTTCTTCAAAATACCAAATATATGTTTGTTAAGTGCCATAAAATAATATCACGAATACTGGACCCGACCAGGAAGCGACGCGACGTTGTGGTCGTAAGTTATTAAAAAACTCAATATGTATTAATAGAGCAAAATAATTCATACTCAAAATATGTGTTATTTTAGTGTCCGAAAAGTATTTCAATATAAGATGTACCATAGGGGGTATATTTTCTGAAATATAACTTTTTCAAAAATGATGGTAATTTCTAACTTTAGGTAAAGCTGAATAGTGAATCACATTTCGTTAGGATTTCGCTTATGACAGTTCTTAAACTATGTGGTTTTTATGTCCAATTTTCATTTTATCTAAAACTAATAATTAAACATTGGTACACTGGGGCGTATACGTACTTTTTTTATTGTATTGATTATTTTAAACTAATTTTCATCCATTTCTTTTTCTGCACGTAACGTTGGTTAATGTCAACTGAAATACTATTATTTGAAGTAGAAAACCAAAAATCGATGTATGGATTATGGATGATAGCTAAAACGAAAATTTGAAATTCCCGTCTATGTAATTACAAAAAATGCGGAGCTTAAATACGGTATTTGAGCTTCAAAAGCAAAAACTCTTGTAATATGTTATGCACAATTTAATGGTTTAAATAACTAAGCCAAAGTGGATACGAATCCATAAAAAAATCAATATTATTTGCGAAGGAGAATATAAAATTGAACATCCTTGAAGTAAGTCAAGCTCATCAGGAGCATGGAACTTTTAAAACTACAACCACCAGAGACTCAAGGAAATTAAATAAAAAGAAAAAGCATTTCTTAAAAAATAAAATGTAACACTACATAGAATTAAATCCAACCGAAGCAGACTTACAGCACTCTGCCTGAAAACTTTTTAATGACAAAATATTCGAAAAAATTCCAGTGCAATACATTGCTGAATGTTAATTTTCTTTTTATCTGACCTGTGCCTGGCATATACAATAATTTTTATATGAGTACCATTTTGTTAATTCTTGAATAGAAATTACACAATACCGAATTTTAGATTTACAGAATTTTGGACTTAAAAAATTTTTAAACACGGAATAATGGATTTACAAAATAATGGAATACAGAATTTTGCTCATGTAGGTTAGGTTAGGTTAGGTTAGGTTAGAGTGGCCGTCTAGATGTTGTTGACTCACTTAGACCCCAAGGGTCCATTGTGATACCACTAAAAGAAAGTTACTCATGGGAGAGTTACAAAATTAAACAAACCATTTTGTGCTTTTAATGAAATTTGAGAGACGTCTTGTGTCGATCGTTGCCAGTTCGCTGGTATTATCAAAGAAGGGATTACCGAGGTAGGTGTTCCTTCTATTGGAGAGTGCCGGACATGTACATAGAAGATGTTGGTCTGTTTCCTCTTCTTCCTCGTCCATGCAGCTTCTACAGAAGTCACTTGTGTAGACCATGCTCATGTAGAATTTCAATACATTTATAAAATTTAAGTCATGCAGAAGTTTGGAATAGAGAATATAACGATCCGTTGCCAAATAAATTTAATCTGGAAGTTCAAAGTTTGTTCTCGAAATATTCGCGTTGAAATATTTCCAAGCAATTTTGTTGGTGTTTTCCAGTAGTTTTGGTTTAAGAAAAAAATCAATTGAATATTTTTTACAAGATTTATCAATGCGAGAAGAATAATGAAGCAGAAGTCTATAGCACTTTTTATTCTCGATATATTCGAGACAGACGAATAACATGAATTTTGAATGCTGATTTTTTAAATAAAGAATTTTAGATACTGAATTTTGGCGAACATACAAAATTATGACCCGAACCCAGGTTAAACTTATTTACATTGTTGTATTATAATTCACCGATTTAATACCTAAATCTAATACTAAGTTGGGATTGCAATGAAAATCACCCACTGAAACCTTCGCGATGCCCAGTTTCCTAATCGTTTTTCGGGTGATCAAAACTTCTGTTCGTCGTATCTCGGAGTATCCGGATTCAATCAAGCACAATGCACAAAATATACATAAAACTATATAAAATTATAATATCTCAACATACTCGTTCATATAAATACCAACATCCAATCACCATTAAACATTACAAAAGATTTCCAACATAAATCAACCTCCATTCCAAAGCATTTCCCATTTATCTCTCTAACATAACCTCTCAATCGAAATCAACCAAAGCCAAATCAACTACAAGCCTCATGTACAGCACATGTGCATCAAATATTCTCAAGTGGCTCCTCCATCCAAAGCTATAAATTCATTACAACAAATAGTTTAATGTTCATGCAAATGACTCAAGGACACTCTATATGCTTGATCAATTATACCAAATTGAAAATATTAATCTAGAAAGGTACATCATTGCCGCTTCAAAACCAGCTATAGGCTGCTTAAAATAAATTCTAAATAATTACATTTAAAAAAAAAAACATCCGGATTCGAGTAATGCAGAAATCAGAATACATATGTATACGTTACTATGAAACTCCCATACAAGGGCATGGTAGTGGGGAGAAATATTGCGAATTCCATTCCTGTGCTTGATGTAGCATTGCTATTGAGCTTGTGTATTTCAGGGCCATATACATATACTCCCACATCGATATCGACCCTGTTAATCGAACTAATGGGTTTGGGATTCGCATTGCTTCCCATATGCAACTAGCTAAAAAGCTACAGGAAAACACTCATCCTATTCAATCACACCATAATACTCGTTTGTAATAGTTCGTATATTCTCATCTCTTGTATTTCGATTCGAGTCCTTCGTGTCGACTTTTGGGATAAAAATGTCTTTTGTATGTGTATGTGTTTGAAGGTTTTCTATTTTTTTTATTTATTTCTACTTTTACTCCCACATTTTCGTAAGACTTCACTCACTGATTTTACAGGATCTAATACTTTAAATGGAATAGGAAAGCCTCAAAAAGAAAGCGAAACAGCCTCGCCCACACCTTTCATTTCTCAGCGCAACTCAACCGTGATACTCCAAACGATAAGTATCTTTTTCTTATATGTACAACGGATACATATCTCAATTTATGTGTTACGTGACCTCATATTCATACAGGATTTGATCCTTGTAAAAATGTTTGGGATAAAAATTCTTCGGGAAGAAAAACAACATAACCCTAGCCGTGTTTACATCCAAACGCTTGAGAGGGGAAGACCTTTTAAGAAAAATAAAATAAAAAAAAAAACAAAACAACAAGAAACCAAGGTTGCCAAGAATGATTTTTTTTTTAATTCAATACAACACTTCATCTTGTTGCTGGTTTTATGTTTAATATTCCACAGAGTCTAGTGGTAGCTATATAAATTTTCACTGAACTTTTTTTCGTTTAAAAATGACAACAGGAAGATAGAAGCAAAGCCATGAAACAGTACCAATTTTGTTTGATTCAAATTTGAACTTGTTTCCTCCGGTTACGAAAAATATTCTATATGAATTACATATAACCGGGTAAGAAACTTTAATAGAACGGATCGTGTCTTGGATATGTAAAAATATTGAAAGAACAGACGTTTAAAATTGTCGCATATTTGTTAAGAATTTGAATCTGCATGAATTAATGAAGCTTGAAAAACCTAGAAAAACTTAAAAGCATTATTCAGAGTCTGCTTAACCATTGCATTTATATATCATTTAAAATTCTTCAAATTAATCGAAAATCATGAAAATATTCGATTTTGAGACCAATTTGGAAATTAATTTTGACAGATGCCAATTTGATTATCATCGACGTGACAGAAATTTATATTATTCTGACAGAATCACAAATAATTACAAAGATGTCTTGCTCAACCATCATATGAATTTATTTCGAATTCGTTTTAACAAAACATTCGATTTGTTTAGAAGAAAAAATCGATTTTTCTGAACAAATTTCTTGTATGGAGAAAAAAAAATTGATTTGTTTAGAAAAAAAATCAAATTTTTTGTTAAATGAAATCGACATTGAATTTGTTATCATTTGACAGCTATGCGCAATCATAAGCTGGAAAAAATTTATAATTCTGAATATTGAGTATTGAAATAATGCATTGAAAGACACGGATTATAATTTTTGAAAGTGAAGTTTATGGGGTTCCATATTTATGTCGAATTCCTTTTACCAAAAATATTCGATTTTTTTTCTAAACAGAATCGATTTTTTTCTTTTAATACAAGCGATTTGTATAGAAAAATCGATTTTTTTCTTAAAAGGAATTCGACATTAGTTTCTGTTATTCTTTGTCTTGCTCTTGATTTTGTTTAATAGATTGATTCGGTTTGCGATTTGCAAATTAATTTTTTTTTTAATTTGGAAAAAGCTGCGCAACACATGTGAACCTGTTGCCCCAGCTTTAGTGCCCTCCATCTACGAAGTACATTTTTTCTCATATAATCTGAAAATAAATTCATTTTTGTAATCGGTTTTGTTGTAAACAATAATAATTAAGATGAAATAAATTTTGAAAAATATTTTTTTTTTTTTTTTAGCATGAGTTCTGAATGAATGGCTTCTCCCAGAATATAATGTTTTTTTTTTTTATTTTCGCTTTTCTTAATACCGTTTATTGGTTTTCGAAAACGACTTGGTCAATTTTTTTTTACCTTCGTTGTGTAACGGTTTTTAATACAATATCAACCATTCCTGTATGTGTGTATACCTACATGAATGAAGGGACCTACAATTTACTGTCGAATCCGAAAGGTGAGCGGTACTTTTCTATGACAAAATGTATACTCTTTGAGGATTTGTCACTTCCTCACAAGAGGCAATAGCCCTGAAGAACATTTTTTGTTTTGAGGTGGAAGAGGTTGGAAATCGAAACCAGATCCTGGCGTGAACAACGAACGCCATCACGGGCTACTACGGATCTATTTTTATTTTTTATTTTATTTTCATATTTTATATAAATGAAACGAAACTTTTAAGTATCAATGAGTTAAAGGTGAATTTTGAACCGAATATAGGGTTCAAAACTGGTGCCACATTTTAAGAGGGCGTGTATTGTTAAATGAATTCTTTTGCACATTTGACTTTTTATGCCCTAAGCTGACATGCGCAAAAGCTTTTTTTTTACAAAATCTACGACTAATTAATATATATTTTAAATTTAAAAATTAAGGATTACTGCTGTCGCTGTCAAGAATCCTTCCGCCTAAATGGAACTTATGCTGCGTTTACACGGGTGTAATAGTACATTTCTATGAGAAGAATGAATTTGTCGATAATTAAAAAATGTAAGTTAATTTAAAAAGTTAAATTCGTGAGAAAGTTATTGTAGTAGTCCGTGGCGTAATGGTTAGTGCGTTGGACTATCACACTATAGTTCTGGGTTTGATTCACAGCTTGTGCCACCTAAAAACGAAAAATGTTTTTCAGGGCTACTGCGTCTTGCGAGGAAATGTCAAATTCTTTACTAAATTCAAACAAAACATTTGATACCATTGCATACTTGGCAACTTTGTTTAAAATCTTTCTATTTTTTCTGAAAAGCAAATGGAAAAGTTCTTCTATGTCAAAAACCCATGACATTTGTTTGCCTCTAAATCGTAAAACATGTGTATTCTGAGCCTTAGGTCCACCTAAAGCTTTCTGCTGTTTCTGTATGTCTCCATCTTTTCCGATTTACTGCTGCGAAAATGAGTATAACATGGATCATAAATAAAAATGTGACAAAGCGCGACATAAAAAGCTGAAAAACGAACGATTTATTGCCATTTTTGGAAGAGAGGTTTTCTAAAGTTGTTTTGATAGGATGCAGCACACCGAACTACATACGCCAACACACGACAAACAGTCCAAAAATATTTAGAAATAAAAAAAAGGAGAGGAATCTCAATCTCATACAAGGGTCACAATGTGTTGTTGTTGTTGTTGTTGTTGGTTAGGAAAACTTATGTAGAAAGGATGGAAAACTTTTTTCGCCCAAAACCCATTTATTCGTCTTCGTTTCTGAAATAGAAACTTAACGCGTTTAACTGCAAATGCTTCCCATCAAGGCGGCAGTAGAAGCAGCAGCAGCATATGTATGTACAATTTCCAACGCAACTCTCAAAAGCAACTTTCCAAAACCCGCACGTAAACCTATATGAAGGTACCTGGGGAAATTTATAGCTGAGCGTTAATTTAAACTGACACAGATGTTATAGGTAAGAAGGGGCTGCAGGTTAAGGTTGGTACCTTAATAATTCCGAAATACCGTCTCTTACTCATATTATAAAGCAACATATATGACGGAGGGCCGTATAACCTGCGATTGGATTAACTTAAAATTCATGACCTAGCAAAATATGTTTGTGAAATTTTAATTTATTTCCAACCAACTCCTTTATTAGATTATGAAATAATAGTAAAAGGTAGGCATGGGAATATGACACATCGCACATAAATCATCAAAATACTCAGTCTAAAAAGCATACATTTTCCAACCTATACGTTCATGGTACGTACATACACACATACATATATACGAATACCCTTAGGAAAATATTGCATTTGGGTTTTCGTTTTGGGCAACTGGCAGTTAATCTGGAGCTGAAATTTAAAATGCAAAAATAATGTTGTCAGGTAGGAACGGTAAATTATTATTAAGTCCGAATACAAATTTATA
This sequence comes from Epistrophella euchroma, assembly GCA_947049315.1. Taxonomy (NCBI): domain Eukaryota; kingdom Metazoa; phylum Arthropoda; class Insecta; order Diptera; family Syrphidae; genus Epistrophella; species Epistrophella euchroma. Next base: position 2,016,947 of record OX346247.1, on the reverse strand, counting down.
TTAAATTAAAGTTTTTTTTTTTTTTTCAAAGAGTAGGAGTTATTTTTTGATCTTTTTTTTTTTGCACTGTCAAACAATTTCACAGGGAATTGTAATATGTATGTATGTATTTTTAGGCAAAGCAATTTGATTAAATTAAAATATTTATGATGTTTTTAAGGGATATACTTAATATGTAAATAATCATGTAAGTGTATAGATAGTAGGTAGGTACATTAAAATCCGCTTACAATTGCAATGCTTAAGACCACGACGTACCGCTTAGTATCATATTAAGTGTAATCATGCAACGTCGGAATTCCTATACAACTTTCCGAACTTTAAGATGTTTAAGACGTTTACGATGGTTTTCCGACGTTGCTTGAATACTCCACCCCTATTGTAAGTACTCCAGATAATTTCCTTTTCTTATAGAAAATAAAACAAAGAATTAAATGCTTATAAACACATTACTTATGCTAAATGTTATGGTAATTGTATTTGCTTATAATAACACGATCTTGTCTTCACACAGTTTTGTGGGTCAATTGGGCCCAAATATTTTTGTTGTATTTAAGCTAGTTAGACTGTAAAGCTTTGAAGTAAAATCTTTTTTTTTTTTTTTTTTTTTTTGTTTTGCTGACTTTCTGTAGTTTTTACTATAGTTTTTAAGACACACCAACTGTCCAGTATATCATTTCATATATAATTAAAACCCACATACATATATTCAATTTTGTCATGGAGCTAAGCAGGTTTTTCTGTATCTGTTCAAAATTCAATTGAAGCATCTAAAGAATGATAAGGGTCAAGTGACATTTTTTTTAGGTAATCAATAAAAGTATTAAGCGACAACTTAAATTTTGGTCTAATTTCGTGTCTCAACTTTCATTACTTACAAAGTTAACTTCAGATAAAAGGGTTAAATACACGTTTGTTTTTATGTTTTATTTGGCAAGAAAGGGTTAAGATCATTAACACCTTCATGAGCTGAGAACTCATTTTTAATTTTTTTTTTATTTTATTATTTTTTAAATTTATACCCCAAGAGCACCATTGGTTTTATGAAAAGGCCATATCTGAGAGTCCTGACAACAAAAAGAAGCCTAAAACCAAACATTAAAAAAGCCAACTGTCACTTATAACCGCTTTTACAGAAAAAAAATTAAGCTCATGTTTGCAAATGCAGAGTTTTTTTTTTTTTTTAAACACACTTTTCTCATGAATTTAAACAAAATTTGTTGACATACAAAAAATTGTAATTTTTTTTTGTCTTTTTTTATGTTCTTTTTATATAATTTTCTGTCACTTTCAGAAAAAAAGTTCTAAACGTAAAACATCAAACGCTTATATCTCAAAACTTCAAAAATGTACCTGCACCCTTTCTCATTCTAGACGCTTCAATTGTTTCTTTTAATTTATTTGAATAATAACAAAACAATCAAACAGTGTCTACTAAAATAGTCAAAATTACAAACGAAATTATTGATTTCTATTTACTATGTTATTAAGGAAATTAAATAGCAATTAAAAATCTTCGAAAAACTTATCAGTTATGCAATCAAAGGAGGCTGTTTGCTCTAAATATATTCGACACGAAAAATTTCAACAATTCAACAAGTTTTTTTGGCCTAGAAAAAAACCGTTAATTCATTTTGTTTACAAACTCTACCAATAACAACTATAACTTTGTGTAGTATAAATAAAATTAACACGAAGTTAATATCTTTGTGTGTTCTCAAGATATTCGATATTTTTAAACAATTTTTAATGGTTTCTTTAATTAAAAAAAAAAACTTTGGGTTGATTTTTTTTTATTAAGTATTACCAATTTTTCACTACATAATTATACATAGAATGAAACCGGGCTAAAGCCAATAGAATTATTTGTTCTAAAAATATTCGAGAAACAAGCCATTTTACAACTTTTTTTTAAATAACTGTAATTAGAAAACAGCTAATTAAATTTTTCTGAAAATCCTTTCTGCACGTTATGAACTTATTATCTGTAAAATAAAATTTATTTGAAGTCGATATCTCTAAGCGTTCTTGAGATATCGTCGGCGACAAAACGCTTCCGAACGTACGTGCGCAGATATTTCTCTAAAAACAATGTAATCCGACTCCAGAAACCTCGAATCGTCTAGAAATTTCAAAATTTTCATTTTCACAAATCGGACCAATTACAATAATTTCCAATGGGAAGTTAAATATTTAGAAATTGTTTTTAATAATTTGTAAATATTTAGTTCATTTGATTTTATCTTCATAATTAAAGTTTATTTAAACAGACTTAAGTTTAATGTATGTAGTGAAATGTATTCTATTAAAGGCAGAAAGCGAATTAACAAGTTCAAAATTTCTGTTTTAGTAAAAATAAAACGTCTGTCACATACTACTACTGGAAATTCCAGAAAAAAGCTATAAATAACAATATTTTTAACAGAGGTGAATATTATATACAGAGTAGCACACAGGTACGAGTATCTTGTGAATTCAAAATATTTCCAAGTGCCCTGTTAGCTTTTTTGTTATTTTTTTTTTTATTAATCCAACATTCAAAACAGATTTGTGGGAAATTCTTTCTGGACACCACTGGACACCAGAAACAATTTCTAGAAACATTTGAAAAATTTCAAATGTGGTCAGTTTGGATTTCAATTTTAAAGAAAGTAATTGTTTAGCTGGTCTGGTGGTAGTGAATGTCGGAAGCCAGATGTTTTAGCAAAAATAGGATGTGGAAATCAAGCTAGATTGTTTGCTTTTAGGGTTTATTTTATTTTTTTAAACCGTATGATGTCATCAGCTTAATCAATTGCAAGCGAAAACGCAAGATTTTAAGTTTTGATAAAATGCATTAGCCTGCTGAATTATTTGAAATAGTAACAGAATCTCGAAAGAGATTCGAAATTATTATTAACACACGAACAATTTATTTGATTTTGTATTTTTTTATTATTTGTTGACCGATTTAAATACACTTATTTTTAATTTTAAACTTTGAATCAAATTAAAAAAAAAAAAAAGTTTTTACTTCTTCAAAATATTTTTTTTTATGTTTGATATTTCAAAAACGAATACCTAGATGACTTTGTTTTGAAATTCAATTTCAAGTCCCATATTAATAAATACCATCAATTTAAGCATTAAGCATACAGAAAAACCCACTTAAGAGAAAAACCCGCTTATCTGAAACACTTAAAACACTCCGCTTAACGAAGCTCGCTTCAGAGCAAAACCCGGATACCAGAAACATATTTTCAGTTCAACTGAAACTGGCTAAAGAGGTATAATAATTTTGTCATTTATTTTTAAAAAAATGCTCCGTTAAGTGAAAGTTTTTTTCACATATCCGGACTCCGCTTAAGTGAAAGAAAGACTGTGACGTTTTGCAGTTTCTTTTAAGCGGGTTTTACTGTACCAATTTTTTTAAAAGTACATGCCTACCTAGTGACAATATTTATGTAGATATTTATATATATATATTTTTTAATCGCTCCAACTTATTGTTAAATTAATCAGATTAATCAATTTTTCAGTTTTTACTGTTAGTTCCATACATCTTGCAGCTTGAAGGTTTATGGCTAATTTTTGTGTATTCACAAAAAACCACTAAAATATATTTTTGGTAAGCATGGGCGGATCTAGGCTTTTAGTCAGGGGGGAGCGCCATTCCCTTAAAAATTACGTTAAAGATTCACTACTCAAAATAAAATTGAGTAGGTACCCCCGGGGTAACGCAAGAAACGCAGTTTTATTACCTTTACTTTGTTTGAAATTTATTAATAGTAAAAACGATAAATTAATTTGTATAAAAAATGAGAACCCTCAACAATTTCGATTTTTCGTCAAGTTCAACCTTCATATTTGCGACTTCTAAAAATCTGAATTGTCAATTCAAAAAAAAAACTTTTTGTTAGAAAAAAATATTTTAAATAAAAAAAACTGATATTTTCATTTTTAAAAATTTGCCCAAATTTTTCATTCAAATTTTGATAGGAAAAAAAATAAATAAAAATTAAAAGTACAGACCAAAGACTTGACGCTCTGATATTAATTTTAGAGTACATAGGTATCAAAAGTGAGATAAAATCGCTTGGATAAATAATTTCGTAAAGTTATGTATTTATGTACATGTAATGTACTTATTTAATAAGTGAATGGTTAATTTTTAGGTACTTTGTACTCTTAGCAAAATTGAAATCAAGAAAATTACAAAAAAAATGTGTTAGAAAAATGTTTGTTTTCAACAAATTTGTTCGTTGGTTTTATTTACACATTTACAAAATTTTTAATTAAAAAAAAAACTCTTAAAAACTAAAACAAATACGCATTCAATAAAACAATCCCGCCGAATCTTAAATTTCCAATCATTCTAGAGCTGGTGTAGGCTATTGCAGAAACTCACCAATTTTTGCAATGAAGTGCATTATTTCTTCTAAAAATATAAATAAAAAAAAAATTTGATGGCACAACAGCTCATGAAGAACTTGGGCCTAGTGACTTACAACTCTCAACCATTCCTGTGTGCGTATCTGCATGAATGGAGGGGACCTACAGTTTATTGCCGAATCCGAACGGCTAACGAGCGGCACTTTTCTGTGACAGGAGATACTCTTGGAGGATTTGTCAATTCCTCGCAAGAGGCAGTAGCCGTTTTTTCTTTTAAATAAATAGGTGGCGAGGCTGGGGATCGAACCTTAGACCTCCGGCATGACAGTCCATCGCACTAACAATCACGCCACGGCTACTACTACTTCTAAAAATATGTTATGTAAAATAATGCCAAGAAATACTTAATACTTTTACCGCATTAATTATAAAATGCTAAATGCAAAAGCTTTGAACTCCGTACTGAATTTAACCCCTAAAATACCCATTTTAAAAGGCTTTGAACTAATATATTCGTCTTTGGTATGTTTTTACAAATCAGTTACTTGCCTCAATTGATATCTAAATCGAAAACATGTACCTATCTATCCTTGCAGGTTGTATAGTCTATTCGAATTCTTTTTATTTTCATAGTATTTCCGTATATGTTTCAAAATTATTTTTCCTGGGGTTTCGAAGCAACTATTGTGTTTATTCAAAAATACATTGGAAATTTCATACGTATCCAAGAAAAAAAGTATGAATACGTAAAAAAATTGTATTATTATCAAAGAAAGTCGATGAAAATACATTGAAAAATCGGTAATGAAAATATTTCATATAAAACAGTAATTTTGTTCCAAATATTGGTTTTCAACAATAATTGAATTATGTCAATATTACAAGCGGCATGTGCCAACATACCTTCCCAGATCCCACTGCATTCATCACAGCGTGGCTTAACAGTAATACAGCTGATTCGCTCGACTACATTTCCTTTGAGGATGCCATGATGCGTTGACATTCCACAAAAACACTTTCATTATTGTAATCAATCAACGGTGCTTTATCTTTGCACATTGTACATACATGCATGCATGCATCCTTTTAATTGAACAACAGTTATAAAGAAAGCAATCTGTCGCTGAGTAATGCCTGCTACATGCATATATTCCTCTTGCATATCCTTTATTTTTACTCAGACGAAATGCATGCATAAAATTGCAACAGCACTCGAATTGATTTTCAAAATTACTTTTCATCTGCCAGTAGCGACCGTTGCTATAACAGTAGTATGTCAGCTCAAGAGATGCATAAGAAGTGGACTCCATTTCATCTCATCTCGTCTCGTAAAAGAGATTATGGCTGCGGTGGCAGGGGGGGGCGGGCGCATTTCAAAAGAAATTGCATCATAAATTTTGATATCAAAAAACAAAAACTCGTCCTCTTCTTATTTTTGTTATGCATAAATGAGTGAATATTGTATAAGAGAAGGAAATCATTAAGCTTGCCGCTTAGCTGGACAAAGAAAACGGAAAAGGCTAAGATATAATTTTTTACTTTGTTTTTTTTTTTTTTTTTTTTTTTTCAAAGGCAAAACTGAAGATTAATTTTTCATGTTGCTTTGGGTGATTAAAGGAAAATCTTTGAGAATGTAAAGAAGTGGTTTTGATATAACTCCGAGAATATTGGAAAATTTACGGAAAAGGAAACACTGCAGGATATTTTAATTTTTTTAATTTAATATGTTTTGTACACTTTTTCACAAAAGAAAACAATTTTTTTATTTAAAGGGTACCCTGACTGATCTTTACAAAATCGCTGTTTTATTAGATTTATTTGATGGGTGCAGGGAATTAATTTCACGGAAATCTGCTCCACATTGGAATTTTTTTCCACTTTTGATGGGAATCTGTTCCTTTTTTTAAAAATGGAGTTGATTTCCACCGAGAAAGAGAATGTTTCACACTTTTTAGTGAGAAAGAACTTCATTCTAAAAAGTGCAGTCTTAAGGTTTCAGGCATATCATAAACACAACTTTAATTATGTATAGTTTATTGTTTTTGTGTATAAATATGCATACTCGGTATCGGCATAGTTTAATTTCAATATTATTATATTTTCCGCATGTCTATTGAAAGTCAATAATTTGAAATTATCAAATGCGTGACAGGTGTCAAGACCCAGCGGGGACAAAAGAACTTTATAACCATCTCACGCACCTCTCAGCTCCTATGAGAGGTGCACATTTAAACTACTTGCGAAGAATTCTGGTCATTTGGTCTATAGGTGTGCATGACTCGTCACACTGTGTTGCTCAGTAGCCGAAAACCTCATGCATCTGGCATCTGCCATTAATGTGTCCATACGGAGTGACAAATAATAACGCCATTCTTGTAGCACATCCCAATTCCAGTTCCCCGGAAGCATGTTGTACGTATAGCTTTCGACTTTGAATAACAACTTTGCCACAGGCAACTTGCACTTGCATCACCATTCGACTAGGACTGTATGGCTGCCATTGAAAAGCAACCCACGTTCTCGTTGTCAACCTCATCCTCGCCTATGCGTCGTCGGATGTCCACCTCATTCGGTTCGCATTTCCCTTAAAGTGTAGGTATAGCATGAGTGTATGATATTGATCTTAATTGCACAATTAAACTTAAGAGGTGAATATTTAAGTGCTTCTGCTGGTGTGTTTTTGAAGCTAAATTCTGCATCTAAAAGTTGAAGTCTGTGTTGGGAGGAAGGAAGGTTTGACCCTATAAAACCTGTCCTGAATGTGGGAAACGCCGGCCGCCGGGAACATTAAGTTCTCTGTGGCAATGCTGAACGAGCAGGTTAGGTGTATGCAAAAACCACAGTTGTATCTAGTTGACATTGCTCTGGTGTCTGGTAGTGTCACTTAGACTTAGTACAAGAACCATACCTAACTGTATTGCATTCATTTGTTTAATAAATGGCAATTTCGGTAGTCGAAAATTGGAAGAGAAATTTTCAGAATTGGTTTTACCTTAACATTACCTCCGACAAAAGAAGCCAAATAGAGGAGTGTTAATGTTACACAGGGGATATTGCTATTTACTAACCAATTAGAAGTCACCTTCTTATGACCAAAATGAAACCTATCTACAGAAATTTTAGTAAAGGTTTGATTTTCGATTTCAGAATAAAGACGAAATTATTAAAAATTCGTACGTATAATCGTTAAAAGTTGTAAATGCGGATAACTAATATTATGTACGGTAGCAGTTTTAGGTGAAATTATTTTTGTTATTTATTAGAGACTTATAGAAATTGATCAGTCAATCGGACATGGTAATTCAGTGACAGCTATACAGACGAAATTCCAAATAGTAGGGTAAAATCGGGCATTATAGCGCAGCGGGCTTTATGGCGTACCTCGAAAATGTCATACCTACTTCCAAAACTAAAAATAATGCGAAAAATTCAGTCTCTGCCGAACACGTGTCCAGTAAAAATGGTTATTCGATACGACCATGTTTCGCTGAGCAAAAAACGGATTCAAAAAAAATTACAGGTTGCTTGTGTTTTTTTTATAATTTTGCTTTGCGTTTTTGTGTAGTAGCCGTGGTTAGTGCGATGGACTGTCATGCCGGAGGTCTAAGGTTCGATCTCCAACCTCGCCACCTATTTATTTAAAAGAAAAAACGGCTACTGCCTCTTGCGAGGAATTGACAAATCCTCCAAGAGTATCTCCTGTCACAGAAAAGTGCCGCTCGTTAGCCGTTCGGATTCGGCAATAAACTGTAGGTCCCCTTCATTCCTGCAGACACGCACACAGGAATGGTTGAGAGTTGTAAGTCACTAGGCCCTGGTTCTTCATGAGCTGTTGTGCCATCAAATTTATTTATTTATTTATTTTTTGCGTTTGTATTCGTGTTTCTTGGTAAGTATACATCGCAAAAGTTCGGCGTGAAGAGTAAAATGTAGAATAGAGAACTTAGTTTTTGTTTAATGTGTTGTGAAAAATTGTTTTTTTTTGTGTAATATGGCGCAGAAACTGTGAGGGCATTATGACGGCGCGGGTGCGCCATTGTGCTGGATGCGGTAAACAACCAAGAAGGACGAGTGGATGCATTGTGTCCTTTGTCGACAGTCGATTTAACCACGATTCCTGTACTGCATTTAAGAATACTTGTGGTGGATGTGGGCGTTCAATGCAATAAGGTTTTTTTTTAAACTCTTTTTAAATTAATTTATTTTTTGTTAAAGCCCTTGAATTATTATTTTTATTTAATTTATTATATTTTATTCTATTATACTTTTTTATTTAATTAAATAAAAAAAAAAAAACTGGTGAATTATAAAATGTTGTTCGTAGTAAAGTCATTTCAGATTGACGTTAGGTGCGCCATAATGCCCGAAGATTGCAGTTTTGGGAATAGGGTAACCCAAAAACTGCAATTCCTAGGCCGATCCATAATTGTTTAATATGTTGTTGTTGTTGTTGTTGTTGGTTCTGTCTTTACTCTAAAGGCGCCAAACAGAGCGTGGTCCGGCGGTCTTTGTAAAAATTTACAAACAAAATTTGACCGCCGCGTTCTTTCTTTCCCAGTTGATTGACCGTCGTCTCGTTCGCCGCGCCGCCGCCGGCCCTCGCTCTGTTTGGCCAAGCCTTAAGAACGAGTTTTCCATGTTAAACTGATGCCTTGACAACTTATTTACAGGAATTAAACTCCCAACTTATTTGAATTAATTAATAACGTCTTTTGTTAAAAATTAAAAAAAAAAAACTTCTATTCTTTCAGATAATATCATAAACGAAAGACCATGTCGACAATCATAGAAAAACTTTTGTGTCGAATTGCCGATGTGCCCTTATCTGGTTGTAATAAAGTCACAATTGTCGGTGCTGGACACGTGGGAATGGCCTGTGCCATAAGCATTCTCAGCCAAGAGATATCAAATGAAATTTGTCTCATCGACCTTGACGAAAATAAAGTCAAAGGCGAAGTCCTTGATCTTCAACATGGTTCCAGCTTCGTTAAAAATGCCAAAATTACTGGTGGAACTAATTTTGACATAACTGTCGGTTCAAGAATTTACATTGTAACTGCTGGTGTTTCAGGCCTTCCAGATGAATCCCGTCTTTCATTGCTGGAACGAAATGCCAAAGTCATAAGATCAATCATTCCACAAATTGTTAAGACGAGTCCTGAAAGTATCATAATCATGGTAACCAATCCAGTTGATATTCTATCTCATTTGGCTTGGAAACTATCGGGTTTTCCGAAAAATCGTGTTTTTGGCAGTGGAACTACATTAGACTCGGCACGATTTCGTTTCTTGATCTCAGAACGTCTAAGCATCGCGCCTAGTTCTTGTGAAGCTTGTATAATTGGAGAGCATGGAGATAGTAGTGTTGCAGTTTGGTCAGCTGTAAATGTTTCCAGTATCAATTTGAGGGATTACAACAAAAACATGGGGTTAGCTGAAGATGCTGAGAACTGGAGTGAAGTACATGCAGCTGTTGTAAATGCTGCTAAGGAAATTTTAAAGAAGAAAGGATACACCAATTGGGCTATCGGTTTAAGCTGTGCATCGATTGTTGATGCCATTTTAACTAACTCTGGTGCAATTATGCCAGTTTCAACTGCTGTGAAGGTAGGTATACAAATCGAAAATTAAACTTTTATTAAAATATTTATTTATTTGTTTGTTTGTTTAGGGAATGTACGGAATTGAAGAAAATGTATTTCTATCGATGCCTTGCACTTTACACGCTAATGGAATAACTTCTCTTATCAAATTAAATTTAACGCCCTACGAAGCCGATTTACTGCGAACGTCAGCAACCGTTTTGTTTGAAGCACAAAAAAATCTTCAAACTCAAATATTATAATTTTTTTTCAAACATTATTAATTTTAACTTTGATATGGCCCTGAATTTTCGATTTTTATTTTGATATTTTGTTAAATATACTTTTTTAATAGTTTTTTTTTCGGGTTGTGGTCAAAATTCTGCCTGGATCAAAATTCTTTTGTCAAAATTCTGCTGTAAAAATTCTGCTTTTCAAAATACATCAGGTACCGTTAATAAAGCAGCACAACACGATTCAATTCGGTTTGGTTCTGTCAGCTAAAGCTGATGCTCGGTTGAAAGGCTACTGCTTCAGCTGTCAAAAACATTTGTCTTAAAGAGTTACACGTCTTGATTTTTTTAAATTATTCAAGAGGTAAGTAAGAAACTAAATATTAGCATCAATATTTATTGAAAGAATCTGAGAACACAGAGTAAGTAGGTGACCAAATTAAGGCCCACCTTATTTGTTTCTTCAAATAACTTGCGTGTTTATTGAAAGAATATAGTGAACTGGCATAATATAAACCTCAGTTAAAGCAACTACATTTATAAAAACTTAGATTTTTTTGGTTAAAGTCCAAATTAAAATATATTTTTTGAGTATTTTGAAAAACCTTACCACACATTATTTTCGTCAATTTTTTTTATTTTCTTGCTGAAAAAAAAAATTTATTTTATCCAAAAATAAATAGAACAACTAACAAACTTTGTATTAGTGTGTATTTAGATACAAATTAAAAATCGTACTTACTCAATTAATTACTTGAAAAAGAGACAATTTTTTAAATGAATTATTTTTATCAAAACCACAAATTTTGCCCTTCACTAACTTATTTATTATTTTCTCATATCCAACACAATTGAGTTTGCTGCAAATTTTAATTTTTTCTGTGCTACAGTATTTGACCACAGCACATATAAAAAAAATAAATCCTGTTGCTTGTCGGTTATGCCGTTTTTTGTGCACTATGGGCCTTATTAGGCTCCGGGCCTTATTTGGTGCACCTAATCCCTTTTTGAGTTCGTACCTGTATAACTCGGCTAAACATCATCCTTTTCGGTTGCGGATTTTTTTGCTGGATTTGTATTAAACCAGATTAATACACAACGGAGCCGAAAATTGGAAAATTTAAACGAAAATTGAAAAATTCTACCAAAAAAAATAAACAAATCATGAAAACACCTTCAAAATTTCTGAAATGAAACTGTATCGTACAGAATTTTTCTGTTGGGTTTATATTGAACCAGGTTAATGCACAACAGAGCATTCGTTGAAAAATTTGAACGAAAATTAGAAAATTCGAATGTTAAAATCAGAAAATCGTTAAAACATCTTAAAATTTCAAACTTTCTGAAATATATTTTTGTTCGTAAGCCTATAACTCTGCTGAACATCATCCAAATTGGATGGAAATTTATTCGTTGGATTTATATGGAATCAGATAAACACACTACGGAGATAAAAATTTTAAAATTAGGCCGGAAAAGTCGGAAAGTAGTGATAACAATTGGAGCTAGTTCGACTTTCGAAAGGAACATTAATAGCCCGAGAGCCCACAGCTATTTTTGGGTGTGAAATATAGCAAAAATTCAATGATAGAATAAGATAGGTCCTTACTTTTTATTTGCAAATATATGCAAGTCTTGCAAGCCGTCCTTGGGGCGTTTTCAAATAATGCTGCATTGAAAAAGCATTTTTTTCTGAAAGCATAGATAAAAGATATAGCACTTAAAAAATTATATTTAATTAAAGAGCTGAATACCATAGACATGAATATGAGGGTCCAAGACTTCTTAGGCGGATTCTTCTGTATGTAAGACGTACTTAAAAATTCATTTTTATAGTGTAAAGTAGATTATTTTATTTTGTCATAATCTAATAGATTTAAAAACTAACAAAAATATAACTGTTTTTGAAATTTTCGCTCAAAGCAAAGATATTATTCGATGTGAAGTTTTTAAAGAATTATTGCAATGTTAAATAAATATAAAAAACATGACACAAGGAGCTGGAAATGCATTATGGCTTTATAAACCTTTTCTTTACAAGCTTAGTCCGTCAAAAATATATATCTCCTGACAAAAGTAGTTTTTGATGGGCAAACTTATGTCAGGAATCAAAATCTCAATCATATTTTTAAAGATGTCACTCTATAACACACAACACCACATAGAAAACTTTCAACTTCTTGTATAAACACATACAAAGAATAGAAAAACCAAAAGAAAAAAATATATTCAAATCTGCTGATCAAACTTCAACCTTAAACACCATTATTTATGCCATAAACATAAACATTTTTGTATTTTCGCATCAAAAATTGTAACATCTGTTAAGGGTTCAAAAGAGGATAACCCGCCATCAAACAAACTGTTACTGCGTTGCCATAAAAGCGAAGTGAGCCCTCCAGTCTTTATTTTGTTTTTGGAATTTTAAATATAATTTCCATAAATATTGAAGAAAAGAAAAAGCATCCATAAACAACATCCTCATCATGTTAACATTTTTTGACTGATCCGCTTTTGCCAAAACAAAACAACAACAAAAAAAAAATGATATAAAAGACATCTCCTTTTTGGCACAAATTTGAAAATAGTTGGTACGTAAATTATTATATGCTTGTCACCGAAGTATAAAGTCGTGTTTGTTCTGGTACTGGTTGTTGTTGTTGTTGTTGCTTTCGCCATATATTAGCATAAGGTAATCCTAACAAATTATGGAAATGAGGCTGTGGAGGATATGTCAAGAATTACGCCTATTTCATTCACAATTTAAGGTTTGCAATAAAATGACGATGAAAACATTTCCATAGGACACCCTTCGAGTGCTTCGTTCTTCGGTGCTTTTATATGGTTATAGCCAAGAGAAACGCCTTATCCTGACGTCCTCACGACCCCAATCTAAATGTTGTAATGTGAAATCCTCACAAAGCGATGTTGTCGTCCCTTTGAAGTTGGAAAAACTTTTCCCACACATAAATTGGCGCTCTTTTGTGTGCTGAAAGGCGCGCGGCACGGCGCATACTGCGGTGAAACATAATGTTAATGGATTTATTATCCTGTCCCTGACTGCCACTCCCGCAGCGCAGCCCTTCCCATTCTCAGCTCAAATCACCATTTCCCACCCCTGCCGCCACTGCCACCGACCGACACAGCGTAATTGTACGACACTGTTTGTGTGTGTCGATAATCAGGAATGTAATGTGTTCGTTCGTATGTTGTGGGGCTTGTACGATAGATAGAGTTTTATTTAACTGTCTGGGCTGCGGTGGAAAGGGTCTTTGAGGTTATAAGAGATCAACTTTTATGCAGGAATACCTAGAAGTGTGGGGTCTTCCATTGCTGCCACCACTTTAAATGAATGAAGGAATTCAACTGGAATGTGATGGGTTACAATAATAATTATTGTTGTGATTTTACTCTTCGTCCTTTTGTTTCCCTATGATGTGCACGATTATTGCGGTATGTATGGGTAAGGTTATCGTGTAGCTCCAATTTAACGCAAAAACAATTTTCTCGTATAGTTTGTAATTTATGGTGCTTATTTTTTTTTTCGATTATCCTAGGCTTGTAATAATGTGGAATTTAGTGGATCTTAATTGAGAAAAATTGACTCGCGTTAATTACTGATTGTTAGTTGTGGTTAAATACAATGAGATGGTGTCACATCACATATGCATCAGATGAACCGTTCGATGTGATTTAATTTATCAAAGAATTCTTTTTTGTTTTTTTTTTAAATTACGCCAAAAGTACTGTATGGTGTTAATTGTTAGGTATGTATGTCAAGCATCAAACTCATAACGCTTTTGAACAAAAGTAATTGCATGTAAGTATACAGGGTGGCGCGTAATTTGTGCACTTTACTATGGGGGTTAATTCCTTGGATAATTCTAAGAAAAAAATTGTATGGGGGGAAAATTCTATCTCCTGAGCAGCGTTGCCACCCGAAATAAAATTAATGTGCCATATTTTCTGAAAAAAACGTGCCAATTTTCGTGCCACATGAAGAAAACACAAATTCTTGTATTTTCTTGAAAAACCTCTATATTCGTGCAGTGTCAAAAATTTTGTGTTTCTATACACTTTTTACGGAATTGGGACCAATTTTCATTAAATTTTGTTGAAATTTGCTTCATTGTAAGTAAAATAATGGAAATAAATAAAAGTTCCATATTAATCTTCTTCGCGCCACCGTACCACGAGGAAATTATGGTGTCGAAAAAGACGATTATGCCACTTCGGCAACGCTGCTCCTGAGGCTGTGGGGAAGTCATTTTGTAAAAAAAATTACTCAAAAAGGTAAAACAAATATTAAAAATCAACGAAAGCACATGTACAATGATGTGTTTTTGAAAACTAATAAGATACTTTATTAATTTATTTTTTTAATGTAGTAATTAAAGTAAATAGTTTTTGAGGAATTAAATTTCAATTTTTTTTTCAGTTTTTTTTTTTTTTTTTTTTGAAATTGTTGCCTATCTAAGGCCCAGTTTCACAGTCGAAGGAAGTGGCACTTAAGTGGCCAATTTGAAAAATAAAGCCTTAATATCTCAGTGCACACTTACCGAAATGAGTGTCACTTAAGCCTCCCATGTTCGGGACTTAAGGCACATCGCCCACTAGTCGACTTTATGTTGCTCGCTCGCCCATGCAACTTTTTGTTGCTCCCGATCCAATTACATTAGCTTATATGGGAGAGAGTCCACTACGCAACTTTTAGTTGCTCGCGGAAATTTTTTCCCGGCAACTCTCGTCAACATTTTGTTGCTTACCCTCGCCCACCAGGCAATTTCCGAGCAACTTTTAGGAATTTTCCAAGATTTTGGCCAAATGAGAGGCTTTTAACCCGAAAATAACAGTTTTATTTTACAACTTAACGCGTTTTGTACTGTCGCTGATCCAAAATACAAGGTCAATTTAATATAGTTGAAAATAATCCACCCAAAAGTTGTTCGGAAATTGCCTATAGTGAGCGATGGCAAGCAACTTTTGTTGCTCTCTGTTGCCGACAGCTCCGAGCAACTTAAAGTTGCCTATAGTGAGCGATGACCTTAGTGCAATCATTGCTCTGTTTAAGTTTATATTTGCTAAAAAAAAATCACGACATCTTTCAAAAGGTATGTAAATTGACCATTTTCTCCATATAAACTGGCTAATTTAAAGTAAATTTAATATTGCGAAAGCCACAAACATATACCTTAAGATAATTAACGCAAAATCAAATTTTAAACCGCGAAGTTCAAAAAAATATCGCACGTTTTGCGATATATCGCGCAATCTGACAAGCCTGACTGAGACTAAAGTTCCAATATATGAAAATTAAGTGCCGCACCTGTTTCGGAAAGTATGCACTGTGAAACTGGCCCTAAGTATAGGTACTACTTTTTTTTTAATATTCAGTTCTCAGCTGAGAGAAAATGTGCAATCACAGAGAGTAGACGTGTTTTTGATCGCTCCAGCTAAACCAGCGCAAAATATCGGACATCTAAGTTTTATTTCTTTAAATTTCTTTGCGGAAGTTCAATTCGTTTCACTTGCGACAGTTTTCGTCAAAAGAAGAGTTTTTGTGGCCTAATTTGATTGATTAAATAACGTAATCATCTATTGTATTGTTTCCGAACAAACGAACAAAAAAAAAAAATAATTAAAGTGAGAGAGAAAAAAAAAAAAAAAAAAAAAAAAAAAAAAAATCTCTCGTGTTTATAATGCCCTCTTCATCTCGTCCACCTTCGTCATCTACTCGTAACAAGACTAACAATAACAACGCACTCACTCCACTTCACTCCAGCTCTCCGTCTCCATCACCTATAACTAAACCTCTAACTAATAATAAAGCAATGGTTACAATTAAAGTTTTGGAAGAACAATTGGCTAATCTGTCTAAATCCCTGCACAACACCATAGTCGATGAAATCAACAAAATGCGATCTGAATTTGTCATTAAAATTGACGAAATTAAAAATAGCTGGGAACAACGATTTGAGTCTATCAATAATTCTCTCTCCAACCTAGCTTCGCGTGTTGAGTGACATAGGTTTTGCCTCTAATGACAACTGTTACCTTAATGAGAGCCTAACTAAATACTCACGCTTTCTTCTGCAAAGTGCACTTAGTTTAAAGAGGAAAAAAAAACTATTTTCTGTCTTCACTAAATCGGGGATTGTTTATGCAAAAAAAAACGCAAACGGGAAAAGTTTTTCTATTGAATGCCCTGCTGATCTACATTCCATCACCACTGGTGCTGCTGTTCCAGCTGCTGTGATTCATCAATAATTTCTTGTATTTATTTTCTTAATTTCTATTTTAATTAATTAATTGTTATTATAATTTCGATTGTACCTACTTCACATTTTCCTTCTTTTTTTTTTCTTATATATAATTTAATAATTAATTGTTATTGAAAATTCACTTCTATTCTTTTTTTTCATCTCTTTTTATTCTCTACTTTTTTCTCTTGTCTTAATTCGTTCTTCTTTTGGTTTTCTGGTTTATTAATTGGTTTAATATGAATGTTGAATTTTCCAATTACAGTGTGAATGAAAAATCAACGCACGCTATGGTTAAAGTTCTTTCTAATTGTCGTGACGGTTTTAAAGTTTGTCATTTAAATGCTCGTAGTCTAAATCAGTATAAGTTGGATTATTTGAAATATATATTTACAGATTCTGGGGTTGATGTAGTTTGTGTTTGTGAGACATGGTTTAAGCATGATATTTGTGATACGCAATATAATTTACCTAATTATTTTATAAATAGGAATGATAGAGTAACATCTACTTGGGGAGGTGGGATAGCAATTTACTGCAGGTCTTCAATAAAATGTAGAATTATAAGTAGCTCGGTTGATTTAGACACTGAGTTTCTAATTGCTGAAATCCATGATGGTTGCACTAAATGTTTGCTTGCCTGTGTATAAGTTCCCAACCGAAGTAGTTCACCTCAAGCATTTTTTTCTGCTCTTTCACAATACTCACCGTCATATGAACATGTTATAGTCCTAGGTGACTTCAACGCTGACTTGCTAAAAAATGATTCCCGGGCTTTCCAAATAAATGATTTTGTTTCATCTTCAGGACTTAAAATATTTAATACAATTTATCCAACCAGATTTGCAAAAGATTGCACCCCTAGTCTTCTTGATCTGATTATTGTATCTGATCCATCATCTGTTCTTCTTTTTGACCAGCTTTCATTCGACTCTATCTCTGATCATGATCTCTTGTTTTGTACTTACAATATTAACTTTAATCACTCTTGTGCCCCGCTGTCTTTTTCCTTCAAAGATTATCGCTCAATTAATTTAGATGCTCTTCATTATGCCGCCTTTTCAGCTCCATGGGATGACTGTCATTTTATTTTTGACCCTGATGCCAAACTTACTTATTTCCAAGAAATAATTTTAGGGTTATTCAATGACTATGTACCAGTTAAAACGGTAAATATCCGTAACAAAAGTTGTCCCTGGTTTACTTCTGATGTTGTTGAAACTATTAAAGTCCGTAATAAGATTTATAGAAAATGGAAACTTTTTCCATCTAACTCAAATTGGATTGCTTACAAGGCGGCAAGAAATCGAGCCACTGTGGTTATTAGAAACTCCAAAAGAAACTACTATGCATCCAAACTGAATTCGACCCTTCCCACAAAAACTCTCTGGAGTAATCTTCGACAGATCGGTTTATCTAGTGCAAAAAATGTTAATAAATGTGAAATCGATCCCGATGTTCTCAATAAATGCTTTCTCGAAAATGATAGTGAGGAATTAAGTTTAAACTTTTTGGAAAGAAGTTATCCATACTCTCAATCGATAAGGTGTTTCGAGATTGAATCGGTTGACGAGAATGATGTTGTTAACTGTGTTGGTCAAATTAAATCAAATGCCGTGGGTGAAGATGGAATACCACTCCGATTTCTGAGATTAATTTTACCTTATATAACATCTATCTTAACTCATATTATAAATCATTGCATTACTACGTCAACCTTTCCACGTTCTTGGAAAATAGCTAGGGTTGTGCCTGTTGCAAAAAAAAACAATCCAATATCGGCTACCGACTTCAGACCAATTAGTATCTTACCTTATTTATCGAAAGTCTTTGAGAAATTAATTGCCAAGCAGGTACTTCATTACTTGTCTGTAAATAACCTTCTGTATGTTGGACAGTCCGGTTTTAGATCTAACCACAGTTGTTCTACTGCTATGGTAAATATCTTGGATGATATACGACAGGATTATGATAAAGGACATGTAACGCTTCTTTGTCTTCTAGATTTCTCAAAGGCTTTCGATAAAGTAAACCACAAAATTCTTTGCTGGAAATTGAAACACTATTTTGGCTTTGATAATTCTGCTGTGATGTTACTTGAAAGTTATCTTTCTAATAGATTTCAGAGAGTTGTTATCAATGATTCTTCTTCAAGCCTTTTACCTGTAAAACAGGGTGTTCCCCAAGGATCAATCCTGGGTCCCATAATTTTCAGTATGTTCATAAATGATTTACCGTCAGTATGTAAACATACTACAGTACATCTTTATGCTGATGATGTTCAGCTGTACTTGGGAAGGTCTCTTAACAATATGGCTGAACTTGTAAGCAATTTAAATGAAGACCTTCATGACATTTACTCTTGGTCTTTAACTAATGGATTACTACTAAATCCAAAAAAAGTCACAAGTTATTCCAATATCTAAAAAAAATTTGAATTTGATGCTTTACCCGATATTTTACTTTCTGTAAATAGATTGAAGATTGTTCATACTGTGACAAGTCTGGGTTTTGTATTGAACTCTAATCTCTCCGGATATGACCATACTAACGTTGTCATAGGTAAAATATATGGATGTCTTCGAAAGTTGTGGATGGCTGCCAGCTTTACCCCACCCGATACAAGAAGTAGACTTGTTAAAAGCCTCATTTTACCCCTTATCACTTACTCTGAAGTCGTATACCCCAATGTTGATTCTTTATCCCAACGTAAACTGCAAGTAGCATTAAATGACTCAGTTAGATACATTCATGGACTCCGCAGATATGACCATATTTCTCATCATGTAAAAAATCTTTTGGGAACAACTCTAACTAATTATATTGATGCCAGAAATTGTATCTTTTTACATAATCTCATTACTGGTAAGACCCCACTGTATTTGTATGAAAAACTAAATTTTGCTCGCTCTCTCAGAACTTTAAGTATAATTCCATCACGTTACCGCTATCTCAATTCATCCCGTTTATTTTTTATTCACGCTGTTAAATTATGGAACTCGCTACCAATTGGTATAAGGACAACCTCTAACGCCGCGCGCTTCAAAAATGCAATTTTTCTTTACTTTTCTTCTCTTACGTAAACATATCTATTCCTTTTCTTTATCTCTAAACTTTCACTACTATCTTCTTTTTTTTTTTTCCCCTATGCCTTAAAATAACTATATTTCTGTTTTCTTCTTATAAATATAAATTTTAAATTTTAGTTTTAAGCTCTTATAAATAATTGAATTCATAAAAAATTATATACCTAATCTATATACCTTATCTCTAAGTACTATAAAAGATAATAATCTTAATGTACAAACGCCTTTATGTATTACAAATAAATTGAAATTGAAATTGAAAAAAAATATATTTTTAGTCAATGAAAAAAACCTTTCTCAATTTTTGATTCAGCTTTTATCTATAAATCGAGCGCTCGTGAGCTTGTGACTTTTATTCACAAAACGGACAATAAGCACACTATGGTTCGGTTCGGCGCATAAAAACAAAAAAACTTAGGCAGTGTTTAGCACCTTTTTCTTAAAACCAAATTGATGGCCGAAAAAATGTAAAAATGTTTGCGTATGTACATATTTGCAGAATTGCTTAAACTGCAAGTTTTTTTTGACATTTTTAAGCAGATTGATAACAGTTTTAGGAACTTGTAAACGTGCAACAAATATTTAATTAAAGAACAAATACCATTTCAATCAAAGTTTTTAAACTGAAGAACGAAAAAAATCTCTATTTCTTGCTACTCATTGCATGCAACTCACTATACTTACTCTGATTACAAATAAAAAGGTATAGAAGTTGTACCTACCGTAATCTCCATGCGAAAGGCCTTCCAATCAAATGAAATCACTATCTCATTTCTCAACTTCTTAAAAGCCTTTAATTAAAACGACTGTCCTCTTTAATAAAAACAAAGCCTGTCAGCTTGTTCAAGCGTAATTTTAAAAGCAAAACTAAATAAGCAACAAGAAACAATCAAAAAAATCAAACCAAAGAAGAAAAAAGAGTTAAATAAGTACAAGGACACTCACTACAGAGAGAGAAATAATAATAACTCTCAAGCTAAGTTCTCTTTTAATGACCGAGTCCGAGTCCATCTCTATCATCGTCATTATCATCATCATCGGCTTCATCATCCGCAGTGATTGTAAAGCTGGAGCACTCTGATGAAGACTCCATTAACGCAAAATTAAAATATTTACTTGTTTTCTATCACGATACCATTCCACCGCAAGGAAACGACGAAGAGCGATGGCAATTCTTTTCTATCTTCAACATAATTTACATTTAATTTTTTTTTTTTAAACCAAAAGCCACCCTAGACCATCCTATAATCAAAGGCATCATCATCCCTCATCCTTTTTCTAGCAGGAAGTTGATTTAACGTAGAAAACTGAACTTAGATTTATATCATGTTTTTCACTCGCCATAGAGATGCCAACTGTGAGCTATTAAATTTAAAATTTCCACCTCTATTTTGGAAGATAATAGTTTAGCTACCCCTAAAACTATACGCTTAAACAGCACTTGGTTGAAAAGGCCACCAGCCGCCGCCGACAGCGCGATCTTCTGCCGATGTTTCCGCCACGGCCACCGCTGCCGCCGCTGAATCAGCTGAAAACCTATTTAAAACCGCCCTCAATCCTACCACAACCATGGCCATAATTTAATAAGTTCCCAAAGTTTAAGTGGAAGATAATGCAAACTGACAAAATTATGATGATGTTATTTACAACAAGTAGGCGGCATTGGAGCCTTGTAGATGATGGCATGGTATGGCAGAATGGAGGAAAAAAATTACGGGACGGGCATAAGAGCGTAAAAAGTCCTCAAGTGGGTTTTTATGCTCGCTTAATGCTCTTTTGACTGCTGCCACGAGTGCCAGCGAATCAACTTTAATAATGGTGTGACCTGGCATGCATTTTACAAACCATGTCAAATTTTTTTGAAGTTAATCATTTTTAAGTCTCTATATTGAAGTCAGTGTTTTAACTGCTAGACCTACTTAGGGCTTCTATAGGTCACATGACATTTTACTCTTTGGCAAAAACTCTTTTTGCATGACAAAAACATTTCCTCCTTGTCGCTTAAATAATTGCATTTGACTTAATTGTATTTTTCACGCCTGGAAAAAAAAATATATTTTTTTTTTGTATGAAAATTTTATTTCGCTTCGATCTATAAACTACGCTTTAGTAAAAAAAAAGCAGGACTAAGAAATTTTGCTGAGGAATTCTATTGATGTAACTGAGTTGAGATATTAATTCGCTCAACTCGAAAAAAAAACTCAATTATTAGTAAAGTGGGCGTGACAGTAGGAGAATTTTCAAATAAATGAATGCGTATACATGTGTCAGGTTATTTGTTCGTTTAATAAAATAGTATATGTTGAAAAAGCATTGTCCAAAAAAACATGGCTTTTATAAGATTTTTGTATTAAAAATTAAAAAAAAAAACGAACATAGTAAAAAATTGTTATTAAATGCAAATTGAAAATCATTATGATTTAAAAAAATTTGAATTTGAAAGTTCAAAGCCCATAAAACAAGAAGCCCAACTTTTCTGTTTAATCGTATCTGTTCTGTTCTGATCTAATTTTTCAAAAGTTTCATTCAACAAACTTACATAATCAAATAATTACAAATTTTATTTTAAACAGTTCTCAAAAGCATTTTTTACAAGTTCAAATTAATAATGACACCGACTGACAGTAAAATTTTGAACAATTACGAAAGTTGTCACTATAAGCAAAAAACTACAAAACTAATAAAAAAAAAAAAAAATATTTGAAAAAAAAAATAAAAACGGTCACCATAATAATCTCCATTCTCGTCCTCCTCTCAAGTCACCAGTGGCATCAGCAGCAGGCTGTATTTGAGCTGGAGAAGTGCCAAAAACTTTTTCCTTAGGCTCTTCCAGGAGTGACTTTGTGCTTCAATGCCCAAACCCTTAGTTAAAGTGAGTTAAAGAAGCGAAGGACTTGGGGAAGTGTGGGGATAACTCTGAGGTATGAGCTGTGGCCAAATCAGGAACATTAGGTATGCTGCACGGCCTCGGTGTCCTCATATTGAATGTATATTTTGTAGATGCTCTTAAAGGAATGAATATTTTCGAATGCGGCGTGTTTCCTTCCAAATAGTGTGGAGTCGAGCAGTTTTTTTTTCTAAAATTTAAATATCCTTGTTCTTGGCTCTTGCACTGACACACAACACAACAGGGCGGCTGCGGCCGGCGCGGTGGTAGTACTGGAAGCTTGTGGAAAATTGTTTTGAAATCACCATATTTACTTTTATTGAGCTGGTAGGCTTTCAAATTTAGTTCCTGGCCCGGTTACTGATAGGTATATGTAGGTATACTGGGAGGAAAAGAAGCCTGATGTGTTTTGTTGGCAGTGTATGTGGAGTGGAGCTATTATTGGTCTGCTTCATACTTTTGCATTTTCTTATTTGTTTCTTTTCTTTATATATTTATTCCAAGGAAGGAAGCTATTAAAAAGAGATTTTTGTTAACTTCTAAAAGTCCTTAGTAGGTGTTTGGTTGCCAGGAAGATATTTTTTCCTCAGTTGAATTTCTTTGAAAAAAAAAATACCTAAAAGAAAAATTGTTACTTTTGATTTAGGAAAATGGGTGGTGGTAGTTGTTATACATATTATGTTCTTGGGAATGAATATTATAAGAAAGTTTTTCAATTTATGGTTTTTGATTGTGGTTTTTTTTTTTTTTTGTTAATGTTTCGGTATAAAATATTGAGTTCCTATATAAAATGAGTTTTGGCAACGAATCATTTTATGCAACTGACAGAAATATTATGAAGGCTTTATATTTCTTTTTTTTTTAAAACCATTTAAATCAATTTGTTTATTTTGAATTTAAAGTAAAATCTTTTCGATTTATGCCAAGTTGCAATATTTCTTTAGAATTTAAACTCATACGATTGTATTTTATTATGACCAAAACAATTTTTAAAAACTTTTAGAATTTATAAAAGAATTTGAATTGAAATCATGCAAACCTATTTTTCTTAGAGAAGAAAATCAATTAAATTAATTTCTGATGGAACAAATATCAAACAAACGTCATAAATGAAAGGTTTATTTTATTTCAATTTAGTTTAGTATTTCATTCTTCTAGTGAAAAAAAATGTTCACCTTCTAATTATTAAATTAAGCTAAATACATAATTTTCAAATGCATAAACTACTTCACCCTCGTATTTTTGACGTTTTCCGTTGTTAAAAACGTTGTTAAACCGGAATCCCGCCGCTTAACCATTAGCAGCCCTAAATAAAAATCACTGTCTACTCCTTAACACATTCATTATAGCTGGCACGCTAAAAGAGAATTTTTCCGTTGGGTAACTTTTATTAATAAACATATCATAGGTATTATCGTTAAAGCGAGACTTACCCCCCTCGCCCCTGTGTCTATGAGTGGCGGCGCTTGCATCGAGCACATACTCGACGTTTCCAAAAATTCCGCAAGATGTCTAGGTTTCCTTCGGAGATGCAAGAAGTTTGTTTCCCCTTCTGATCTGGCTATTATCTATAAAAGTTATACGTCCAAAGCTTGAGTATAACTCCCATCTTTGGGCTGGTACTCCAGCAGCTTATTTAAGCCTCTTGGACAGTCTTTAAAGACAAGACTTCAAATTGATTGGAGATAGGAACATTATAGATTCATTTACATCCCTCGAACACCGCCGTAACGTTTCGTGTCTCTCTCTATCTTTTATCGTCATTTCTATGGTCAGTGCTCTAGTGAAATAGCCAGTTGCATTCCCCCCCCCTTAATCAACTCAACCGTAATACTCGCGCTTCTAGGAATGCGCATCAGTTTAACCTTGAGCCCAATTTCGAGCGTACTGTCAAATACAGGGATTCGTTCTTTAGCCGTACTACGCGAATGTGGATTGCTCTTCCAAGCTCTCTCTTTCCCTCTCATTGTGATATTCATAAATTAAAGACCAATGTACACCGACATCTCCTTTTAAGTCCCATCCTCGTTACCTAATGCTCGCACTGTGTCTGACATATAAGGAGTGCCGAAACCCCTTGAGTGCGCGTGAATTATAAAAAAAAAAAGGGAGGTAGAAATGATGGCCCCGAGCAAAACCTAGCTCAGAGACCCAATTAGCGCCGAAGTGCGCCATTTTGATACCAAAACTCGTGTGACCTGTAAAGAAAACGGTTTTTAAAAGTAAATTGTCAGAAAAAATGCCAGGCTGGGCAATATTTAGGCTTAGTAATCTATAGCCACTTGCTCATGGTCCCAAAGGACTGACTAAGAAAACTTAGACGACGGTGTAGACGTGCTTGGGTCAGAGCCACTTCGTTGCGTTGAGAAAGAAGATCAAGTCTCTGACCTTCAGTTCGGAAACTTCGTCGAGGTCATTGAAAAATACTTTTCCCAATGATTGTGATTTCGTTTTGGCCAAAGCGGGACATTTGCAGAGGAAATGAATAACTGTTTACTTTTCCTGATGGTCCCCACAGCTACGACAGTTAGTATTGTGAGGAATGTCCAGTCCATGCCTCGCCGCATGTTCTCCGATTGGCCAATGACCGCAAAAAGTTGCAACGACCCTGGCTATGTCTCGCCTGTGTCTGCCTATCAAGTCGGTTGTTCGAGTTTTAATGTACGTAGGCCAAATCTTTCTAGATATGACGCAAACATAGACATATCATAAGATCCTGTAGTTGTAGTTGAAACGGTTTAATTATTTTATGCATGTTTGTGTTCTGATGAAGCTATCCATCCCTTAACTACCAAATTTTGGCGAGTTTAAATTATCCGTTCGCTATCACATGCTGCACAACTTCATATATTTTAGAAGATTTTGGTCAAATAATTAGAAAACCTGTAGTTGCACACATTTTTTTTTTAGATTGCAATGGTCAGAAAATTACCAGTTCTGTGTTTTGAAACATAAGTCTGCACACTTGGCAACTTGTTCTCAAAATAATTACCAGTTTCGATTTGTCTTCAAAAAATCGAGAAATGATTTTTAAACCTCTATTTCACGTTTAACTGTAAATGCCTTGAGTGTGGAAACCATTTTGGCTTTTTCATAGACAAACTAGTAAAAGACCATTTATCCAAAAAAAAGAAATGAAATGCTTTTCTTCAACGTTTTCCCATGACCGGAGAAATTTCACTAAAAAATTATCGAATACATCCACTTCTTCACTTCTTAAGAGACGTTCATTATATGGAAGCATTTTTTTTTTTATATACATAGGTACAGTTATAAAAAGCATAAAATAGAAAGACTAAAAATTGATAGACGAGCATTTGAAAAAAAAAGAAAAACACATTTTACAACAGTTTATCCCTAGGATCAAAAGATAACGAATACGTGTGAATTGTAAAACGATTTTTCAATTTTTCTACCATATCTTTTCTCCTTGTGGCAAGTGTTGATTTTTCTTTTTCAGCAACACCTTCATCCTGTGAAAAATTATTGATTGCGAATCATGTGCAATGATGAACATACATCGTACAATGTGTAGAGGGATTTCTGAAAAATAGAATTGAAAAAAAAAAAAATATTTTCTTTCAAGTTGCTGTATGTGTTGGTTCTTTTAGACTTAAATTTAAAGAATAGAATACTAAGGGCCATTTGCTGAAATAAAACTTAAATATTTATGTTCAACTTAAACGCTTATGTTCTACTTTTTCCTCAGCGTAAACTGTCACATAAACTCTTATGTTAAACTTAAATACTTAAGTTTCGTTTCAGCAAATGGGCCTAAATGTTTAATATGTGTCCAAAAGTTAAAAAAAATCCACTTGAAATATGTACCTATGACCAAAAGGGTTTGTAGGTGCATGAGTCGTAATATATTGAATTCAAAGGTCTGGCGGGTTTGTTGTTAAGTTGTTAAAACTTCATCTAATTTAAGGGAATAAGAAGACAGAATTTTTGGCTATCTCGTTTTTCTTCCAGTGGAGCCCAGTAGATGTTAAAAAGCAGATGACGAATTGCTTAAAAAATGTCCAAAACTGATACCTCTATTAACGATGGCTTTGAATCAGTGGAGTTGTTTGGGGTCATAATATATTTTTTTTATTGATAAATTTATTTTTCAATTTTTTCAATTTTTATCCCAATATAAAAATGTTTTACATTTTCGGGTGTAATTTAGAACAATGTTTTTATAACGTTTTCGTTTGTTAATCTGTAAGAACTCTTCCAGAACTCTCCGATCCAAAATGCCAATCGAATAAGTTGAAACAAGTTTTTTGAACCTGAAAAACTCCCGTAAATCTGCTTTGAATTATATCAACCTAGCAAGGCCAAACTCAAAAAAAAAAAAAAAAAATCAAGAAAGAAATTTTACTCTTGATTTCAATTAAATTTAATATTTATAAGGAAGATAAAAAAATGGGTCTCTCAATTTAGTCCATCTGTTTTTTTTTTTTTTTTCAGAGAAATGGTAATATTAATAGCACCTCTCATACAAATATTCTTTTTTATTTTCGTTTTCTCAAAAAAGATTTGATTGATTTTTATTATTTTTCATGGAGAGTATTTGAAAAGTAAATTATTGTACGAAAATTTAAAGACTTAATATTTCGAAAATGACTTAGCTGACCGGTTTTCTAACACTATCTCAGCATATTTTAAACAGAGAAAAATTGTACAGTCAAAATTAGCTTTCAGGGAAAGTCGGAAACGACTTCTACGATTTTAGTCAAAATTTTTCTGTAAGCCAATATTATTAAGATCTATTTTTTATATAGTCCAGTAACTTTATACATCAGCGTGTGCATTAGATCCGGTAGTTCTGATTTTTTGCTGAGTCGTTTATGATATGTGCCTCATGAAAAACCCAAGTTTTCGAACTCGAGCGTCAAACGCATCATGGTCAAAAATCAAAAAAGGCGCGAAATTTTCGCGCCTTTTTCAGTTATTGGCAACTTTAACCCCAAAGGATTCGTTTTTCGACTATAACTTTGCTCTACGATTTCAAAGTAATAAAATTTTCTTCAATTTGAGCCCAGAACCATCTGTGTAGATCCAACAGTTTCGAAAATACAGATATTCAAAATTTAGCAATAATAAATTTATAACAACAATTAATATAATTTTCAGTATAATAAAAAAAAAGATGGTTCTTGACACAAGATGCATAAAAATACTAGAGCGTATAAGTTGGGTCAAAAGAAGCAAAATATCCTTTGGAGGGGGTAGTCTATAACCCCACGTTTAATCGGGAGGGGCAATTTTTCAAAAAACTGAATTGAAGTAGAAAACGACTCATAAAAATCCAAAAATGTCAAATCCAGGTATCCATTCTTAAATTTTGTTTCTAAATAAAGTTGTTTTAGTCAACAGTTTTTGAACAATTCCACTTCAAACTCAAAAATTAGGAAAAAAAAACATAATTTTTTAGGTTTGACTATTTTTTTTAAATTTACGTTGATAAGTACCATTTTTATTTTAAATATTCAATGCCCTTAATAATTTTGATTCAAACACTGAAAACCAAATGCTTAAATGCCTTCTTGTTTTGGAAATAACCAAAAATAACGAAATCTACTTCACTTATTTTTATTTACTTTAAATAATAAAACGTTCTTAAGGTGGAAAGATAGTGCAAACGCAAATAGAATTAGCTCAAACGCAAATAGATTTAACCCAAACGCAAATAGAGATCTAACCCGCACTTCTTGACTCTTATATATGTTAGCGCCGTCCAACGTCAAGATATCTTCGTTTAAAGATGTGTCGCTCACTTTTTCTGCAAGTTCTTGAAGAAAAGAGCAGAACTTGTTGGAATTGCATTTGGGTTAACTCTATTTGCGTTTGGGTTAATTCAATTATCTTTCTTTTTTATATGTATAACATTTATACTTTCAGAGTTAAGGTGACTTAAATTGTGCTTTTTTTACTTTTTCAAAATATCTCCGTTAGATTTTATGCAAAAAAATTTAAAACAAAACATGCTTTAAGGTGCCTTAACTCTAAAAGTAGGTATACATTCTACAAACAAAAATGTTTAAAAAAAAGAGAGATAATTAAGAAAAAAATTTCTTTAAAAAAGTGCTTAAAAACTTTGTGTTCGTGAGCCGTTTTCGATATATTGGCTAAAATGCATTTTTCAAAATGGCGACTGACGCACAACACTTAAAGCCGCGCAATTTTTTTATTGTACTTAGAAAAGACTCTGTAGTAGCCGTGGCGTGATGGCTCAGTGCGGAGGTTCGATCCCCAGCCTCGCCACCTAAAAATTTTTAAGAACAAAAAAACGGCTACTGCCTCTTGCGAGGAATTTTCAAAACCTCAGAGAGTATCTCTTCTCATAGAATAGTGCCGCTCACATCAGCCGTTTGGATTCGACAATAAACTTTAGGTCCCCTCCCTCGTCCCTCCATTCCTGCAGACACGCACACAGGAATGGTTGAGAGTTGTAAGTCACTAGGCTCTAGTTCTTCTTGAGCTGTTGTGCCATGAAATTAATTTTACTTAGAAAGGACCTAGTTCCAATTATAAAATTTGAGCAGTATTTTGTTTGCATTATGGAAAATCATTTTTACCTCTGGTGACTGACTTATATAGCTTAAGATCCCTAGAAAGACAATCGCTTATAAAGTATAATAAATTAAATAAAACAAATCATCCAATTAGCATATTAAATATATATTTTCATGTTTATATAGTTCATTATAATGAAGATATTTTATTATGTTCCATTTTTTTAAATTTAAATAATTTACAATTTAATCAATTTTATTTTACTTAAATCTCTTTTCATGCATTTAACATTTTCTTTTGCTTTCAATTTTATTCTCATCGATAAATTAATTGATATATATATTTGATAATTATTTCATAGATTTTATACATATAAGTTGTTAAAACTGTCCTTTTTTACATTTATTTAATTTTGTTTTGTGTATAACATTGTTCGAATTTTTATTTACTTCATAATTTAAAATGATATTTGGTATATTTTTTTACAAAATCAATAGAAATTTTGTGTTTTCTTTTTTCTTAATCCTTTCAAAAGTTTATTTGTATTTTTTTTTAAATTTTTTTCTAATTTTGTTTATAAATAAAATTATAATATTTACTTTAGGCAACAATATGAGTCTAATTATATTTACAAGTATATTTAAGTATTTGTCATGACTTTTGTTTTGCTTAAATTTAAACTTTACAATTTTCCTTTTTTTTTGTTTAATTTTAATCAAATACTTTGCTTGAATAATATACACTTTCTTTGATATAATAATAATGTCGTTACTCATGCAGTTTAATTGAGTTTCGTACGGGCTTAATGCACTACGTTATAATTAAAAATAATTAATTACTTGTTTTTAAATATTTTGTTGGCATCTGAATTCCGACTTTTTATAATTTTTTTTTTGTGTATTAATGGAAGAATGGAACGTCTCAGATGATAAATATTTACTGTTAATAATGTATTTTTTTTCTGTCTGTCTGTCTGTCCGTATATATGTATACAATTATTGATTAATCGTTTTGGCTTGTTTGCCCCTTAAGCTTCATTTATTTTAATACTCATTTTGCTTTCATATGCTAAAAGAATAAAATTCAACACACAGCCAATTACATTACTTAAAACGCGCAAGCAACAGGAATTAATAATAATTTCATTATTGTTGTATTGGTTGAAAGAAATTTATATTAACTATAACGTAATAATAAATATATAGCTGTCTTTATATATTTTTACGGACATAACTTCCGCATCCGCAATGTATGTAACTGGATGGGTTGGTTGGTTGGAACGATATGGTCCGATTCGGTGGCGGATCATGATGCGGTCTCTTGTGATTTAAAAGGATGTACTGTACAATTCATTTCCGTTTAACTGTGTGTAACTGCCGTTTTCCATGTTCTGTTACGGTTTGATGGAAAACGTGAATTTACTGTAATGGAACAGGACGAATAATTGTGCGCCATTGTTGCACAACAATATATATTTTGTATACTGTAACGATGTTGTGTTAAATAATTGTCATAAATGTATTTTACACATTGCCATCGCACGTTGTCCTTTCGAAAAGAGCTTGAACCTTTTTAATATGTTATTTAAATGATGCAATAAACGAGAAATAAAATCATTATTTTGCTCAGGATCTCCTTTTTGATTTATGTAAATAAAAAACTTAACAAAAATTCTTGTTGATATGTTTTGGGGAAATACATATATGTTTGATATGTTTCAGAATAATTTTAAGGTGCCTACTCCTATTTGGATAAATCAATAATATTTAGTAAACCTAAAAAAATGCATCCATAAATTTTTAGTTCTGGTGTTGATTTACATTAATTGATCCTGCCATAGTGTCCTGTTTTAAGAGCTGTTTTATTGATTACAATATTAAACTTTAATTCCTTTGGGTGCACACTGCACAATTATGTGTATTTTTTAACAACTCATTTATTAATTTTATTTTCATTTCATATATTTTACAGTTTTAATAAATTCCGTTTTTTTTTTTTTATTTAATATTTCTTGCCTATACACAATTAATCCGATAAAAGCCTAGCTTTATTTTTAAAATTGATATTCATCATCGTTCTATATTATTATTTAATTATTATTTGTCAGAATTTCTAATATAAAATCTATGAGCAAAATATGTTTGAAATGATATAGTAACAGTTACCTACTATTTTTGTTTTTGAGTATTTACATAAAGCTAGAGAAAGAAAATATAAAATTTAAAAACAAATAACTTGGTCGTATCTCCTGTTCGAACCAATCATACGCAAAACTTAAAGTTTAGCTAAATATGGTAACATTAAATTACAAGCTATTTTTTGTTTTAATTAAAATTAATTTTGTTTTATAACTGCAAGTGTATGGAAAGCGATATTACTCCGAATAGACAAATGGTGATTTTTGGTAAATCTATGTAGTACAGTGTTGAAGAAGCTGAGGAAGAGAAAATAATTTATGTTTATAATTTTATATTATTTAAATAAATTTTCAGCCCTTTTTACTATCAATATTATCACACCATATTGCTTGTGATCCTAAATTAATCATTCATCCTATGTACCTTAATTTAGGGTGGGGCGAAAGGTATGAACCGGTTTTAAAGGGATGTAAAACAAAAACAATTCAACTTATAGAAATTATGTTATTATTGTTTAATTCAGTACAGAATCTATAGTTTTTTTAATTTTTTTAAAGATGATATCACGTAAGATGACGGCCGTCAACCACGATGCACCCTTGAAGGCGAATTCTGAAGTTTTCAACCGCTCTTCTGCACATTTCAATAAGTATTGCCGTAACTTCCTCGCTGATTCTGTTCTTCGAGGGTATGTGGACAAAGGAGTTGCGGTTGAACCAGTGTTTTCCAATGTCCCAGCCCAACGTCTAATTGCATTACCACCAGGGACGTTTCCCCCAACAGGGATATTGAAGTGCTGTCGGAAGGCTCTCTGCGTGGCGATAACAGCAAACCCACGATGCTTTCCCGTCCATCCATGGTTGCTTCTAAAAACTAGACTCTCTCACTGCCACAACGAGACCCCTCCCTTTTTCCCCCCGCAACCACAGACCGAGCGCCAGCCGGTCAAAACCGGTTCATACCTTTTGCCCCACCCTGTAGATTGGCCCAACTTTAAATTCTTTATGTGATCACATAACCTAGCTCAAAACCAGCAAGTTTTCTGAAATCACTAAATAAATGATTAAATGTAGGTCATCAACATTGAAAAATATTCAGAACTGCAAACTAGAATTTTCAAATTTTGGAAGATACGCTTTAGCTTTAGACTTTGATGTTAAAAAAATAAAGCTAAAATTATATACATCGCAAGGCAAAAATACTTATAATTTAGCATTAAAACTGCCAAAAATAGTAGCTTGAAAATGTAAGATGTAGTTTACCCAACAAGAAAAAATCAAAAAGTATTGTAATTGATTGACATTTTGTAGCGCAATGCGTAGTGCACTTGGCCCGGAGACACTTGGCCTATGGTTCAAGCCTCAATGACGGCAAAAAAAATACCCTTGGTAGATTGCCCTTGTGGCACCTACCGAACATGGATTACATGTCTTATGTGCTATAACGTGAATTAACGATATGGGATATACGCGTAGGGATGCCCTTTTTCAAACCCTTTCGAAAGAGATATCAATGACGTCAGTGGCACTTATGTATCCGAAGAAATTGAGCTCAAATTAATTTGAGTACTCCTAATTTTGCTGCAATTTACCCCAAACGCGATGACTCATCACATGAAACTATGAGGCGATAGCTATAAAACAATTCCTCTATAATCTTTGCGCAATCTTTATCTATCGATTGGTATATTTAGGATGTCTGTAGTGCAAACAGTCACTTAGCAGTAGGGCGCGAGCGGTACATGTTTTCGTGACGGTCCTCATTTCGCTACATCACCCCCAACCGTCCGAGAAAGACATGTAATCCATGTCAAAAGTTTTTCAAATAGAATTGAACAAACATAGACTAAGCACCACTAACACTAAAGGAGTCTGATGATCGGCTTACCGACCGTGAAATAGCTATTACTCCAGCCTATAAAACGTGGTGGTATAGCACACTCAAGTTTTTGTTGTTTCGTTCAAACTTTCAATAAAAAAAGTTTAACATTTTATATTTTAAAACACCGATAAAATTTTCTTTAATGATATTTTATTGTGTTGATATTAAAAAATATCTTGCTTTCACAAAAATGGAAAACTTTGCGGAACCGAGTAAAGTGGGAATTTAGTTTGAAACAAAGGATTGACTTTTCAATCAAAAGGTGTGAAAAACTCTATACAAACAATAAATGCATAAATTTTTTAAGGACCCATTCATTAATCAGTTTGTGGCATCACTCAAATCATGATTAATGAATTCAAATTAAAAAAATCCCTTGGTTATAAAGCCATTTATTTAACAGTTATAAGAAAAAATAAAAAAAAAAAGAAAAGAAAAAAAACAAACAAACCTTTCGAGGAGTGTCCGTACTCCTTTGGTGGATTTTCTGTATAAAACATACTCTTTCCTATCGCCAGTGACCCTTTTCTATCAATTGACCCTCCAGATGCTGATGACGAAGAGCTCGAACCAGACGTCATTGAACTGCCACTCCCTCCCTGTCCTCCTGGACTACCAAGTAAATCCGATTTCATTGGAAATACCTCCGGTTGTATCACTTTAGATGTCTCATTTCGATGAGGAATTATATTATCTGTATATCGGAGAAGAAAAGATACCATCATGGTTTAAAAAAAAGGACATATAAAATAGAGATTAATGGTGATTCTTTGACTTATCAATATAAAACCGAAAACCCTTCAAATCTGCATATATTATACTAAATTCGAAATACAAAAAAAAAAAACCCTTAAAATCAAACTTGAGGAAACACAATACGTTATTCTCATTCGGCCGCAATCAATTTTCATCAGTAAGCTGAAAGTAATGCCCTTTTATTCAACAGTAAGTCATTTAAATAAAAAAAAAAAAGATTGATAAACAATATCGGTTAGAGGTATAGTTTATACCTTCTATATATCGTTCTAAAAAAAAAAGAAAAATACAAATCCCAAAAATCCTCGACAATGAAGAAATTAAGGAAACCAAATTGATTGACCAAAAACCTAAACAAAAACTACAATCAGGGTTACCATAGTTGGAGATAAAATAAGAAAAATGTACTACACATATTTGAATTAGAGTCTTCTTGAAACATTATAAATAAAAAAAAATCCAAAAGTTTTCATTAATTTAAAGATTTTTTTTTAAATTTTAGGCTTTAAACTATGTTTTTTAAATTCACAACTTTTGTTTTTTAGCTATAAACTTTTGAGCAAAAATTAATCCCAGTGAATATACAGGGTGATTCATCTAAGGTGTGACAAAAAGCTCGGGCGTGTAGTCTAAATTGATACAAGAAAAAACCGTATGGTAGGGGGGGTATATTGTTCCCCTAGGGGGAGGGGCAATTTTCTAAAAAATCGACTTAGAAGAGAATACAAATCATTATTAAACAACGTCAATACTTACAATTTCATACTATACTTTTTTAAAAATCCATAAGTCCGTTTTTTTTATCATGTTTTTGATTAAAATTATTTGAGATAAAGGTTTTTGAAAAATGAATGTTCAAACTCAAAATTTTGAAAAAATAATGAAAAAATTGTGTTTAAATATTTCTACATAGTCAAAAAAAGAAATCCGTATTCCTAAAAGTCTTCTAGTTTTTTTTTTAGAAAAATGAGAATAACCAAATCTAATTTACTACTTTATTAGTAGAAATAGGATCTTTGGAGCAACAAAATGATGGATAGAAGTTGAATTTAATTAAGGAAAACTTTCTTTTGTTATTTTCAATTTTCTCAAAACCTAGAAAATATTTTGACATCTGGTGTTTAGTGTTTGACTAAAAATTGATGGTAGCATTGAATACTGAACACAAAAATATTACTTAATAACGTAAAATTTTGAACAAAATCAGTTTAAACGTAAGTTTTTAATTTTTTTTTTTCTTCAAAAATTTAAGTTTAAAAATATAATTTTAAAAAACTCTTCACAAAAAAAATAAATGAAGAGATTTCTGACTTTACAAAAAGGTATAACATGCTATTGTAACAACTACCGTTGTATTTTAATATTTTTTTTTTCTTTTTTGAGTATTTTTTTTTCTTAGTAAATTCCTCCTATCCTGTTATTTTTAATTTTCGCAAAAACTAAAAAACATTTATGCGTTTTTTTTTAAGTTTCTGACTAAAAAGCATCGAATATTGCAAGTAAAAATATTATTTAATAACGTATAACTTTGAAAAAAAAAAACAAGTTTGAACACAATTTTTTTTATTTTCATTACTTTTTCAAAATTTTGAGTTTGAAAATTTATATTTCAAAAACCATTTTCTCAAATAATTTGAATTAAAATTATAATAAAAGAAAGGACTTCTGGCTTTAAAAAAAAGTATAGCATGACAATGCAGGTGTTGCCGTTGTTCTAAAAAGATTTTTTTTTCTATTTTAAGTCTATTTTTAGAAAAGTGCCCCTTCCGCCTGAACGGGGGGAAATAGACCCCCCCTACGATATTTTTTCTTGTCGCAACTCAGGTGAATCACCCTGTATACAAAGTTTTATATATTTGTACGAGTTTCTACAGCTTTCTACTACGTACATAATTCAGTGAAATAAAGTGAATTTAAAATGTATTTATATTTTTAAAGTTAAACATGGCAACCACGGCTTTTGGATTCACAAAAAACCAAATGACAAAGGAATTGAAATCATTTCACTCAGAAAAAAAAAAGTTGTTAAAACAAGAATTTAGCGCTTTTAAAAAGTTGTAAGGTTAAAATTGTTGCCTTAAGAACTAGTTTTTACTACAAGAATTAATTTTTGAATGTCCAAGAACCAAGGTTCTTGGCACAACAATTTTCTGTTTGTTAAATGCAATTAAAAATGCAAAATTGTTCTCCCAAGTATAAATTTGTTGTGGAAACAATTTTTATTTGTATTATTTCCTATCAACAATGGAATTGTTAGTTGAAGAATCAGTTCTTGCGGTAACAATTATTTTCAAGAATTATTTTTCTTGGCACAACAATGAAAATTGTTGCTTTAAGTATTTTAATTTATTACTTATGTTCAAGAACTTATTCTTGATATTAAAACGAAAATTGTCAAAATATCAACAATTTGTTCTTCGCACAACAAAAACTTGTTCTTGAACTGCAGGAACTGTAAATTTAATGACAAAAAAAATGCACCATTCATTTTGTGGCCGCCAACGCGACGCCGATTACAGTAGACTCACTGGTGAGTGCAAATTAGAAGTACGTGCAAGTTTTTTCATCCATTGAGTAAAGTAAAAGATTAAAATCGCTAAGTAGAATTAATTTTACCTTTAAAAACTTCTTTTCTAGTGAACACTTATCATGCTGCCCAAGTGACGAAACCCTCCTCTTAATTGGAAGCGAAGAAGGCCGCTCCCCTGAAGCCTGAACTAATCAGCCGGTTTCTTCACTTTTGTACATATGTTTACAAAAGTTTTTGCAATAAATGTGTTTTCAAGGAAATGTAAAAATATTCCTACAAAAAAGTCAAGATTTCATGAAACTCTTGATTTTTTTGTAGGTACGTATGTATATATATATGTTTACATTTTTTTGAAAATACATTTTTATCGCAACAAACTTTTAAGAATTTTTATTGTTGGTGCAACAAATTAATTTTAAATTTTCTCAACAATTAAATATTTGGGGTAACAATGAAAGCTCTCAATTATTTGACATTTTTAATTGTTGGGGCAAGAACTTAATTTTGAACTTATTTTAAAAACTAGTTTTTGCGGCAAGAACTTTAGTTCTTAAGGGTTTTACAATTTTATTGTTAATTTAAAAATTTAAATTCTTATAGCGTTGTCAACAACGCATTCTTAATTCAAGAATTTAGATATTTGGGTTCATTTTAACCAACGAAAATTGTTGAGCCAAAGTATAAAATTGTTGGCATTACAACTTTTTTTCTGAGTGTTGCAGAGAGGTTTTTGTTGACCATTCCACAGAATTCACTTTAATTTTCCGGCAATTCAAATCTACTCGCAGGATGTTTAAAGGATAACCGATTTATCATTTTTATGTTATGTTATGTTTGAAAACTAATTCACCTACCTTTCGACATGAATAGGTATATGTGCTGTGGCTTCACAAGAGCTAAACTTCGACCGACTGCAGTAGACACCACAGAGTAGGTAGATATACATATGAACGAAAAACTTGACCAAAAAAAAAAAGAGGTTATGAGCTTGAACAATGGTTTCCTTCATGGACAAGACCTAACTCTTATTTTACGATTTGTCTAGAAATCATATATTCGGTTGTCGTCGTCGTCGTCTTCTCCTCCTGCCTTAAAAGTCTGTTTCATTGCGGTCAAGAATAAATATTGCTCTAACAGGGCAAATGGTATAGAAAAGGAACTATTACATTTATGTTATCCTTTCCATGGAAGGATTACTCTGCACAAAGGGAATTTCGTTGTCATAGTGGAGCTGGCAGTCCCCTTCCAAGTCCAAGTAAAACTATTTTATTTTACGGAATGATGTGATTTGTATCTAGAACCTAAGAGGTTACACACAAATACTATACACACATTTTCATCTATGAATGTCTTTTCTTATGTCATTTAGAAAATAGTAAAAATCCCTCTTTTTTTTTTTAAACTAAGCTTAGCTCGGGTACGTGTATGTGTGTGTGATAAAGTACTCATAAAACCTTCATGAGTTGGCTATTAACTTACTCTCTTTTGGCTCAACAACTGCATGTGTTACTTGCTTCGATGGCGACGATGGCAGTGGAATTTCTGAAAAAAAAAAAACAAGAAAAAAAACACTCGTAAGGAACACCAGGATAATATTACACTACACGATGCTACTCGTATGTTTTATGGATAGGTTGGCATGGTCGTGGTGGTACATGGAAAGGTATTTTATTTTATAATTCCTTAAAAATGCGGATCAAAAATATTTAACAAAAAAACAAAGTATAAAACATAACAAATGTGCTGAGGAGCTTAAAGAATTAGTTTTGGCAACGAAGAAAAATGTGGATTGGTTACACAAGAAGCATAAGGAAAAGGACACTTGAATTCCGCCAAAAACTTATGCGACGCCGGATTAAAATGTAATTTTGAAGCAATTTTCTAGCTTATTTTCGTGTTTAGAGTTTCGTTAGTTGCACACTACATACGTAAAAGCAAGGATGCATTCTATTAAGGATGTTTCTTATGGATTTTTTAAGCTTCGCACCAAACGAGAAACATAATTTTTTTCCTCGCTAAGAAAGCTCTTTAGGTACTACATGGCTATAACTTGGTACGATTATGGTATACATGATTCAAGTATTGTTGCAGTGAAAATTATTAATTTATAAGTTCGTTTATAGTAAAGATATTGCAGAACTAGGAACGATCGAGTAAGAGTAATGTAGGGACAGGTATTATAAAACTATAAGAAAGAACAGATCAAGAAACTTTATAGCTTAGCTTGGTAAGGGTTTTTACTCTAACATTTATTTTAAAAATTTATAAGTTTTTTTTAACAAAACAAAATTGTGTACGCGACAAACTATAAAGCTGTGGTATTCAGAATTTAAAATCTAACAAATATATGCTGATAAAAAAGTACGTATACGCCACAGTGACTGCGCTAATGCTTATTTTCTATTACTTATTTTAAAGGGTCTGTAAAGTTTATTTTTCACAGAAATTATTTTCAGCTACATATTTGGCATATTCAGAAGTTTTTTTTGACCAAAATTTAAAAAGTGTCATTCTAGCTTTATATAAACTTAGCATGATATCAATTTTTGGGAGATCTAGTGCACGGCTATCTTATTCTCTTCACGGCATATTTGCGGCAATTTCTGAGACAGCCAAAAGTAACTTTTTCGGAAGTTGTCATTTATCCACATTTATCTAGAAAATCGATTCCTAAAAAGGTAGGCCAAAAGAAAGCTTCCCCCGAAAATTCTTTTTTTTTTTTTAACATTTACCGCATTGTCTCGCTAATCCGAATTAATTATTGCAAGGGGGTATTCGGATTATCAAATTTTTCGGATTAATAGTACAGGACGGAAAAAGAAAAATGTTAATTATTAAACAAAAAATTCGTAATTTACTACTTCTTCAAATCAAAATTTGGAAAATTGCATAATAAATAGGTTTATACCTATTTTGCTTTTATAAAAAAAATCGTGCATTTATTTAGATATTTTATTGTGCGTGTGTACAGTTTTGATAGTGATATCAGCTCTGGAAGTTTGTAACACAGTAATTTTGTTTTTATTACCTCCTTATAAATACAAAATTACTTTAAAAACAAGAACCAGTTTTTTTTTTTTAATTCGGAATTCGGGTTACAGCATACACAAATCAGGGCAGGTTCGGATTTCAAAGAACATAATGGAAAAAAATAAACGTGCGGATTAGAGCGATGTTCGAATTAAAGTTGTTTCGGATTAGCGAGACAATACTGTATATAAAAAATGACCACCATTTACAAAGAAAAATCTATCTTTTGAGAAAATATTTTTTTTCGAATTTTGAAAAATGACCGTTGTAAAAAAACTCTATCATCTAACTCAATCATCTTTTAAAATCGCTTTTATTTTTTAATAAATTAGAGAATTTAACATTTTTCGAAAGAGATAGAAAAAATCAAATGGCAGGGCATTTTAGCTCATTGTGTCTTTTAACATTTGGTATCTTCAAATTTCTGAACTTAAAAAAAGGAGAGAAAAAATTAAAAAAAAATAATCGATATGTCTATCAAAAATATTTCTAGGGGTATTCAAATAAATTAAAGGGTTGTCAATAATGTCCAACTAGAAACTTATCACAGCAATCAATCCAATTTGAAAATATCGATTTTTTTCCGATAACAGTGGGTGGTCAAAAAATTTTAAAGGGGGGTCAAAAATTGTGATTTCATTTGTCATTTTTTTTCAAGAAAAAAGTTATAAAAACTGGACCCTTTTAGAGTCAAGTTAATACAGCTGATATTAAGGTATTAGCACGATACTAAATCTTACTAAAATGTTCTTGGTTTAAAATATTTGTAAACCAAATTTCAACTGATTTCATTTTTATCCTATTTTCCTAATAAATTCCAGCTGAACACACCTAAAACAGTGGGAACTCATATACCATTTTCACATTTGTCATTGTCAAAGTGATATTTTGAATCAGTTTGATACTAAACACAATCACATTA
Source organism: Epistrophella euchroma (assembly GCA_947049315.1). Classification (NCBI taxonomy): domain Eukaryota; kingdom Metazoa; phylum Arthropoda; class Insecta; order Diptera; family Syrphidae; genus Epistrophella; species Epistrophella euchroma. The sequence continues at coordinate 1,976,767 of OX346247.1, read as the reverse complement.
AGTGATTTCAACTTTGGTAAAATGTTAAAAAGATAATACGATGCTAACTGGTTCAATTTTTTTTTTAAATCCTGTTTTTAACCATGTTTATACTAAAATAGGTTAGGTTTGACATCATATTTCGTCGAAAATTTTGCGCCATTAAATTTTATATACTTACAATTTATTATCTGACAAAAATTGATTTTCACCATCTTCTCGATGCCTCAATTTAGATGATGAAGGAAGTTGCATATAAACCTTACGAAAACTAAAAAGCCGTAAGAACGTAGTTATCAGTGCATGGAGAATTATTTCACCAAAAGGCACAAAGACTAAAAAGTTTCGAACATCCTGTGAATGGCAGCTCTGTGAACTGAATCAAAATTAAACAAAAATGCGTCCTAAAAAAATTAAATGTCCTTTGAAATCCCTTTCAATACAGCTGCTACCTAGTATAAAGTCACACATCGATGCTCTTGTGCATCACTTCATCTCACCTTATATTAATAGGTATGTGTTATAGTTATGCATAGACACTTCATTATTTGACCTATGGGTCTTCCATTCAAACGCCTTATATCCGGTAAATATTAGTTGCAAAACAGCTGTGCAAATACTTCACTTTTGTACCTATACTAATATTCAAGGTATATGCGCAACATGGAAAGATTGAAAAGGGACATTTTCTGCAAAAATCCTATCAAGTATTTTTCTCAAAAATAGCAGAAAATATAAAAAAAAAAAACTTTTACATGAAAGCACATTCATAACTACTGTTTCCTGTTGGAATTGTAGAGAAATTTTCTTTAAATTCAATTGCAGAACTTGAATCTTCTATTCGGAAGACTGAAGACCATTCTTTTATTTTTGTATGACAATACTAAAATTATGTGTCCGAAAAGTATTATCAAATGAACTGCAAATTTTAGAGCAGGCAAGGAGCACTGAGTGAAGTCTGAACAAATGTATATAAAGGCATAAAAGACATACATAGTCATCTTACCATGCTGGCATTTCCTCGCCAGCAAACGAAAATCTTCCATCATCATCAATATTTTAAATATTTTCTAGGAATTTTTGGATTGAAAATGGACAAACTTCAGACCAGAGCTCTTTTCTTTTGATTCTGTCCTGTTCTCTATCCAAGGCTTTATATATATTTTTATTTTATTTTTTTGTTCTTCTTTCAATCTACTGATAGTCAGATTTCCATGGAGAAGAAGAATACAGGAAACCAGGAAAGCAATAAACTTAAGACGTTTTCTGATCGAAAGTTTGTCCAACCTTCCCTTTGACCTCCCTAAGAGCGTTCGTTGTGGTGTCGGTGTGGATGAATGGGGCTTTAGGGCTTGTTGTAAGGCTCCTTGACGTTGCATTATAGATTTTGGTGGATTGCATGTTCAATAAAAAGGAAGCTCACAAAGGTGAGATTGATATTGGGGAAGCGAGGAATGCAAAGAGCGGGGGAGAGGTAGGATTGAAAATGGAAATAAAGCCACGAGTTAAGAGTTTCTTGAACCAGACCAAAGCCAAGGGAATCAGCCGCGCTAATGTTGATGTGCTCCTCAAGTTGTGTGTAACAGTATAAAGGAGATAAAACAGTATGTATTTTTAAACAGGAGAAGGAGGATGCCTTGGGAATACACAGCGCAGAGAAATAAGGTGTCTAGGAGAAGAAGGAGGATTTGAATTTTATCGGTAAAGAGTTTTACTTCATAACATTTGCATTCCCTTTTCTTTTGGTATGCTAGGAGAATGCATCGCATGGAGGGCATGGAGTTCTTCTACTCATACTTACCGTACACTCGTATTGATCCTTCTGTTTCCCCTAGCGAATTCTTCGAGATGCATCGATAGTTACCAAAGTCTCCGTATTGTAAATTTCTTATCGTTAACTTCATATGCGCTCTGGAATGGAAAGGAAAAGAGAAAAGAAAAAATATTAGAAGAATAAACGGATATTAAGAAACATGGTTCCTCGAGATTGGGGAGTGCTTCTGCCCCGAAATGTATATCTATGCTTCTAGCTAGAGGTAACAAGAGAAATATACAAAGGAGACTGTTTTTACTGTTTGCTTTTTTTTTCTTTGTATTCTATTGTTTGATACAGAAGTTTGCTTTTAACACGGCAACGAGCGAGACAGGATGTGGTATAACAGGACTTTTGGGAATTACAGGGAATTTCGATTGGTTGATTATCGATAAGTCGGGAACGGTGACGAAGACTGAAAAAAATATGTTCCCTGGTACTCATTTGCTATTCCACAAATAACACGACTATGCTATAAGTCAATAGGGAATTACTTAAGGGTTAAGGGGGATAATATAAGTATACTGCATGGGGACTTTAATTTGTATTAAAGAAATTTCTCAAGAATCAATAAGAAAACAGGAACAAAAGTACATGGTTAGAGTAATATTTTTGAGTTAGTTAACTTTATTATTTAATTTTTTTTATAGTGAACGCGTGAAAAGGAATACAAATGATTATCTGCCTGTTGTGTATTAAATAATTGAATCCATTCGGAAAAACTATAGTTTAAATTGCCTTTTTCGCTTCCAGATTATGGCCATAAAATCCAATCAAATCTGTCTGGAATAAGGTCAAAATGGCAACACTGCTCCTAAAACTCAATGTTTATTTTATGAGAAGTGATATATTTAGCTATTAAACATAACGGAAGAAGAAAGGAACAAGTGCATTTGAGTGTTTGCTAAAAATACAAAATTCCATAAAACTTATTACTTTATTTCTGAGACAATGGTAGCTCTGGTCATTTTTACATATTTTTGGTAAAACTCAAAAACTAAGCTGAATTTCTGATTTTAAAAGATTTTTGTATGAAATAACATTTGTTAATAAAATGTATGGTTTAAAAAATTGTATGAAAAAACTTACTGTATAAAAAGTTATCATAAACTAGGGTTCCCAACTTTCTTCGAAACTAAAGGAGGACACAATTTTTTTTAATATTTAGATAGGTACGGTACATATATAAAAATAAAATACGGTAGCCACCTACTTATTTCCTAAACTCGAAAGCTCAAAACTTATAATAAATAAAATCCTTGCGGCCTGGAAAATCAATTAAGGTTTCTTACAAGGCGCCAGCAAAACAGGTACTTTCAAAGTTAACCAGGCCCTCGCCAGTTATTACCAGCAGACAAAAATTGGTTTAATTTAGATTCCGTGGTAGAACTTTCGGCTTACTAGTCTAATACGCTAATCATTGCACTGGCTACTTTAAAATATAGACGTACAATGATAAAAATAACTTTAAACTTAAAAGGGGTATATCTGATGGGATACCAAACTTGTCTAACAATTTTTTAATCAAGGGCCTAACGAGTATTTACCAAGTTTTCCTCTACAAAATTTTCCCTAATGAAAATTTTCAGGTCGTTCGTTAAACTTGGCAGAACTTACGATTTTTCCAAGCGGGTTTTTCAAAATTTAAATTATAAAAAAAAATAAATACTTAGATAATAAGGAAATATAAACATAATATAATAATAATAATAATAAAAAAAATTTAAAAATAAAATCATAAAAAATTCGCATTTTTTTGCCATATTAATAACAAAAAAAACCTTAAACTCAAAAACTTCAAAAGCTTTTGAGGAAAGTTACAAGTATTTTGGTTGAAATCTCCTTATTCATCACAATATACAGGGTGATCGGTATTAGATGCACCAAACTGCTCGAGCGAGTAGGTTGGGTTAAAACAAGTAAAAAATCGTATGGAAGGGGGGTCGATTTCCTCCCGTTTAGGCAGGAGGAGCAATTTTCTAAAAAATTGACTTAAAACAGAAAAAAAAAATATTTAAAAACAACGGTACAATTTAAAATGCCATGCTATACCTTTTTGGAAAGCTAAAAATCCTCTTGTTTTTGATTTTTATTTAAAATTAAGTTGGTAGTGAATAGTTTTTGAAAAATTAATTTCCAAACTCAAAATTTTGAAAAGAAACAAAAAGTTTCAAACAATTTTTTTTTCAAAATTTTCTGTAACTAAGTATAATTTTTGTTTTCAAAATTCAATGCTCTTATTAGCTTTCAGTCGAAAAAAGAAAACCTGATGCTTAAATGTCTTTTAGTTTTTGAGAAAATGGAAAATAACAGGAGGAGCAATTCTCTAAAATAATTGACTTAATACAGAAAAAAAATTATTAAAAAACATGGATAATGACTAAAACGACTTGTTATACTTTTTTTTTTAAGCCAGAAATATTTGCTTCCAGCTTGTTTATAAATAAAGTTCTTTTAGTGAGTTTTTTTAAAACTTAATATTCAAACTTAAATTTTTGAAAAAAAAAATTAAAAATTGTGTTCAAATTGATTTTGTTCAAAATTTAACGCCATTTAGTAGTATTTTTATTTTTAATATTTGATACTCCCATCAATTTTAAGTCGAAAATTAAAAACTAGATGTCAAAATGTAGTCTAGTTTTTGAGATAATTGAAAACAACAAAAGTAAGTTTTCCTTAAATTCGACTTCCATCCGTTATTTTGTTGTTCAAAAGATCCTATTTCTACAAAATATGTAGCAAAGTAGATTTCGTTATTTTCAATTTTCTCAAAAATCCGGTTTTCTATTTTTTATTGAAAATTCATAAGAGCATTGAATTTTGAAAAAAAAAAAATATACTTAAATACATAAAATTTTGAAAAAAATTAGTTTGAAACTTTTTTTTCATTTTTTTTTTAATATTTCGAGTTTGAAAATTAATTTTTCAAATACTATTTACAAATACAACTTAATTTAACATAAAAAGCAAAGAAGAGATTTCTGGCTTTCCAAAAAGGTATAGCATGGAATTTTAAATTGTACCGTTGTTTTTAAATATTTTTTTTTCTGTTTTAAGTCAATTTTTTAGAAAATTGCCCCTCCTGCCTAAACGGGGGGAAATAGAACCCCCCTCCTACACGATTTTTTTCTTGTCTTAACCCAACCTACTCGCTTCAGCAGTTTGGTGCATCTTATACCGATCACGATCACCCTGTATATTGCATTTCAAAACTATAAATATTTGTCTTTGAAAAAAATTACTGACATTCTGTCAGTCGTGTGCAGCAAAAAAATTTGCACTCCTTCCAATGGATCTTGCAAAGTAGTAGTAGCACATCAGGACTACATTTACCATAGTAAAAGTGAATACTATAATGCCTCATTTTTGTGAGTGACAAAATGTCATTTGATAATTTGCCATAAAGCCAGGGTCATGACCAACATTTTAGTCAAATGGCAGAAATAATGAGATTATGACGCATAACAACAAAGGTACATACTAACAAAATGAATTATTGATTATAGCATTTAAATTTTTGGAGCACATTTCAAAGTGAAGAAGGACATGTAAGAATACTTCCACGATTATGACGTAAGGTTGCCGTTGTACTTTCAGTGGTACAGACTGGAACTATTATATGATAAGTTTATAAATAATAAAAGTTATCCTAAGGACTATTTCTCTATCCATGTGCCGTTCCGTCCCAGCGATCTCATTCGGACTCACTAGCGAGGGCCTTATCAATTCGCTTTTTCTGTTGAGCTCAGTTCATCTTACATATATATTTCATGATCAATGTCTAGTGTGAACTACAAAATAAGAATCCTTAATAAACCTCAAATTATTTAATATAATCAATTACATACATACATTCTTAAGGTTTACTAAAGTAAAAAGCATCTCGTTGAAAAATAAGAAGAAATATTGTTCAACATAATTTTAATTATGCTGTTTGATGAAAAGCTGAATTCGGGTCAAATAATACAAAACAAAAAACAAAAATATATATTTTTGTTTCACGCTTAACTTCAGAGAGCCTTTGCAGTTCAATTTCTTTTTATGAAAATCTTAAAAGACCAAAAATATCATTGAACTTTCAATGTAAAAACAAACGAATTTCATTGAAATCATGCCTCAACAATTTTGAAGTAAAAATCTTTGAAAGCAGCTAGTTGAAAGTTATAAACATTCAATAATACCTATATACCGTTATACATCTACAGATTACTCTTATAATACATTATGGAAGATTGGATAAACATAAAATAATGCTTTATTGAACATAAGCTCATAATACATAAAAGTCGTGTTTTAAAAAAATTCTAAGGAATTGTTTTCTTTGAAAAAAAAATAGGATATTTTTAACTATTCCATTTAAATCATGGAAGAGGGATACATTCTTTCTGCAGTTGAGACAGGATTTTACTTTAAAGTAAAACAACGCAAGCACTGGTCTACTACCTAGGTACTTTAAAAATAAAATTACACACAAATGAAGATAACATTGAAATTCTATTGAAATTCCCATCCCGTTGGGAATGAAAAATAGCTCCGTCAAAAGAAAAACCATCATTATTCATTTTTTGCACTCAGTTAACTTTAAGACATTCACTCACCCCCACGTTTATAATATACAAGGACATAATAATGGAGTATTTTAAACTTACCGATAGGAATTTTCTGTATAATCTGTTTTGTACTTTTTGCTCGGAAGCACCATCACCGAGTTGTATACCCAATAAATAATCGCTCTTTAACGAAAGAAAGATATTTTTAAAATTAAAAAACAAAGATTTTTAAAATTCAATTTATATACGTAGATAGGTGGTATTAGATACATGAGTAAAAAAAAATGAAGGAAAGAAAGACGAAAAAAATCCACCACTTGTGTGGAAGAAAAAGTGAAAAATTATAAGCTCACTTTGGATGTGCTTCCGTATGACAGTCTATAGTAACATCAGTGCCAGCTGGTGCCCCAACAAGTTGATTTGGTACCCATATCATCGGTGAAACTGAAACAAAAAAACACATGCATATACCTATACGTTCAGACATAACATCCTTGCAAACACATCTTCCCCATCATACAACATAAAAATCAAACTCCCTCCCTCAATTTCAAAGGACGCAAAAATATATATAAATTTAAATAAAACTGTCGTCATTTTCCTTCGTCATGCTATTGGACTCGAGATTACTTTTACCTTTTCCTCGAACAAACGCGCCACGAATTGCTAACGAGACAAGATGACGAGGAGTGCGACGATATGCTATGAGGACTTTGAAAACGATGATGCTCACTTTGGCATACACACTTTTTTTTTTTTTTTTTCTATTTCGGGTTATTCTAGTACCGTCATCGTCATAGACAATTCCAGGCAATAGATGTCATATGCATGAACATTTGTCAGAAGCAAAAATTTCGAATTCACTTCACTGACGAGCACGACGAAGGACAATGATCAGGATAAGAACAAAAAAAAAAATATTAAAAGGAAGAGCCATTTTTCGAAGAATATGAACAAAAAAAAACTTACACTCGACATCCAAGATAATCCTTTTGGACACAGATGGAGGGACACCATTTGTTGCTATGCACAGATATGCTCCCATCTCGTTTCGGCTAACTTTTGTCAGCGGCAGGATCTCTCCATCGTAGACTAAAACTGTATATGGATGATGGGGTTTTATTTTTTTTTTTATTTTTTGATATTTTTTGAAAGGATTATTTGGCAGTCCACCCGAACGGATGTCAAAGCAAAGTCCCCAACACCCACCAAAAGCACAGCATAAACCAAAACCAACGTGAAAGGACCATCCATATTGTGTGTAATAGGAGGAGGTAGAAATATACATATACAGCCAGTCCAGGTCAAAATATTTTGGCGTGAGTTTTTGAGAAAAAAAAAAAAAAAAAAGAATTATGAGAAAAAAGATAAATACAATTTTTCTATCGTTAGGGCAAAGTACAGACAGACGGTGTATATTCTGCAGGTTGTGTAGTAAAATAAATATCCTTTTCGAGTCGCATCGGTCGTTTGGCCCATGCAGGGATGGACGATATATGAAAGTGTCGTTCAGTTTACATTTATTATTTCGAGTATAGTGCGACAGCAAACAAGCCAAATATGACATTTGAGAAGGACTTTATATTTATTATATTACATTTTGCAGAAATAAAACACGGTTGCCATATTTATTTTTTTTTAGATATGATTTATTTAAATAAAAAAAAAAACTTTTATCTTGAGTGCCCCTAGAAGTAATGGTTTTAATGGGTTGGTCTATAACATCGGAGGGCACTGCCTATTGCAGTACTTCTTAAAATCATCTTAGGCATTTTAATTCCTGCCGACTAAGAATATGCACAACGGATACCGGAATGAATGATGACTGAAGAGGCCAACACTTAGGGCCTGGGTTTCTAAGAGCTATCCTGCCATAACTATATTTTTGGTTCTTTAAGCCCAAATTGATTTCCTAAGTAAATTATTTTCTTTATTCGTATAGGTAACTTAGGCCCGATAAACTTACGAATATATATTAGATATGTACTAAGTTAAAGTAAAATAAATAAATATTAACTTACATTTTATTCGATCCTTTCGGACACCAGGGAAAAGGATGCAGACAAAAATGATCACTTTAAAATTTGAAAACTTTTTTGTTATAGGCCCGCAAACAAATAGACTGCCCATAAAATTGTTACGATGTAACTTAACAAAACTAAAAACTTTACTTCTTGTTATATATTTGGTGCCATTCATTAAACTTTCCGATTCACTATTTATAAGATATGCAATGCATGTACCTAAAATTGTCAAACTTTTTTAAATCAACAATTTTTTATAGTTGTAAGTTAAGGATTCTTAAAAATTGACCTAAGGATTTTGATTAAACCTAAAATTATGATAACAAATAGTAACAGGAAAGAAGCAGTTCCTGCTAATATTCTGTGTGTCTTTACCTTGACCTCCTAACCTAAATTATTTAACCAATTTTATTGAAATTTTGACCTTAAGGTATTTTGGCAATTTCCTAGACGGACAATTTTTAGCTCCAAAAATAACAGTATTTGTTATAGAACCGATTTTTAAGTATCGACTTTCACTTTAACGGCTTAAAAAATTTCGATCAAAATTTGTAATTAATTTTTTCCCTTTACTCCAAAAACGATAATTAATTTACTATGTATCTAATTGTAAGCTTAATTTCTATGTACGAATATTATTATTTATATCTTCCACAATATTTTAAACTGGTAGAAAACCACCGATTTACTCTCTGTGCGGCTGATTGAACAATGTTACCTACAAACTGAATGTATTGTTATGAAAATCTATTTTATATCTTTCGTATTTCTCATTCACAGGACTTTAAATTTAACCGATATGGCAACCGTGTTGTTCATAAAATATAACAAAATAAAAAAAAAAAGTGACACCATTGCATTACCTTTACCTTTCTTCTTCTTTTCGGCAGCAATTTCCTCACCATCCTCACGTCTCCAGATAATTTTTGGAGCTGGAAAACCATCTGCCCGACATGTCATATTGATATTTTGATTTTCACGAACTGCCACTGATGACGGTGTGCTCTCGATATCCAGGATATTCGGTGGAACTAAAAATACATTATTATATAAAGTTGAATGAAGCATGAAATATAATGTACATGGGTATTTTAATATTTTTTTTTCTCTGTCAATCAAAAAAATATATACTATGTATAAATTTTTGGAAATTGTAAGGTTATGTAAATATTTACGTACCGACTACCTGCAGATAGCCAACTTGGCTAATCATAGGATTCGTATTAACTTGGCACATATAATACCCTCGATCATCTTGATGTGCTTGATTCACATGCAGCAGCCATGTATTTGCGTTGTCGTATGTTATGCTATAACGTGGTATCCGAGAAATGACATGTCGATGAATTGTCAGAATCATTTGTCTGTCGATATGAATCCATGCTACCTGTTTTTGGAGAGACGCAAAACAAAGAACAGCGATGATTTATGAGTCAATTGCATAAATTTTTTATGTTCGGTTGCAAGCTTTCTGATCAAATAAAAAAATCAGAGTGAATAGAAACATTGTTGAATGTAATTTTGTTCCTTTTTTAAAAAAGATTTATTATCCATTCTGGGCATCAGTAGCTTTAATTTTAGTAAGAGATTTCAACAATACACGTTAGCTGCACCTGCGAAATATGAATAATCTTTCTAAAGTGATTTCTGCAGATGAAATCATTTTGTTTTTATTTTAAACTTTTTGACAAAGCGAACAAATGATCCAATTAACAAGATTAAATAGAAAAACTGCTTAAAATAAATTTAAATTCTAAAATTTTTTAATTTAATATTTTCTACGCCACCAAAAACTTATCTCAAACGAAAATTCGCAATCCAAAAGAGCAGAAGTTATTCCTCAAATTCGTTCGAGTTTAACCTCAAAAACTCATTTTACTTGTAAATGTATTATAACTATTCGCATGTGAATGAACTTTCAAAACTTGCAACCATTCGCAATTTGTAGTTTAGCTGGGTTTGTTTCATGGTTAAAATCTCTCAAAGGACCTTTAACACCTCTTCTTCTTCTTTTATTTGGAGCTCAACTTTATTTGCAAGTGTCGTAAGTGCCAAAATTAAAAGTATCGTAATAAAAATACTGTTACTGAAAGCTGATAATAGGTCTGCCGAGATTTTTTTGGACTATCGACTTACTTATATAAGTGTATATCTTATTTTAACGATGAAGGCTTATGGTCCTTTGGCTTTTTCAAATTAATTCTCATTGAGTTCCTTTAAAATATTATTTTTTTTTTTGTACGAATCTCTTAGGTCCAGTTTTTCAGTGATAAATTAAACTAGAATTGGTTAACTCTTGGCATAAATATTTTTACAGTTAACTAAAGAGCCAGTTTTTCGGAAAACAAAATTAGATGAATCGTTAAGTCGATCGTGGGGAAAAAAATCAAGAGCATCTGTTCAGTAATTCGGGAGTTAACTCACCAAATTTGGTAACTCGGGTTTAATTTTAATCTCGCACTGAAAACTGGGTCACCTTTGCAACTATCTATCTAGTTCCACCGTAAAACTAGCTTTGAAGCAAGTGAATAATATGGCCGTTATACCTTATCCAACTAAAATAGGCAGTATAGGCAAGATAGGACGTTTGCCTCTCATTCTGGCTAAAGTGGATTGCATAAATCTATCCTTCATTAAAGCTCTCACAAATATGAAAGAATATTATGTAGGGTTACCGCTCTTTTTTTTATATAGAAATTTTCATTTGATTGTTTTATTTATAAAAATTAAAAAACACATTTATCTCTTTCCACACCACCGTGAGGTATGATAAAGGTGCCTCTTCAAAAATACACGAGTTAAAAATACAAATAGCATACAAATTTTAAATTAAATACACCTTTTCAAAAATTTCAAAAGCACAAATCGCACAAAACTTAAAACGAATACACCTTTTAAAAATACAATTTACATACAAATACTTTACTTTACATTAATGACCGAGCGCTAAAATTTTGTAACTGCATTAACGTATTTTCCACACATTAAAAGAAGTGCAAAAGATGAAAACACTCCACGATACCACGATAACACTTATCATTAAAAACTTTTTTTAAAGCTCTAAAATCAAAAGCACCTCAACAGAAACCCAAGGAAAAGAATACTAAAGGAGTTACTAAATGGACACTGGTAACTCTGAATGCACATCAATATTTAATGGGGATTGAAGTTGAATAGCAGCAGCAGCCATCTCCTACAGCAATTCAGTGCGCACTCAGATATGCGCTCAATAGGACGTTGGGATTGGGACTGCGTCAGATGCAATCGGAAATTCACGGGCGGGCAAACACTTTTTTATGGAGGAGTTCTTTCAATTTAGTATGGTGCAAAACTATAGCACGCTACTGATTTTGAAAAAGCTTTCCCATAAGACGTGTACTGCCTATTTATGTTGGATAAACTATAGTCTTTATTTTGATAAATTCATATACATATAGCCAGGGTCGTTGCGACCTTTTCTGGAATTTGGCCGATCGGAGAACATGCAGCGAGGCTGGTCATCCCTCACAACACTCACTGTCGCAGCTGTAAGGACCAGCTGGAAAAGTAAACTGTTCTTCATTTCATCTGTAAATGTTCCGCTCTAGCGAGAATTAGAGCACAATCATTTGGAAAGGCCTTTTTTGACGATCTCAATGAACTCTCCGAACTGAAGACCAAAGACTTGATCTCTTTCCTCAACGTGACGAAATGGCAGTAAGGTGAACTTTGTAGCTCCTGCACCATGTCTCCCGTTAGACTACCTAGACCACAAGCAAGTGGAAAATGGATTTCCGAACGCTTTTATCTGCCTAGTCTGGCATTCTGACGTGCAAAGCCCTCTTATAATACCACTCTTAATAAAGAGGTCACACGAGTTATAGTAACAAAACGGCGCTCTTCTGCGCTAATTGGGTCACCGAGCTCTGTTGCTCTAGGCCCCCATTTCTACCTACCTACCTAACCTACCTAGCTTCGTTTTAGAAACCTTTTGTTTTCAGAAATATCCCAATATACCTACACGTTTCATGAATCCAAGACCTCTATAGTTCCCAGGCACGAATTATTCCGCGTACCTACTTTTAATAGCAGAAAATGATATTATACATAGAAAATGAGGTCAAAATCATCAAGTCGTCGAAGCGACGAAAGCTAATCTCGTCTATTTAGAAATTCTTTAATGCAGATTGACATATCAGCCAGATTCCAAACATTCACCCAGATCCTGATGTTACATAATTAATCCCTAAATACATAACTAAATCATATAAATCCCGATTTACTTGATGTTTAGCTAAACTGGATTGTCGCAAAGTTTCATTTAGCTTAAGTGGGAAAACATAGATTTCGACACCTCTCGCACTTTGTTGTTCCATAAAACGATCCTTGGCAAGAGCATAAATTCCATTCCCATCATCAGTAATTCCACATACCTAACTAAGTAAATTGGGAAACTTTTTTAGTAAAACTGTCAATATACTGTGGCATTTACGCTTGTTCATTTATCCCCGGCAGAATATGGCGTGCCTTTCGACCATTTATTATGTTTGCTCCGTCTATGCAATGATGGTGGTGTAGAATTCCATGGAACACCACTTATGGTGTTCCCTGTCACCGTCACCGGAAATGGCTTATGTCAAGTGCCTCATGGCTCATGTTATAGGTGGTGATGGCGATGATGATGGAGTCACCGCAACGCACGAATGTGTTTACGTATAAATGTAGTTGTGCATGCGTTTCCAAATCGAATTCAGCAGCGACCTTGTTATATGAGTGTGTTTTGGCTTGGAAAACTTTTAATATTTCAAATCCTTTGGGCTTCCGATAGGATATCATAATTCCGAGCATGTTCACGTTTGCATGAGGCTAAATAGAATCCGTCCATGTCGGCTACATGACAATTTAATGGCTCTATACACATTATACAAAATTCATAATGATTTTTTGGTCCGCCAGGGGACGTTAAATCGATTTCCCATGCCAATAATATAGTAGTAGTTGTCCTCACCCGCCAAAACTAACATTCCAACACATAAAAATAAATATTTAAAGGCTCGAGTTTTACTCTAGGAAGCAGGTTCTTTGGGGATTTAAAGTTTTGTTTTAAAATTCGATTTAGTTGGCAGATCCCAGTATTGGGATTTGGTTGAGGCGGTACTGCGGGAATCGTCACTTTTGAAAACAAACATTTCACTATTTTTTTTATTATACTCTAAAATATTATTTAACTTTGTTGTGTTGTTTTGCAAACAGATAGAGAGGAAAAATTTTCCAACTTAACTTCAAATTGTAATTAGATAATCTGATGATTTGACATTATGGAAATTTATTATATTTAAATGGACACATTGATTAGATTGTGTTAGGAATGCAATTGTATTTAAAACAGCATTATGAATAATGTCAAAATGTTTACGAAATAATTCAAATCTATAAATTATGCCCGGATTTATTTAAAAATGTGTAGATCTGGAAGTTTGATTTTATTTTCAAAATTTTAAAATAATGACGCAGCTTAATTATTACATTTAGATTTCAATTTAGTATAAATGCTTTAAATGACGATTAAATCAATTGTTAGAAGAGATTTTTTTTCATTCAATAGCTTTTTACAAAGATTATGTTTCGTTTTCTTTTTTTTTTTTAGTTTTAAGTACTAATGCTAAAAATTTGTGCAGCGCTTAGATGTCCTTATATGATGACGTCATCCCTATTTATTCGAAAACGAAGAAAGTGAATGAAATTTTTGTTTGCGTAACTAATTAACAATTAATTAGTTCTCAATATATATCCATTCCCGGGTCGTTTTTCTCTATTTTTGAGGAAGTTGACGCCAACTTAGCAGGACACCCATTTCCTCGCAAACCAACAGAACAAATAATTTTTTTTACGTAAATAATTCGCAATTAAGTAGTTCTCAATATATATCCACTCCCGGATCGTTTATCTCTATTTTTGAGAAAGTTGACCTGCTAAGTTAAAGTCAACTTAGCAGGACACCCATTTTCTTGCAAACCAACTGAGCAATAAAATTTTTTTTTGCGTAAATAATTAGCAAATAAGTAGCAACTAATTATTATATACTTTTTAATCTGCTGTGACCTGCTAAGTTGATGCACATTAAAACACACTGCTCAGCAAATAAACAACTTAAACCTGAAACTCTACATGTAAACCAGGTGATAGGTCAAGCTCACTCAAGTTGTGACTTTCAATTTTTTGAGTACAGAATACCTACATAAATCTCCGCGTGAATTCAGCTCAATACGATTGGGATATGATATTTTAAAATTGATATTTTAAAATTAGTTTGTTTGTAAGTGTATCTATTTTGTATACAAAATATTTTTCTTTCCCTTAACAAAGCACTTATTATTATTTATTATGAGATGAGACCTGCCCTTTACAATATGTTACGTTAGGCAGGGCGCTCACTGAAGTGGTGACGAGGTGGAGTGGTAGTAGAGTGGTGACTAAGTGGCATGTGGAATTAATACAACTTATTTAGACAAATGAAGATGCGCTCATCAAAATGGAGTGGCGGTGGCAAGATATTTTGAAGGTGGTGTAGTGCCAGTCTGGTGCCACTTATCTCAATCATGTTTAATTTTTTTAAGTGGCAAGCGAGTGGTGACGAAGTAGTTTTTTTTAATTCTAGAAGATGCTTGTGATTATTGACTTAAGTATGAGTGGCACCATATGTAGTTTGCTACCTCAGTGCGTGTTAGATCACTTTCATATCACTTCGTCACCACTCCGTCAATAGTCCTAATGTTCACTATTCCACTGCCACTCGCTACTCCACTACCACTCCACTTCGTCTCCACTTCAGTGAGTGCCCTGCCTTATATGTAAGTATCATATAAAGAATACAATATTATAAGAGATAACTATGTACACAATTTTGAGGTCACTATTTGCATTATTTTAAATTTGAATTTCATCCTTTTCAAACATAGACAAAAATCATCTTAACGAGAAAGTGCACTTTTATGAAGCTCAAGCTATATGAACTTTGAATTTCAAAAAACCAATTACGTTGAAGAATGTTGTAGATATTTATTTAAATATTCCCCCTTTAACTTTCTCTCTTACCTTGTACCCACCAAGATGTTCCACAACACAAGGCAAATTGGCATCACGTCCTACGGCAACTGTTACGTTCGGAATAGGTTGAGCAAAACGTGGTTCATCCATCATAACTGAAATGAAAGTAAAATAAAATTAAAAAAAAAATATAATATGTATAAGACCAACAAAAAAAAATAAAATTTAATTTAAACGTCTTACTTTACATAGAAAACAAAGAAATATTATTCATCAATTGGGTTCTCTTAATGGTTTATTTTTAGGGGGTACCTAAGTGTATATATAGTGGTGATAAAGGAAACTTGGAATTTGTTTGCATAATTAAGCATCAAATTTAATTAAATCGTTTAAGTTTGAGCTTCATTTTATATACGATCGCAGCATCAGAATGAAAAAGGACTTTTAGACAGTTTTATGCATAATTGATAGAAGCGTGGGATGAGATTTAATTTAATTAACTCATAGTTAAATAGTTAAGTGAGCTTAATTGACTTTAAAGCAGGGTAATATTTGAATTGAAAAAAAAAAATTAAAATTATCAGGAATATAAGATTTAAATTTTGAAAATTAGCTGAATGTCATAATTAATATTTTTTGGCTCAGTTGACCTTGACACCAATTTTGAACCAGTCTAACCCTAGTGGAACTTTTCTATAGCAGGATAAACAACACTGGAAAAAAAACCGTAGTTTTAATTTGAGAGTTGTAAGCCAATAGGTCCTAGCTCGTCATGATCTGTTGTGCCTTAGGTCGAGTTTTGTACGATTCGGAAGCTGGATCCTCGTTATTAAGGTGTTATTACAGCAAGCTACTTACTTATTTAACTCTATATAACTCGGCTCACATAATCACCACAATTTTCAAGCCCGTCAAGCTGGGTCCACCACAACGGAAATTCAAAAATCTAACTATGCAGGAATTAAGGGCTAATTTGGAGCTAATTTAGTACTACAATCCCCAAAGATCCCCAAATTCCCTTCACCATAAAATTTGTGGTAGACATAGCTTGACGTCAAGCTGAGTCCAGCATTGACTTATGTACCAGTATAGCATCATTGAAATTTCAGACATTTAGAAAGTCATATCGATAAAAAATTTTAAGATATAGGCCATGACTTGAATTATTATTCTAGTCAAAAAATTTAATTCCGGCCCAAGGTTCAACGTAAAATGACCTTGAAATTTTCAATGATCATTATGGTAAAGTAGTTCAATCATTGAAATAATAAAAGTCATTTTACATGGAAGGTTTGGCCAACATAAAATGTTTTTTGTCCAAAAATAATAAGTGAGCCATAACCTAAATTTTGGCTTACAAAAAAAAAAACACAATAAAGCTTTCCAAACGACTCAAAACTAACAACTAAAATTTTCAACGAACGTTTTCAATGATATAGCTATAACTGGCGCCTTCAACATTTGCAACATAAACATGAGGGCGAATACTTTTCATTTTCTTGCTGCTTTATTCATAAAACAAAAATGGTTATTTCAACTCTTGTGTTTAGGGTAACTACAACATGGAATCGGAATTTTCCGGATTCAAACTAAAGGTAATTGCTAACTACTCAATTTGAGTCCGAAAATTCTTATTCCCTGGTGAAGTTTCCCGGAACACAAGAGCCACCCGAAATAAAATTAATGTGCCATATTTTCTGAAAAAAAACGTGCCAATTTTTGTGCCGTATTTAAAAACTACAAATTCTTCTATTC
Source organism: Epistrophella euchroma (assembly GCA_947049315.1). Classification (NCBI taxonomy): domain Eukaryota; kingdom Metazoa; phylum Arthropoda; class Insecta; order Diptera; family Syrphidae; genus Epistrophella; species Epistrophella euchroma. The sequence goes on along the minus strand of OX346247.1, from coordinate 1,959,620 downwards.
TATTGAAAAAAAACTTTAATCATTTGCTTTATTCGTACACTGACAAAAAATATGTGTTCCTGTCCATTTTTTCACGGAATTTGGACTAATTTTCATTAAGTTTTGTAGAAATTTGCTTCATTTAAAAAAAATTTTCGTGCCACCGTGCCACGATGAAATTATCGTGTCAAAAAAACACAATCGTGTCACTTCGGCAACACAGGCTGAAATAACCATTTTTTGTTCATGAATAAGGCAGTTGGTGTTTGCCCAATTTTAAAGGAATTCCGCACTAAGTTCTTCGGAAAGCTTAATCTAGAGAAAAATGAAGCTTTAAGCATTTTAAATAGAGAAACATTATGGGACAACATGAGGTCAACCCAATATTGATTTATAATACAGGGAGTCACCTAATTCGTGCATTTTATTTTGGAGGATACTTACTGGAATCATTTTAAGAAAAAATTTATGAAAAGTTCACTTTTTAAATCAACGAAAGCACATACAATGATGTGCTATAGATTTTTCGAAGGCTAATATTTAAATCTTTTATTTGTGTTTATTGAATATAGTTTTTGAGAAGTTAAATTTCAAATTTTAGAAAAATAAATTTTTTTCCTATAGTTCATTTCTTTTTTCAGAATTTCGCGTAATTAAGTATCACTGCTTTTTTTTTTTTTAATTTAATGCTCTTTTCAATTTTTATTCAAATACTGGAAACCAGTATTATTTTGTGAAAATAAAAAAAAAACAAAAGGTACTTCTTCCCAAAAAAAAAATTAACGAAAAAAGTGTTTCAATTATGAAAAGTAATTTTTGAGGTCATAAACAACAAAACAAACCTAAACAAGCAATATAAAAAGTAATTTTGGTTTTTTGTTTGAATTTTTAAGTCAACTTTTCAGAAATTTCAGTTCAGAACCGTGTTTCTAAATTCAAGTCTCCCGTGATGTTAATTCAGAATCGAATCGAGCGAGTACCGATAAAACTTTTAGAGAAGAAAGTCATTTTAAAAATGTGTTAAAAATAATCATACACATATACCTACTTAATTGAAAAACTTACGTGAAGTTGGCCAAAGTTTCGAATGCTTACATACACATTGTGCTCATAATTCAAGCTCTTTTTAAAAATATTATATGTAAACAAAGAAGAGAGCTTAATTCCATTACCCAAACTACTTAACATAAAACTAGGAATCAGCGTCAAATCAACATCATGAACATTTCCCATCAGATCTGAATGGAGAGAGACAGTCCTTTTATACTTCTTCATACATTACGTAGGAAACCGAATCCTTATCATCCTTTCTTCTTATTTATACATACATACATCGTATTTATGTCTGAAAGTCCGCTGTCTCGTTTGGATTAAAGCAGCAATCCACTGGTCATCACTCTTTCATGCTCCACCAGTGTGCCTAGCATTTGTTTCTGACATAACTCATTATCCTTAATACCCTCATCACAGGGAAGAAACTAAGACAAATAACAATAAACGTATATACCCTTTTGTTTGTTTGATTAATTCAACTGTATTATAACCAACAGTGTACCTACTCTTAGAGTTGGTGTGCGATGTCTTTCTTTCTGTCCGCCGGAGATGGCATCCCAAGTGAATATTGCTATCCATATGCCACCAGCAGCATCATTCCAGTTATGGAAACGGAAACTGACCATAAAGGCAACAGCCTCTTTCGCAAACCACCTTTAGTCCATCACTTTCCTTGGGTCTCTCTCCTTGTTCAACTGCTGTTCACGACAAATGCTGTTTGTTTTAGATAAGTGGCTCTGGGTAACGGTACCGGAGTTGGGGAGCACGATTCAGACATTTGTAATCCTATATATCCTTCTCGGAAGACGGCAATGATGACGATTAAGGAACAAAGTGAAGGTATTGTTTGCTATGCTGATGTCATCCTTGGCAGGAAGAATAACGTGTAACTAGGCTGAATAGAAAGCATTATGCCTACTTTTAGTTCAGCACATTTTTCCTGAATCAAGACGTGACTGAAAAACTATAAGCGCCAGCAGTGTTGTAGTCCCATGTCCGGTGGACCCTTGTCATTTAAATATTTTGACAGCTTACACAAATTTGTCAAACTGACCTTAGCAAAGAGTTCCATATAAAGTGGACATTTATTATAGAGTCTTTTTCTGGCTATGAATTAAAAAAAATTCAACTATTTCTGAACTATTTTTGTTGTATTCGAAAGAAAAAGGCACTGAAAACTTAAAGAAAACCATGCTGCCGTGTTAACTATCTAAATTTTTTACTTGCGATGTATATAGGGCAAGTTATGAATTCGTGCAAAAAAACTTGAGATAACAATCAAACTTGACATTACAATGATTGAGATTACGAAAAAAGTGGATCCCGCAATTCCGTCCGTCTGTATGTCTGTCTGTACCTCGAACGACAGCCTAAGCCCCATAACGATTTTCTTCAAACTTGGAGCATAAGATTTTTGGGTAATTCCCTAGAGGGGAAATCGATATTTTTGTTTAGCTCAAAAAATAACGGTACTTGCCATAGGACCATTTTCTTTATCTCAAAAACGGCTCTAGCGATTTTTAATTTTTTGTGTGTACTACTAGTGGTATGGTCTATATTTTGGTGAAAAATTTTTGCCAAAAACCGTTATTAACGGTACCCGCCATAGAACCGTTTGTTTTATTTTCGATTTTCTCGTTAACGGCTCAACCGATTTTGATCAAAATTTTTACATAGGAGGTCCTATCAAGTGTGAATAATACTGCATACAAATGTTTTCAAAAACATGTTTTTTGGATTTTTAAAAAAAGTTCAAATTTTTTTTTGAAAAATCATTTTTTGAAAACGAGTTGATGAATATTTTTGAAATTATGGTTTTAGCTGTATATTATTATATTCTTATAATGCATACCAAATTTTTTTTTTAAAATATCCAGAAATTTTATTTTAAAATAAATAAATTAAACTAACATTTTTTCAAGAATTGAAATGGCAAACCTCATTCTGAGATTAAAACATTTTAAGTACTTGTTTTATCGATTTAAAGAACGTTTTTAATTTTTTTTTCTTTCAAATTTCCATTCTTCAATTTATTAAATGGATAAATACATATATATTTATTAATTATATGTTTTATATTACACTCAATCTTCAAAATTCGATGAAAATATTACTACAAGAGCAAGTTCGTGCGACCCAGTCGTGCATTTTATTTTGTATCGTTTAAAGGAGCTATTTTTAATTTTATAAAAATTTTTTTAATCAAAATTATTTTAAGGATTTCAAACCTGGCCCCTTAACTTAAAAAATCTACTAATTTTGGATACATACTTTTCAGTTAACACGGCAGAAAGCTGCTGGAGTTATGTGGAGGTATTTACTGTACGAACGTTAATTCTTATTACACGAAACGAAACATAATACCTGCCTAATTACAGTGCAATTTAAAATGACACTTCAGGCTTTTTTACGAAGCAATGTCTAAATGGCAACTGTTTATGCACTTCATTTTGTAACGAAGTTACACTATTTTCGCTACGCCTATCCACAACTATCAAAAGAATACCGAAATACAAGAAACGCATTACCAGAATTGTATCACACACTTTAAGGCGCCCACGACGATTGCGGCGAGGTTCTACAACAACAACATACGAACACTACACAATATCACAACAACAGAAGCAATGACCGAGGCTGCACACAAGAAGACAATGAAATGAGTTGTTCTGCATTTATACAGCTCACATTCAGTTGTGACCGCAGAGTTCATAAGGGACCGTAAGAATTACCTATCGAATATTCGAAGATATTCTCCTCTGGTGCTTCTAGGTCAATTATCGTGACACATAGTAAGGACCGTGAAGCAAGCTGCTGGTGCTGGGTGTGTAGTAGTAGTACACCAGTAAGAAGTTTCTAAACCATTTTTTGGCTTATTGCCGTAAAATCTCCGCTCCTCTACCCTGTTTTGCTATGAATTTATTTAAGGCGAGGGACTTAATCCCAAACAACTAAATTCGCACCTTGCTAGTACTAAAGCCCATTACTGGTTTTCTTAGAGTCTACAGGGTCCAGTGAATAGTCCTACCTTTTGTACCCAGGCTTGACTTATGTCTATTTCTAATTTCGCTGCATGGGAAAAAGCTGCACATCTGTTTTGGGCTTTAGGTCAGGCAAGGGTGTCAATCCCAATTTCTGTACCCAGACTTGACTTCGGTCAGCCAAGGGAGTCAATCCCACTTTCTACCGTATATGAAATACTCTGTTATGTATTTTAAGTACGATTGTACGATATTAAAATTATTGTAAAACTTATTATAATGAATTGTTAGAATTAGTTGTAAGAAAGATGTAATAAAGAGCTAAAAAATTTTTGTCCGCATTAGGGAATTAAATTTAACAAATCACAGGTAATATTCTTGTCTGCGTCCGGGTAAAGCCCAAAACAGATGTGCAGCTTTTTCCCATGCAGCGAAATTAGAAATAGAGATATCGTGCAGCAAAGGCTGCATGCAGAGCCTGGAATATGTCAGCTCTCATAAGAACCTGTGTAAATTTATTTTCGCTGCATTGAAAAAGCTGCACATTTGTTTTCGGCATAAGGGGGTGTCCTCTTAAAATGTATGGAATTAAGATCCAAGATCAATGGTCGTGAGAATTTGTCCGCCCAAGGGGATTGTTTGCTTAAGGGAGCTGTCCGCAATAGGAGCGTTCACTGTAAACATATTAAAATATTGAGAATGACCACTTTTCTTCTATTTATTAGTGCAAATACTTAAAATGGCGAATCGAATAGAAATCTGTAAATTCAGGACGAAAAATTTGAAACCCAACAGTTGGTTTGTATGGGCTTCTTGATTTCATTTGCACTAAAACGAATATTAAGTCCAGAGCTGCTTATGGCAGTTTCCATTCAAGGGAATTATTTTTTCTTATAACAAAAACATCTATTTAAGTGCTCCTCTGCTTCCAAATAAATAGAATCCATTGATTTGGAATGTTTACAAAACCATTGATCCAAATGTCACCAGTCTAACGAAGTAGTTTTGGTCTTAAACAAAAAGACTGAAGGCCGTACATCCGCAACCTACAGAAGGTATTGTAATCGACAATCCAATTATCGCAAAATGATTAAAAAAAAAAAAAATCGAAAATAAAATACAGCGACATTCTCAATAGGACTTGTTCTCATTTTCGTTATTTGTCCTGAAAATTTGTGGTACATTTTTTCTCCATCGAGTGGATTCTTCCGCAACAACTTGGTAGAAGTAATTGCCTCTAATGTACCTCTCCCGGCGAATCACCGGCTTTCGAAATGATTTTTCAGAGCAGTGATTTTCAATGGTTGCCATTAATATCTGTGTGTCTGTGTGTGTGTATGTGTTTTTCTATTTGGAGTGCTTGTTAAATTGGTTTGGATTGGGATCTGCTCGGTTGCTTTGCATCTTCCAAGCAAAAGTTCTAACCATCAAGGATATTCTCGACCAAGGTCTGAAGCATTCTTTGCTACTACACTATCTATCTTATACCATGCGAAAGCGAAATGGCATGGTGTCCATTAAGATAGCGGCAACAAATAGCTCGATTTGGATATTGGCCAAAAAGACTAAAAAATACTACTTCTTCGTTGTATCAGTTTCTCGGCTGCGCTCCTTTAGCTAGTTATATGTATATTTCTATATTCTATCTATGCGAGAAGTTCTGTAGGCACTTTGCACGAAGCAGTTTTCTGATGTGGCACTGCTGGTGGCTACATTGTGCGAAAGTTTGTGCAAATTAAGTGCAGGAATAAAGTGGCTCGATTTAGTTTTTTGCCGAAAGAGCATTCCGTGTGAATATATGCTTGATATGGGGGCATGGACAAGTGTGCGAGAAGTTAGAAGCCTTGTTGAACATTTTCGGGCACATTATCTTCTTCGGTAGACCATAAATAAAGGATCTCTAACAACGAATGCCGTGCGTTGGGTTTTTATGTATTTTTATTTTAGTTTTTTGTCTGTGTCTTGGCTGTATTGGACGGCAATTCTGTGATAAAAGATTCTTTCGAGGAAGGCATCCGGTGTCATTTCCTGTTTTTTAGTCCTTGATTTTTTTTTTCTTTGTGCAATCTATAAGAAATCGATGAACAAATTTTCCTAGGGACATACTCGATTGTGATACTTCTTGAGTGTCAGAGGTGGGGCTTTGATTAAGTGTGCCTCGAAATTGGGTCAATTTCAGTTCAAAACAATAATGTAGCAGGATGCGGCCAAAACAAGATGTTATGATATTATCCCAAGAAAATTTTGAACGTTGTTTAGTTTATCGTGTCCTTTAACTCACTCCGAACCCCGTTTTTATAATTTCATGAAAAAACAAATATCGGAAAGGTTCTTAATTAACAAACCTCTTTTTTATTAGATAAATAATTAAAAAATACCTTCACTACCGAAAAAAATTAGGGGAACAAAACAAAATTGTTTTAGTGTTTTTTTTTTTTTTGTATATTTTTGAAAAGTGTCATTTTCTTTGAATTTTGATAACTTGTTTATTTTGCTTTACTGACGTCTTTTTCGTCACTCTACAGTTTTTTTTTTCCAGAAGAATATCTGACTTTGAAAGAAAAAAAATGGACTTTTGACATTGATTACTAATACCTCAGCAACAAATGACAACACGGAAAATTTAAGGGCACTTTTTCTATAAGATTACGATTACTTGCTTTTGCCCCTCAATGTAAGATCAAGGAGAGGTAAAAAAAATACTTTTTAAAGACTTTTATTAAATCTTTTACTGCTTTAAAAATATTTATCGCAGGTCTTAATTTGGTAAGACATTTTGATGAGCTATAGACCATTAATTTTTCTGTGAAATCTTAAATTGATCCATTAAACCGTTTTCACGTACCGAATGATCAAAGTCGTACAAACCAATGAAAGAAACAAATTGATTCATAAACATTGTATGAAATTATTATCGAAATGCAAAAGAAAGGGACAATTTCTGTCCACTTTTTTTCACATTTTTGCATTATTTAAATTAAAGGATAAAAAAAAACTCTTTAAAAATAAATTACACCCGAAAATTATTCAATTTTTTCTTGAAGGATTTTAATTCTCACTTAGCAGGAAATAAGCACTTAAATTAAAAACGGCTCTTAAAAATTTCCGAATATTAAAGTCTATGAAGAAATGTTGAACAGAAATTGGCAATACAACTTTATACCGTTGTGGTTAGTATAGGAACCCGCTAACCAGAGGTTTACCTATGCAATTTATTCTCTCTTTAATTATTTGAAACTGCTTCACCTTGAAATATGGTCTACTTATAATCACAAGAAATGATTTTCTTTGATAATCTAATATCAAACTATGTAAAAAAAAAAAAATTACCACAACTAGTAACTAAATAAATTATAAATTTGGTGGCATAAACGGCTCATGAAGAACCAGGGCCTAGCGACTTACAACTCTCAACCATTCCTGTGTGCGTGTCTGCAGGAATGGAAGGGACCTACAGCTTATTGCCGAATCCGAACGGCTAAGGTGAGATGTACTTTTCTATGACAAGAGATACTCTTGGAGGAGTTTTCTTTTCCTCGCAAGAGGTAGGTAGTAGCTCCGAAATAAACTTAAGGTGAAACCGACTGGTATTGAACCCCAGACCTCTGGCATGACAGTCCAACGCACTAGCGTTTATTAATAAAGGGCATATTGTTGTCCTACTGCCGCTGTGCCGTTAAATGAAGGAAAAGACAATGGATTTTTAATTCATAATAAATCACGCAATTAAAGTGCATACATATATTTTCTTGAAAAACAAAAAAACCCTTAAATTTCAACTATTCCATTTTCTCAGTCTTCATGACGGTGCACCACATTTTTAAGACCACCTTTTCCTTCAACCTCAATTTTTTTAAACGAACAAAATAAAAAACACCGCATTCCCTAAAGAATTCAGCGGGAAACGTTAAGTGCTCAGCATTATACTTCCAAGCCCCACCACTTGGATTAGAAACTCCTTGGCTTCGAAGGACTTAGAGTGCCAAAATGTGTGTGTGTGTGTTGAATGTAGCTGTGAGGTTTTCAAGTCAAAAGATTTTTTTTTGTTTTTTACTAAAGTAAACCGAAAAGAAAACGAAAAAATGGGAAAACAACAAACCATATCAGCGTAATAGAGGACTATTCCAAATGGGGGTAGAATTCTGCCACCATGACTGTCTGAAACGGAACAGGATTCTTCAATCCTTCAGTATAGTTGAGTATGTACTATACGCTACGACTATACCCCACTTTTATATTTATTACATGTATAAATTCCGAAAAACGTGTATATCAGCGAAAGTAGATTGAAGTATAAATATTTAATTGTTCAGAGTTCAGTATATGCGAATTCTACGACCGATATGCTGACTATACGAGTGCTAGATACACGAAAAAGTGGATTAATAGAACCAAACGAAGAACTCAAGGAGATGAAAGAGTAAGGAATTCAGCTGGTACGTGGAGAAGAAACAGAAACAAATTAAGATGTTCTCTTACAACGCCATTCAAGTAATGGAAAGCAGCTGGCAGTTATTCGGACGTAAAGATACAGTTAGTAGATAAAAAGATATAAGATGCAGATTGAATGTGGATATATTTTATGTTGGGAAAGGAAAGGGGAGAACCTATAAGTGCCAGAATTCAAGTTGTTATGGCAGAAATCAATCTATGAGACGTGTATTTCTATTTAATTATTTACCACATGAGATTCATCGAAGTAAAATTGAAGCTTAATGTCATTTTCAGTTTTCTGTTCTTATTATAGCAAATTATGCCAATAATGTCTATGCTTCCATCTTAAAGGTCAACATAAAAAAGCTATATTATGTAGCACCTTAATCACAGTTTAAAAAATATAGCAAGTAAAATATTAACTCGATTCAGTTTCTCTCTATCCTTAAATTACATTTTTAAAGCATTTTTCAGAAGTAAAAATAAGATACATTAACAAAATGAAATTTTAAACATAAAACTTATTAAAATCAAACCGAGTAATTGTTAGTCCAAACGTTGTACACACATTTTATGGCAGAAGTGGTGACACTTCAAAGTTGACTCTCCAATGTTTTGTGGCCAAATTCAAGACGACCGGTTCGGTTCACAGTTCCATGCCAATAATTCGCAATCGATCGATGCCCTCAAAGTCAACATAAACTGGGGCTTCACTCGAATCCGTTCTACTGTGCGAAGCTGCGGTGGACATTTCAATTACATAGGTATATCATTCATTTATTTATTTATTTATTTATTTATTTAACTCAGAGGTAAGTACTAGCTTTACGAAAAATTTGTGTACATATTATGTATAATTGGCAAAAAAAAAGTTGACTTGAATTTACTTGATAAATTTATTCTATGATCAAACAGATTAATCATTGAAATAATTTAATAATTTAAACATTCTATTTAAAGGAGAAAATTTCTCGATAGTTTGAGATATGTATGCGTTCGGTTAAATTCCTAAGGTTTCTTTGGGGAACATTAAATTTTATACGAGACAGAAGGTGCAAACAAAAAATGAAGACAAAACATAAATAAGAACGTCTTCTCTCAAGGCTCGGCATATCGATGAGCTTAAGTCTGTGGTGGTAAGGTGGAAGATTATCCCATCCTAACCCTCTAAGCGCAAGTCTCAGGATCCTTTTTTGGACCTGTTATAGCCTGGCTTTATGGCAGGCATAGTTGGCTGCCCAGACCTGACATGCGTATTCGAGAATTGGTCGAACAAATGTTACGAAAAAATTTAAAATAAAAACAGACTCAAATAATTTTTGGGATCACAGATAATCTAGCAATATAGGCCTGTAATTTTTACCATTGTCTTTTTTACCTTTCTGATGTAAAGGGATTATAAAGGAACTTTTCCAAATCGATGGAAATAAACAAGAAGACGTTGAAAAATTAAAAAGTATACCATCAGGACCACGTAAACAACTCTCGTCAAGATTGGATATAAACTTAGCAACGTTGTCAGTATTAATATTAAAGTTCATATTAGTCAAGTAAGTAAAAGATTTCAATAGGCTAAAGTCTTGAGCTATTTTGTCAGGTTTATCACAGTTTAAAGTATCACAGTTTAAGGTATCACAGCTTAAAGTATCACAGTTGAGGACACTTTGAACGTAGCCCGAAAATAGTTGCGTTATAACCCATGGATCATGACTTGAAATGTCGTTAGACTTTTCAAATACATAACGTCCTTTCAAATAAAAAAAGCAATATAATTCATGCTTCATAAGTGTCACGCCAGCCTTTTTTTTATTTCATTTCAACATCTACCCACCCTTTTTGGAAAAAAAAATATTATATTTTAAAAGCTTATTAAGAATTCTCCAATTACATGTGTAGTTAAATTCACAAAACCCAGAAAAAAACAATTAAGATTACATTAAAGATTCTTGTTAGCCATCATACTGGATATTATTAAGTATAACACAGAACATAACATAATACATCAGGGTGGGGCGAACGGTATGAACCGTTTTTAAAGGGATGTAAAAATAATTCAACTTACAGAAATTATGTTAATATCGTTTAATTCAGTACAGAATCTAGTTTTTTACAATAACTTTTTAAGATGATATCACCTACGTGCGGCCGTCAGCCGCGATGCACTCTTGAAGGCGAATTCTGAAGTTTTCAACCGCTCTTCTGCATAGGGTAATTGCGGGAGAGATGCCGCATCGGGATAGATGCCGCACTCAACCAAACTCATACATCTAGTCATCGGCGCAAAAAATTTTGTTTTGCTTTTTATTCCTTAGGTATAGAAATGAAAACGTAAGAAAAAAAAAATAGCAACCTACAATATGTAACGGGAGTTTTTTCTGTTTGTTTTGCTATATGCACCCCTTCACACTATAGAAATTTTTCAGTATGTTGCAGTTTGTCAATCTTAAAACAAGTTATCGCGTGTTTTCTCAAGTGTAAGTATTTTGTGTCATTTATTAGTGTTTAAAGAAGTGATTGGTGTGATTTTTTTTTGTTTCCATTTTTTTTATTATCTGCAAAGCGTGGTGCGGCATCTCTCCCTCACTACAGGGATAGATGCCGCACTTTTTTTTTGAGAAGATGCCGCGTGTTGAATTTGTATTTTTTTTTTTTTTTTCAAAGGAAATATAAGACCTCATTATGCCGCGAAAATATATACGGAAAACAAACAGAGGAAGTTGGAGCAATGAGGCGTTAGAAGAAGCTCGAAAAAGCATTGAAAAGGGGATGTCTCTTCGAAAAGCCGAAAAAAATTTTGGCGTACCGGCTAGAACACTTTCGAGACGGTTAAAAGACGGAAATTTTGTAAAAAAAACCTCTGGGCTTTATGGGTAACTATTAACCTTCTTTATTAGTTGCGAAACTTTGTCCAAGGTGTCTTCATATTGACAGGTGTTCTTGGAATAGAAAATGAAAGGAAGCTCGTAAAACACATCAAAAAATTAGCGTCTGTAGGTTTTGCCGTTGACAGAGAAGGTATTCGGAGCTTGGCGTTTGAGCTAGCGGAGAAAATGAAGGTCAAACATCAATTCAACCCTATTACAAAAAAAGCTGGCTATGCATGGCTTGCCTCCTTTTTGGAAAGGAATAAAGACATTTCATTGCGACAATCTGAAGGACTATCCCTTTTACGTGCTCAGGGTATGAACCGATCGGCAGCAAATGAATTTTTTGAGGTTCTTCAAAAAGTTTTAAAAGAAAATAATTTAATGGACAAACCCGGAAATATATTTAATATGGACGAAAGCGGATTACAGCTAAACAATAAACCGGGAAAGGTGTTGACACAAAAAGGTGTTAAAGACGTCCATGTGGTCACTGCTAAGGAGAAGGGAGAAAATGTCACAGTTGTAGCATGTTGTAACGCGGAGGGTAACTTCTTACCACCGGTTTTGATTATGAAAGGAGTGAATAAAAAAGCAGAGTTCGTCGATGGATTACCAAGTGGCTCAGACGTTTACATGAATAAAAAGTCATCCTACATCAACGCTGAATTGTTTTTTAGATGGTTGAAAGAACATTTCGTTCCACGAAAACCAGTAGGCAAGACATTGTTAATCTTGGATGGTCACACGTCTCACAGCAACGCCTTCGAGATGCTTGAATTTGCTGAAGACAACGACATCGTTATCCTCTGCTTACCGAGTCATACCACCCAAGCGTTGCAACCTTTGGACCGAAGTTTTTTCAAGCCATTAAAATCGTTTTTCCACAATGAAGCCAAGGTTTGGATGAACCATCATAAAAACAGAATCATAACGAGATATCAGGCCGGTTATTTAATTGGAAATGCATGGGAGAAAGCAGCGTCCATTGGAAACGGAGCCTCAGGATTCAGAGCCTCAAGAATCTACCCCTTTAATCCTGAAGCTATTCCAGACCACTTCTTTAGCATATCAGACTCAGCTACAGTTGAAGTTCACCAATCGAGAGGTCTTTCTTCAGAAACGATCGTTTTACGTCCTGAATCGAACTTGGACCCAGTAATTCCAACCACCAGCAGTACATTGAACTTAGCAACAGTAATTCCTACCACCAGTAATATATCTAACTTAGAACCGGTAAATCCTATAACAAACAATACATCGAACACTTGTAATCATTTCGAAAATGAATCGCAAACTTCATCATGTTTGAATAAACCTACACCAACAAAACTACTCCAAGAACTTTCACCACTACCGAAAATTCCAGCTCTAACTTTTTCAAGAAGAAGACAGAAGGCTGAGGTCTTAACTTCTCTCTGTTCAATTGAAAGAAAGAAGAACTCCAAGTCTTCAAAATCCCAAGAAGAAAAAAAGGTTTCAAAAAGAAAGATTGAGCCGGGTAAGGATCCCAATAGCTGTGCCGAATGTTGGGAAAATTATTTTTCGACCAAAAAACGGGAGGATTGGGTCCAATGTGGAAAATGTACTAAATGGCTACACGAAAATTGTACACGCTACAAAAAACCACAATTCACCCTCTGTACAGACTGTGGGCGTGACGAGGAGCGAAAAAACATGTTGGACATTAAAATCCACTTTAAAAAGAATTAAAATCTTCATGAATTTGAAATGCGGCACCTCTCCCACACATGTTGGGAGAGATGGCACACATAATATATTTTATTTTTCTTAAAAATATTTATAAAAATGTTATATTGTTTTACTTTTAAGTTTTACTATGGTAGGAAATAAAACCATATTTAAGTTTTTTTGAAAAAAAAAGTTTGTTTTACTTTTAATAAAAAATTGTAGCGTTTTTTAAAAAAGCGCGGCATCTCTCCCGCAATTACCCTACTTCTATGGGCCGCAGGAAGTTTTTATCAACCGCTCTTCTGCACATTTCGATGGGGCAAAGGAGTTTCTATTGAACCAGTGTTTTCCAATGTCCTAGCCCAACGTCTAAATGCATTACCGCCAGGGACGTTTTCCCCAACAGGGATATTGAAGTGCTGTCGGAGGGCTCTCTGCATGGCGATAACAGAACGGCCATTTTCAAAAAAAAGTTCTAACAGCAAACCCACGATGCTCTCCCGTTTAAACCATGGTTGTTACTGAAAACAAGACTCTCTCACTGCCACAACGAGACCCCTCCCTTTTTCCCACCACAACCACAGGCCGAGCGCCAGCCGGTGAAAACCGGTTTATGCATTTTGTCCCACCCTGTTTAACAAGCCTCGTTTTCTGCTTGAAATCCGCTCAAGAATATTTTTTTGCGGTATAAAAATAATCCATTTTTTATTTTCTAAATAAATGCAATTTTCTACAAGAGACCGAGAACTTGATTCATAATTTGTTGTTCTCATTGCGATTTGCTTTGGCTCTCTCGGTTTCTCCAGTTTAGTCTTTTGTTACTAAGCTAAAGCCTCAAAGTTTTTTCCTTATAGCCCAGCTGAAACACTATATCTTTCCCCATTTTGACTGTATGAAATTGACACTCAAAGCAGTTTTAATTACAATTTCACATACCTACATATCTTAACTACCTCTGATGTTTCATTCATTATAATAACTGTAACTATTATTTAAACTCTTGATTATACTTAAAATATTAATTTAACTCGGTTCAAATAATTCCCCCACGTACCTATACAACACATACATTGAACACTTTTCACGCAGCTTTCGCCCGCCATCAATTCAAGGATACAAAACTGACATTTTTAACATACCCTCTGCCAAAACGCACACAAAATCTACGTACATATTCGCATTATGGAAAATAAATCCAACCACAGTCATCTCCGAAGCCGAACCGTCAACATATAGGCTAAATAAATGGTTTTCTGGTGAAAACAAAGCCAAACCTAAAACACATTTTTTGGCTCTAAGCTCGCTTGTGTACGTACATAACATACATTATATGGGCACGAATATCATAATTTATTCATAACTTTCTAATCATTGGCTCTAAAAGGGGAGTAGCAGCACATACTGTAGAGATATACGTCTAAACAGATGTTTTTGCTCTATAACAACTCATATAGAAAATACGAATCCAACTATAAATGAATTAAATTAATAAATGGTCGAGGGAACTTGGAATAAGATTATAAATGATTGGTTTATTCCAAAATTAAATAAATTTGACAGTTGGGGTTGCAAAAATAAAAATATAGGCCAGGCCGACACTTGATTTAGAAATAATCTCATACGAATGTTTTTGTTTGTGTTCATAATATTGTAATCGAAAACAGAACTAGGTATCATAGCATATGTATGTGCTTGATAATGATTGCGCTCAAAGAGTAAATATATGAGCTCCAAATATGGTTGCCACTTTGCTGAGGTTTTTGAAATTTCGAAAGACTTAAAATTTATTTAAATCGATAAAAATGTATCCATTAGATTAGACCAGGCACGTATCCAGAGCGGGGAGGGGGGAGGTGGAGTTCTTGAGAGGTCTTCCCGAAATGTTTTTAATATAAGGAAATCCTAATTTCTCTTAATAACATAAGATACAATTCTGAAGATGTTTTCAGAAATGTGTTTTAATCTGCATCGCAACGTCACAAATTCTATTCGTCCTTGGAGTTAAAAAAATCATTTTTTGGGTTGAAAATAAATATTGTTTGTAACAAGCACTTTTTAGTTGCAGTTCGAAGGTTTTCTTTTTACAGGCAAGATTATTAGGGTTCCATTTGATGACTTCAAATATTGGTCACAAACAACTTAAACGCTTGGTGCCTTTTATCGCTTGTGGTACACAGTTTTTTCCTTGTGAAAAAGAATTTTTTCTTTCAGTGTATAAATTACAATAATTTAAAAAAAAAACTCGGAAAATGGGTAATTCCTCGAATATATCGAATATCTCGAGAACAAACAATGTTATTGACTGCGGTCTAATTTCATTCTATTCATAACAACTTAGTGACGAATTAAGACCTAAAAAAATCAATCTACAGTTTTTTTTTTTTTTTAATAAAAATTATTAAAAAATTATTTTCGGCTTGAATATCTTGAGAACACACACAAAGATATTAACTTCGGCCTAAAAAAAACTTGTAAATTGGGCAACCACAACCGGAATTTTCCATTTACACATTTTTAACATCCTTTTTCATTTTTATGTTAAGAAAGACTTCATGAAAAACCCAGCATATAAACTCAGAAAAGATATCAGATGGCAAAGTATATTTTCCCATGTTTGAGTAATGTTACGATCCGTCTGTTTACGAATATACGTAGATTATAGAACGAAGGTGAAACAGTAAACTTCTTGACTTTGAATGATGAATGGCGCCAATGCCACCCTATCTAAGCAAACACACATCGTACACGTATATAATACACTACACACATCTGATGCATATATATAAACGAAGGTATAGCTTTCCCTCCTATTATGTTTAGTACTTCGTGAAAGTTAAGTGAATGAATGAACACATCCGGAATTGAATTATTCAAATGTTAGCTTTGTCCTGTTTGGCCCTCACACTTCCTTCCAGGATACGACCTTAATTCACTTTTTATTACATCATTACTACTTATGTGAAAGTGTGGATGCGAATGAGCTATTATATATAGCGTGTGTGTAAGTGAGCTGCTAGTATGACTGGGGCTGTCGAAGAGCCGCCGCCGCCGTATCGTATCCATTAAATGAAAATTATAAGACCAAAGGAGTCGAGTCAAAAAGCTGTTATGAAACGACGAAACGAACATAATGGATAAAGGGGGCTAAAGCAAAGTCGAAAGCATCATCATTGGTGATGGGAAAAATTGGTTTCCTTTCTTTTTTTTTTTTTTACTTCTGTTGTCGGAACAGCCCTCCTTTATTTCGATACATTTTTTGGCCATAATGGAAAGTTGCCGCTTTTAGAGAAGACCGAACACGTAAACATTTTTTTTTCGTGTCGTTTTCAAAAACTTCTTAATGGGACTGTTCGTTCTGATAAAGTTCAGGAACAAAGGCATAAGGCAAGGAAAGATGATTTCGCAGAGGCAAAGGCAACCCTATATTCTATGGATTGCTTGGGAAGAATTCTACCGCAGAAATGATGAGGGTTTCATCGGTTTTCGTGGCTTTGTGCTTCCTCGGCTTTCTTATTTGAAGCTATTATAGTGAAAAGTCATTTTTGGTAAATGAGGTAGGTACATGCGAGTATTTAAAGGAACTTGTGGTGCTCAAATAAATAAACAATATTTGGTGGAACTGTTTAAATTTAAAAACCTTTAAAAGATTTATTATATGTTTCTCCATTTACAACACATTAACTGTATATCCAACTAAAACTTGGCATAAATACTTTAAAATATTAAAACCTTTTAATTGTAGATATACCATATCTTTGCAACAAAAATGAGATGAGCTCGTTCTTTTGGGTGAACTATACTTTATTCGTAAAGAACAACTTTGCGGTTGAAAAAAATCAAGTTTTTTCTGAAACCTTTTGGAAAAGTTTTAGTAAATTTTGGGGATATGGGCGTAAAGTGCCCAAAAACTTTCATTTTTTTTTTGGGAATGGGCAACGCCCATCAACAAAAAAAAAAATCCAACAGCGTTTAATCGCGTTGTCAAGTTCACTTCAAGTAAAAATGAAATAATTAAACCTTCGAACCTCATGTCAAATTTCTAAAGTTTCCATTAATGTGCTCGATTGATAAATTGATCGTAGAAATGCATTTCACCGCTGACTTTACATTCAAATGTTCAACGTTATCAAAAACTGAACGCAAGGTATTTTTGCCGGAATTGGACAGGACTTAGATTTCAATTTCGAATCCAAAATGAGGGGCATTTTGAATGGCAAGCGATACACTTGTCACTTGCTGGCAATACCCCTGATAAAGAAAAAGACATTCTATAAGCTAGAAAGTGATTTCACACCTCCGGAATAACAGTTCAACGCATGTGCATCTACTAAGCAGGTCATTTTTCCGTTGCAGATTAAAAAGTATATAGTAATTAGCTACTTAATTGCTAACTAGTTACGCAAAAAAAAAACATTAATTACTCTGTATAGGTTTGCGAGAAAATGGGTGTCCTGCTAAGTTGACGTCAGCCAGCTTAGCAGGTCAACTTTCTCAAAAATAGAGATAAACGGTCCGGGATTGGATATATATTGAGAACTACTTAATTGCTAATTATTTACGCAAAAAAAAAATAAATCGCTGTTTTAGTTTGCGAGACAATGGGTGTCCATATTATGATGACGTCATCCCTATTTATTCGAAAACGAAAAAAGTGATTCAATTTTTTTGCGTAACTAATTAAAATTAAAGTGGTTCTAAATATCCACTCCCGGACCCTTTGTCTATAGTTTTGAAAAAGTTGACCTGCTAAGTTGACGTCAACTTAGAAGGATACCCATTTTCCCTCAAACCAACAGAAAAATTAATTTTTTTTTGCGTAACTAATAAGCAATTAAGTAGCAACTAATTACTACTTTTTAATCTGCAACGGAAAAATTGACCTGCTAAGTTGATACACATGTCCACTAACTTGATTCGAAGAAACAAAGTCCAGCACAACGCTATCTCCTTCTAACTTTTAAAAAGTTTTGGAAATGTATCTCTAATTATCAAGCATTTAGCGATTTATTCTCCTTGATATTATATTTAATTGGGACGAACCTCTTCCTATTTCATCCAGATTGTCCTTAATGAATTTTTGTTTCCTATCAAGATTCTGTTTAAATAATTCAAATATCAAAAGTTCCTTCCTCATCTAATCGTAATTTAAGAACCTTTTTGGCTTTATTCTGAAAATTGTTTACATCTCGTTCTCATATAACCAGGAATCATGCTCGCAGTGGGGGAGAAATCCATCAATTTATGAAATCCTTTTCAAGGCAAACAAAAAAAGCTAAACTTAACCTCTTTTGATTTTAATATGGCAACAATTTAAGGCCCAAAGTGAGTCCTTGACCTCTAGCTAAGTCAACAGTGTTTCCCATCATCAACGCGATAACATCAAAGAAGGAAAAGTGCCCATCATAAGGTGGAAGAGGGTTGGTCAGAAAAATGTTTTCTAAATGCAAACATTGGCGACCTGGCCCCATGTGTGATTGACTTTGGAGCTATCGACTTTAAGCAATCATTCTAACGACTATCTAGGGGATTGGTGTGTTGTGTTGGTCATGCTATAATGGTGGTGACTGGCTTATATGAATTACTCTTATGTAGGATTTGGTTTTGTTACGGAGCCCAGTCAAAAATGAGTCACTTCCGGGGGTGAGGGTACATAAATATTGTGATGTATTATGGCGCAGCCATAAGTCTCCATTTCTTGTTATTCCTCAAATTTCCTGAACATACATCACGACAGATAATTCTTTGACCTTTCTCACCCAGCTATACGCTTGAAAATTATTAATTACCTTATTTTATGTGGAAACGTTTTGTATCACGAATAGGGAATACGAATATGACGCCCTAGAGGACTGATTTCCTATAACCATCAAAATACAAACTAAAGGTGCCATAGTAGAGATCTGTCGTGACGCATTTCCATGCCAAGCAGGCGGATTAATGAATGAATTTCGAATTTTAAGTAATTGGATCAAAATGAAAATGGCGCCCAATTAGAGGGTCACAACTCATAACTCCAAAGTCACGTTACTTGTGTGAAAATTGAATCAAACATGCAATCACAAAGTCCATGGCAGGTAAATTCCTTTTGTAATAAATGTCCGTCATCGTCGGTCATTTTGATGTGATTTGGTGTTTAGTGACCGTTAACGATAATAACATAGTTAAAAAGGTGTTATTCTGGAAATAATGACTCCAAGTAAAAGAGTGTGGTTCTGATTAATATTTAAACCGCATATATATGTATATAAATGTATATTTTTTTTTGTTATCATATTATTTAGATGAGAATTATCAAAAGAAAATTCTATCCCTATCAAGAAAATGCTTATATTAAAATTTGCATGAAAATAGCCCCAATTTAATGTCGTTTATTTATTCATGAAACACAGATCCGATTTGGGTCACTTTGGGGAAAATACTCTCAATAAGCCGATTGTCTTACCATAACAGTTGGACATGCGTTTCTCGAACGTTAGCAATTTTCTTCCAATATAGCCAGTCCAGTCCTATAGATATGTTGATGCTGCTGTGTGGAACGGAGCAGGGGTGAGGTAAAGGCCTTTTGTGAATATGAGACACCTATACTCACATAATCTTTTCTGTTTTTCGAAAAGTACTTGATTTTCTATTGTTTTCGTCTTTACTTTGTCGTTGGTATTGGTATTGGTATTGGTAGAAATCTCAGCGATAAGGGGATAATGGTTGTCAGTTAGTATAACAGGAATATCTCCCTAAAGAAAACATCATGTTTCAATGTTTTATACTTAGAATAAGATATTTTCTTCGTAAGGGTTTCCCTTTCTATGATGATTATAGGTATAAGGCTTTTTACGTAATTGAGATCTGAATAATTTGCAATGAATAAATGTTCGAAACAATGGTCTTTGATGGAAAAGGAATAAGAAAGGATCGCATTTTTCAAAGAGAATTTGTCAATATTGACTGAAATGCTTTTAAAAATAATTTACTTGCTTTTTAGGGCAATTATTGGATTGGTATAAGAAAAATTCGAAAATAAATTAAAAACCTCGTTATTGTATTATGGATGACGTGCGTAAGAATGCGTCGTCACGTCAATCAAACACGTTTATATGTCCACGTTTTAAATGATTTTAAATGAGCCTAATCGAACGAACGGATTAAGATTCAAACAATTTTTGTGCAATTCCTTGTTTGTTATAACTTGAAATTGAAAGTAAAGCAATGTTCTCAAAAAACATTAAAACTCTATTTCCGAAAGGCGAAATTTTGGCAAAAATTTCAACCGCTATTTTTGCTTGCGATATATAGGAACTATTAAGGCAAGTTTTAGATTCGTAAAATAAACGAACTCAAGATTTTGATCAAAGGATTCAAGGGAAGCCGAAAAAAGTGGGTCTCACATTTCAGTCCGTCTGTCTATCTATCTGTCTGTCTGTCTGTCTGTCTGTCTGTCTGTCTGTCTGTCTGTCTGTCTGTCTGTCTTTCTGTCTGTCTGTCTGTCTGTCTGTCTGTCTGTCTGTCTGTCTGTCTGTCTGTCTGTCTGTCTGTCTGTCTGTCTGTCTGTCTGTCTGTCTGTCTATCTATCTGTCTGTCTGTTTGTCTGTCTCTCTGTCTGTGTGTCTGTGTACTCGCCTACAGCCTAAACGTATGGGTAGATTTTATGTAAACTTGATGGTATATCGTGTTTTTGGGACAATCTCCCGACACTTTTTTTAATTTTTTTTTAGGACCGAAAATAACGGTACCTTCCATATAATTTTTTTAGCATTTTTGAAAAATCCTATTTTTCTCAAAAATGGCCTGACAGATTTTTTAAAAATAAATTGAGTTAATTTTATTAAATATGTGCTACCTTTTGGTGAAAATAATGGTTTTAAATGGTACCTCTATAGAACCATTTTTTTTGTTTTGGTTTTTCTCGAAAAGGAATAAGCGATTTTGATAATTTTTTGTATGGAGAATCTTCTAAAAAATTCAAATAGTATTGTATATCAAAATTTTAAAAAAAAAAGTTGGATTTTTAAAAAAGTTTCAAATTCAAAATCAAATATTTCGAAAACCACTCGATTGATTTTTACAAATCTTGATACCGGGAGTTTTTTTTTTTTAATTTCCTAGAATATTTTGCATACAAATTTTTCTTATAGCTAAAATTGACGGTACTTTTCATACAAATGTTAAAAAACCATCGCAGAAAATCTAAGTTATCTCGAAAAAGACTCCTACGATTTTGATCGTTCCGAATACTTATATTAGTACGCTCAATGATTTATCAAAAACAAAATTTACAGTTAGCCATTATTAATAGTACCTATCATAGAACCATTGTTTTTATTTTGGACTATCTCCTTATCTACCGACCGACTTAAATTAAATTTTTCATACAAAAGCTTCTAAAAAGTTGAAATCATACTGCATATCAAAATTTTCAAAAAAATAAATTTTTTGAAAATTCAATATTTCAAAAACG
The DNA here is from genome assembly GCA_947049315.1 of Epistrophella euchroma. Lineage (NCBI taxonomy): Eukaryota > Metazoa > Arthropoda > Insecta > Diptera > Syrphidae > Epistrophella > Epistrophella euchroma. Next base: position 1,938,165 of record OX346247.1, on the reverse strand, counting down.
GGTAGATGGTTTTTTTTCGAAATTTAATTTTTAATTCAACATTAATAAATACTAAAAAACTGTGAACCAATTTTTTTTTCTTAAAAATGTTTTAAAAAAACCGCTCCTAAGATTTTAAATTTTTTTCCTCAAAAACTAAGATTAGTTAAAGAAATCAGATGGTGTCTAATTTTTTCCGCCCTCAAAACACCTTAAGAAGATTTTTTTAATAAATTTATTTCGAATTATGTTGATTTTTAATAATTCTTTAATTTAATCTCTAAGTTACATGTAGGTATAATACTAGTTTAAACTTGAGGCTAACATAAAGAAATTGTTTAAAATTCGAAGATACTTTTACTACAAGAGCAAGTTTGTGCGATCCAGTCGTGTGTTTTATTTTATAAATACTTTGCGTCATTGCAAGTACGAAGTTTATTCAAAACCGTTAGAGACGTATATACCTGTTTTAGACGATTTTTCCCTCCAACAAAAATGCTCTGTACCAAATTTGAAGCAAAGAGGACCACCCGTTTATATTAGGATCTAGCTTAAATAACAGTGGACACACGACGCACTGACGTACAGACTGACGATGGGTGGTATGACGAATACACCTTTTTCATTTATTTAACGATATAATAAAAAAAGAGAATTTCATCAACTGTTAAAGTTCATGCGGGTTTTCCACACATACTTATTTTGTTAGCCCTTCGGAATTCATTTAGTGGGTAAGTTCTATGACTATTAAATAATTTCCTTACAACAATTTTTTGTAACCTTGAAAATTATGAACATTGAATAAATTTACTTTGTAATTACATTACCACTTAATAAAAAAAAAAAAAAACAGCAATAGAAGATAAGTTATATAAAAATATGAAAACTCACCATGTGTCACAAGATTCGTCAAGTATATCACAAACATAACCTTCCGGTTGGTGAAACGATGCGGAAAGATGTTCAATGCTATCAATATCAATTTTACCACCGTTAACAGAAACATTGCGATGGGACTACCTATTCCACTTCAGATTGATGCACATTAAAGTCAAAATTTAATCATAAAATGCAAATGTATCCCCTGGCGCGGCTCACGTTAGCGGATATCACTTAATAACTTTCGAACTTAAGTCGTCGTAGTCTTAGCTCGTACATAGGTATACAGTCACACGCGAATTTACTCGTTGTCGTCCTTCCCTCCCTTATGACACTTTAATGTCTTTTGATTTATTAATACCCGCATCGATTTTCGTTTATGAGTAATTCACTGCATCGCTCGGCGCGCATTATTTCTTCATTTTTTTTTTTTTATTTTTTTTTTTTTAAACTTTTTTGATTTAAATTTCAAAAATAAATCGCACTCGTTGGACTCGTTTGATGTAGCGCTAGTGATGGGAGGGTTATTTTATTGTTGATTCTTGTCTGTTTGGGTGAGTTGTTGAGGAATGTTGTGCCTCTACTTGATGTTCGCCGAATGAAGGCTCCCTGCTCGTCACAAATTTGTACTAGAACTCCAGCACCACCACACATCTCTGATTTCGGATGCTGGGCTATGTTGTCAATGATCTCTGTTGGCTATTTTTTTGTATTGTTCCACATTTTTTAAGGTTTTGCAGGTATACAAAAAAAGCTTTCAAGTGATTTATGGATGAGAATGACATCAGCTTCCTGGATGACTTGCTAGCCGCATCGTCATAGCTGGTCCTGTCGATGAAATTACGAAGAATAAATTTTTTATTTATTTTAATGTGTGTGTGTTTTTTTATTTTGTTGCAATAGTAAAAAATAATAATGGGACTTGAACTCGAAATGATTGAAGGATGGAAAAATCTGGTGGGTTGAACTTGTATTATACCTACACTGAAGGAATCTTAATTAATTCAATTTAAAGGAATTATTAATTTAGTTAACAATCATAAAAATGGTCTAAATCTATGGTCTAAATCTATAACGTCTGGTATTTATTTTGGGATGTTTATATTAAATTTCATAAAATGGTTAGGGCTGGAAACGAGACAAGACCAGGCAAGACTTTTTAGTTGGTCTCCAACATGACAACGAAATGCTTACGAAAACCATAACGAAAAATTACCCCTTGAAAGTGTCACCATTTGCAAAAACAAAAAACAAACACAAACGTGATGAAAGAAACAACAAATACAAACAAGAATTAAGAACAAATGTCACTTTTCTGCACACAATTAATGGTACAGGCAATTAATTATGTGCGAAAACAGAGGGGAGATCTCTCCAAATAATCTGCTACAATTATCGATTTCGTTCATCGAACAGCGTACAGCAGAACGAAATTTTTCGTTTATGGTTTCGTTGTGTCATTTTTGTATGGGATTTTTCGTTTCGCATCAGCAGCATACTAGGCTTAAGACGCGTGTTCAAAAGATAAAGTACGGTATCTTAGTAGTTTGTTGCTAATGGGGTTTTCCATTGGTAAATTTAGATTCCAATGAAAAAATTGATTTATTTTGCGGCGAATGGAACACAATTTCAAATTGATTGATTTTTGTTACTGTGTTTGTGCATTATATAGCTTCTATGTCAGTATTTCAAAAAAATCTTCATCCATCGATTTACTTTTAGAAGAGAAATATGAACTTGATAAAATTGCCGGTTCATTTTAAACTGCTACCATTTATTTATTAGCAATTATTTTCCACATTTTTCAACATGATTTTCACAACCGAAATATCAACGAGTATTAGTAAAAGGAGGGGTAAATCTGCCGAAAAATTTAGATTTGTAAATTTGATTTAAAATCAAAAATTAATCCATTTATTTTGACCAATGTAAAGCAAAAAGAGGGGAAATTGTGTTTTTGACAGATCCAAATCAAAAATAAATTGATTTATTTTACCAATGGAAAACCCCATAAGAAAAATTTCGGGGTGTGAAGTCTTGTGTAAAGCACGAAGAAAATGTATAAAACGGGTGAGTCTGTTTTGTCTTTTGTTGTTGTTTTCACCCAAAAGGTCTAAAATCAAAAAAAGCGGAAACATTTTGAATTTTATGAGGTAAAATTTCAATGTTGTAGACCATTTGAATCGGAGCCATCCTTCTATGGATTTTGACAGTTCATGGCTTGATAGGTAGGCAACAAACTATATTTTCACGTATCACGTATCGGTCACCTAAAAGTCTTAAAGCCACCTTTTTCTGAAGGGGGAAACATAGTCTGAAAAATGAGCGATTTCTATTTCAACGACATGCATACATAAATCGTACGTATTCTTCTCTAGAACTTTACATTGTCATCTCTATAATGTGAACTTTCGAAATTTTTTGACTCTAAAATGTTAATTTCATTTCTGTATTTGTCTTTTTTTAGTTTTGCGTGCATTATTAGATTTTATTGTTATTTGTCGGGACATATTTCAAGGTTTTGAGTGCAGCTGCGATCAAGAAAGTGTCTCTTGCCAGTTGTGTAGGTAGATTTTGTTGTTTATAAGCACTGGAAAACCGTTCCAGTAATGTGAATCCCTCTAAAATCCGAAAACGCCTTGTTTTAATTAGTTCACATTATCGAGGGACTGTATAACTATGTATATATGTGGTATCATAGAATATTTCGCCAAAAAAAACTTGTGACTATTATAAAAATTGAACATGAGTACTAAAAAATAATTAAATAAAAAAATATTTCTTCTAGCGAAAACCGAAACCAAACCACTAAGACCGCCGAGACCACCGACACTCTCGGAGAATTTCGGTACCAAAAATATGGTCTCGTCTCGGTCTCGTTGCCAGCCCTAAAAATGATTTTATATTAAATTTTTTTTAAATGCGTTTCTTATTTATTTTACCGCGTTCATAGTAAAATCAAGAAATACCAAAGTTCCAAAACCAGATTTAATTTAAATACGCCTGGTAACGATCCCTTTCACTGTTCATGTTCATAACTCACTTCTGTTTAAAAAGTGTTTGTACCTACCTAAATATATATCCATTTAATTGTTCACTTTATTTTTAACAGTGTAGGAGGAATACAATTGGAAAATCTCTGACAGGGAAAACCGGGTCTTGCAGTGTATGTGTATTAAATCATTTAGGATGCGCGCGGATTTTATTTTATTTTGCACTCAACTGAAAGCGAAAAAAATTGGTATCCTTTCCACGACCCGGTGCGAAATAAATAATGAAAAATCATCATCATCATCATCATCAAGAGGAGCAATGGGTTATGCTGAGGTAAAGCTGGTGCTGGATTTTGAAAAGGAAGAATATGACAGCAGAAAGGGAGGTAAACAGAGTATCTGTCATTGGAAGTTTTTTTTTTTTTTTTTTCATCTTTTTTTAAATAAATTATTCGTATAATCCTCTGCATCTTTTGGTTGGTTTATTTTTATTTTTTAGTTTATATTATGGGTGTAATCACCCATGCACTTACCGTGTGGGGGTAAAACCCTGATGGTAAATCAAATTTTCATTTGTAATATTTGACTGCGCTGGTAATTCAGCTTTGTCAGTAGAACTTCGTTCAAGAAAAAAAAAATGAAAGACCACCACCATATTCTTCACTCCAAGGATTATTATGTGAAAAGTTATTCACTCGTATGTGTGATTTAGTTTATTATATGCTATGAATTCCTTAGAGACAACCCCAAAGAAAACCAAAGGGGAGATTATAAATGTGTTTGCATTTTCATAAATGAACCTCCAGGATGTGCGGTGGTCGGTTGAAGCTTTAAAATCTTCGAAATCCTTTTTCTGAGAATTGCGGAATACAGCATTGCTCATTTATTTGAAATGAACATTTGTAAGATGAATACCACATTCTTACATGATTATCCCTTCTCTGGAAGTAGATTAATTCTTTGTTAGAACATGAGACAATGAGTGATTATGTGCGTCGACTTGTGATGAATTGGGGGGGCGTAATGTAAGTGAAAAATACATTATAATGCTTGAGTATTATAACTTCGTTTTTTGTGTTGCCATTGTGAGATTGTTGAAAATTCATTTAGTCTTTTTTAAATTAATTTAATATTCGCAATATGTAACTAATAAAATGATGATCTTAATATGAAAAGTTACATTTGTCTAAAAGGTTTTGTTTAAATTTTGCTCAAGAAGTAAATCCTTTGTATCAACTTTGATATAACCTCGTTTAGTTTTTATTTTTCTGTTATCCTCTATCCTATATAAATATGAAAATCAGTTTATACCTTAAACTTCTAAGCCACTGCACAGAATATTTTGAAATTTGTACATGAAGAACCAGGGCCTAGCGACTTACATCTCTCAACCATTCCTGTGTACGTGTCTGCAGGAATGGAGGGGACCTACAGTTTACTGCCGAATCCGAACGACAAGAGATACTCTTGGACGATTTGTCACTTCCTCCCAACACACAGTAGCCCGTAAAAAAAATAAAGTTGGAAGTGGCTGGTATTGAACCCAGACCTCTTGCGTGGCAGGGGCAGTGCATCTCAGTCATCATTAGGCTACGGGCTAATGATGTATGATAAAACTTTAAACAATACTAAAAAATAAAACTATAATCTAAAAAATGTATAAATTAAAAACGGAATTGAAATGAAAGGTAAATGATATTATTTTTCTTATTACTAGAAATCTTTAACTGCTGCCGGAAAAAAAAAACAAAGAAATAAGTATTTAATGCCTTAAAAAAAAAACAATTGTTTATACAGAAATAAATTGTTTAATAGAGAAATGCAAAGGACATTCAGAAACAATAAAGCTTCAATGAACCAACAAAGTCTACTCTCTGAAATTAATAAAAGAATAACCATTCTACGATCAAACGAAACAGGAATAGCTTAGCCGAATATAACGACTGTAACTGAAAAAAGAAGCATTAAATTACAAGCGTGAATTCGAATTCTAAAAAACTAAAATTATTGGTGACATGAATTCGATTTTTTCTCTCAACACCGACCTAAGAAACTTCGGAATATGCCCGCCAATATGTGAACAAATGAATGAACATGGCTGTTTTCGGAGTCACCAACGCAACCCTACCTTTTTTATAAAGCAAATATAAAATCAAAAATTTTTTTTTAACAGGGTGTTTCAGAATTTTCTGCTGAAGTACGATTTTCTCCCAATAGGAAATCGACTTAATATTTTACCTCAAAAAATGTCAATAGTAAATAACTGAAGTAAGAACAGGGTGTCTTAAAGTCAAACAAAGGCACAGTGGTGCATAAAAGATAACAAAAAATATTTTTTTTGTGTATCAAAAGCCTTTTTTTATTTTTAGAGTGAAAATATACTTCTTTAGTGATACATTTTAAATAAAAGTATAGAGAAAGTATGTAAAGTGCTATAGTATAATAAAATTTAAGAAAAATGCTTTACAAGGTGTTCTAGAATTTCATGTTAAAAAAAAAAAAAAAACATTTTTATCCAAAAAGGTAAAAGTAGTATTTTACTTTAGAATAAAACTTAAATGTTAATGTTTGCAGTAATTGCAGAGTCCTAATTATTTAAATTTGATGTAGTCAAAAAATGACCGGAGGACCATAAAATATTTAATTAAAAACAACGACACAAACATATATATGCCAGTAAGACCTAGGGTCTTATAAATTAGGCAATGTTAGAAGGAATAGAAGGATAGGATAGATTTTTGTTGGCACAGTGGACTGAGAAATATGGTTTTGATCATCTCATTAAATCCCAGGGGTGGCGTTCAGTTGAGGGAATATAGAAAAGAATGCTGCCTAGACTGGGGCTCGAGCCCACACATCCAGGTTAACAGTCAAGCACTACTTCCACTGCGCCGGGGCCACCCCCAATATATAGTTAAGAATACATTTTTCATGTAAAAATAATGTTTTTATGACCACTTGCATTTTTAAGAATATAATTTTAAAAAAAGCCATAAATGAATAAATATGACCTTCTTTAATAAAAATCTCTCTAAACCGCAAACAGGCAGCTAATTTTCTTAGTAAATGTTTTATAAATAGTCAAAGATTAAATTTCCGTTGAGTTTAGATTAAAGGTTCTTAAAGGATTTTTTATAACTCAACTTAAAATCTAAAAATAGCCAAAAACAGCTTTTCGAAAATGGATAATAATTGTAAAATTGTAATAAAAATGATCATTTTTACAAGCTCAAATAAAAAAAATATAATTTTTGAACAAGGTTTTAACATTTTAACGCCGAAACTCTGAAACTTTTCATAAAACAAATATTTTTTCTTTGATCTTAAAAATTTTTGAAATTAGGTTCATACCTCACTATAATAAGTTCTGTTTTCGTATTTTCAAATGTGTATTAAATTCCCATTAGAAAGTGGACTTCGTTCTCATCTTGGACTTAGTTCCTGGGGACTTAGTTCACGGCAACTCCGCAGGCCTAGGGCTTGCCTGCGGAGGTGCTTATAAAAGGACTTTAAAAATTTTAGATGTTCTGTGGGTAGAATCCCTACCCACAAGTGACTTGAAAATATCACACATTTCTAAAAAATAAATAGTTCACAAGAGGATGACATAAAAATGATCTGAACCAAATTTAAAGCTTCTGATAGTGGACGACTAAATAGTAATTCAGTTAAAGAAAAAGAAAGTAAATTGGTCACAAAAATAATCACATTAAATCCAAACTTTTTGGTCTCCTTGGGAAGATTCCTGGACACTAAACGAGTCAAACCCTTACATATTTTAGTCTTAAAAATTGCATAAGGTTTACCATTGTAGCAATTAATCATCAATATTTTTATATTTTCTCAGAAAATAATTGAAAATTATAAATGACACAGGGACAGGATGCTATTCTTTTGTAAATTCTCTTATTTTCCATTTCTCCATTCATACAATAAAAACTGAATTTAAATAAATATTTAATAAAGAAATTTCTCTTAATTTGTAAAGAAAAATTAAAGCATCTCCATCTCTAGCTGGAGTTGGTTTATTATTCAAACTATCCACTGGGAATTATTCTAACAAATTAAAATCATAAAACAGCTAACATTTCTCGCCAGATCCACAAAGTTCTCTTCGTTTTAAACACTCCAAAGCCAGAAATCCTGTAGGCACGCATAGGTATGTATACATTTATAAACTCAGCGAAGATACTATCTTTTTTATTTCTCTCATCGTCGCTGTTAAACACCATTTGTTAAACTTCTGCGCCTTATTTCAAAAAAAAACAAAAAACAAAACAAAACGTGCGGATATAAGACAGAGAAAAATATAATAAATAAAGGGCTCCCGCGGGAGGCACTGGGCTTTGTAAATCTTTAGAAATACATTAAACAAACGATACCTTAGCTACCCCAACAAACATAATGGTGTGTGTAGTATAAGCAACAAACAGCAGTTAAAGTAACGATAATGTAGGTTGTTCCATTTCATTTTTATAAATATTTAATATTTTCTATTATCCTTTCGAAAATATCCCTATACAACGCAAAACAACCAAGAACGACCTTAACACAGAATAGAGACAGAGAGGCGCTCAACGAGAAGAAAAGATTATGTAATAATAGAATATATCCTTAAAAAGAAATATTATAGGTATCATGAATAACGTCTATACATGAAAACAAAAAAAAAATCGCATCATATAAAACAAATAAAGGGACTGGGGTGGCGGGGGGAAAGCCTCCAAGGACTTTCAAGAAACAAAAAATTATATCTCTAAGCCCCATTCAGTGTGTTCAAAGTTTCTAAGTAATAATGTTCACTTTTAGTACCGCCAAGTGATTTATAATGAAGAGAAGCTATCGCCCCCGCCGTCGCGTCGCGTCGCGTCGTGTCGTCGCTAAACCAGAAGTCTATGCAAAAGGTGCGAAGTACTTTACCACAGACACAACACAGAACTCTAGATCTGGAAAATATTCAAATTATTCCCTGAGCCAAAGGATTGAAACATTTCCCAGCAACAAACTTCACTTCACTTCGCACAACCACACAGTGATTACTTTGCACTATTAAATTGCATTTGAAAGTTTTCCATCAGCCAGAACCGAAACCGGAGCAGTGGCATTTCGGTGAAATTTCCCAGGGGGTTTCGAGGATGCGAGCCCAAAGAAATTTGAACGAATTGTTCACGTGATGTGATGATGGTGTTCTTCTGATGGTGCCAAACAACAGAACTTTACCCAAGTTGTGTCGGAGGCAGCTCGGTAGCAGTGGCGGCGGTGAGGGAAATTTTTTTTGTAAAAAGTCATCTGAACTGAATTTCGAAACGAAACAAGTCAGTGCAGTGCAGTGTAGTTTTGTGGTGATAGAGACCACGAGAAGTTCGCCGTGCTAGTTTTTGTGATTAAAACTGCACTCTGTCTGGATGGAATGCCAAAAGGATAGGTGTTTTTGGCTTGCCGAAGAGGTGGAAGTATGTGCAGGGTTGGGAATTTATTTTAAAGCTGTTTGCGATTTACTTTTTGGGCATTTTTTGAATGGTTAAAATGAAAATAATGGTAACTTATTTAAGACATAAGCCAAAGACAAGCCAGCATAAATAGATATCTGAAAAAAACGGGGCCCGTAGTAATGTTTATAAAAAAAATCGTAGCTACTGCCTTTTCACGTTTATCCGCCCATCATGAAAAATCGATTGGTTTTATTGAAATGCCTTTTTACCTATTAATTGTAGAATTGTGTTTAGAATAAAATTATCTTGAAGTCAATACCATTGTTTTTTTTCAATAATTTTTAGCAGTTTCCTTTTCAGTTTCCAGTACTCTGTATGAGTTTCCCTACTCTGTATGAGTAAAATTCTGAATTTCAATATTCTACTTTTAAAAATTCTGTATTTAAAAACAATTTTTTTAAATACAGTATTTTGAAAAGCAGACATTTGAATTAAATGAAAACTTCAACAATTTTCCTTGTACTGTCTAAATTTCTATTAAATTGTAAGGAAATCAAGCCTCATTACACATATTGTGTACGGATACATGAAATTTGGCCACAATGAAAAATTACCCTAACAAAATATGTATAATAAATATCTCAAAAATTGGTGAAATTACCCCATTTTGAAAATGGAAAAATGACCCCAACTATGTAAATGAAAAATTGAATTAAAAAATTAAACCAAAAGAATGAAGAATGACACCAAAGTCATAAAATATTATTAATTTTTTGTTGTTGTTGCTTTTTATAGAAATTTTTGGGGAAAATTTTTATTTTTTGTTCGTTGTTATTTTTCAATGGGGCCAAATTTCATGTAGCTATTTTATACCTATAATTTAAAATTGATCATATTAAGATGTCAATGTAAAACTCCAAAATTCTTAAATATTCACGAAAATTGGTTAGAAATAAGTCTTTTACTCGTTTAAAAAAAGATAGTAACTACTTGAATGAATTTTTGTACAAGAGTAAATGCAAAAACTTCTATTTGTACTTATATGTCCTTAACAATGATATTGTGAAAAAAATTTTCTTCAAAATACAGAACTTGGGTATAACCAGCATTTTGAAAACAGAATTTTACACTTACAGCATTTTGGATGTACAGATATTTGGATGGGTATACAGTATTTTCAAATACAGAATTCTGAAAAACAGAATTTTGGTCGTAAAGTAGTTTTGAAAATAAAATATACAGGATTTTGGTCATACAGAATTTTGAAACCAAGAAATTTGACCCACTCCCGAGAAATTCACATTATCGAGGGGCTACTGTATAACTAAAAGAAGTGATTCGCCCGAAGATGGAGTTACACTCCGAAAGGCGTAGAATAACACAATTTATAATAAAATTGTGATATTCATTTAAATCTAAATTACAAAAAATAAAAAGCACGACTGGATCGCACAAACTTGTTCTTGTAGTAAAAGTTTCTTCAAATTTCAAAGATTGAGCGCATTAAAAGTAAATATTGTTTTTATGGGAGCCTTAAGTTAAACTAATATTATACATTATAGAGCTTAAATTGAAAAATTATTAAAAATCAACATAAATCGAAAGTCTTCTGAAATTGTTTTGAGAGCTAAAACAAGTACACTATCTGATTTTTTTAACTATATTGCAGAAAATAAATTAAAATCATAGCGGCTTTTTTTAAATTAATTTTTTATATAAAATTTTGTAAAAATTTTTAAGAACAAAAATTGGTAAACAATTTTTTAGTATTTATTAATGTTGAATTAAAAATTAAATTTCGAAAAAAAATTATCTACCCGTTATTAAAATATCGAATTTTCAAAAAAAATTTGAAATTGAAATTTTTTTTAAAAATCCAAAATTTGTTTTTTTGAAAATTTTGATATGCAGTATGATTTCAACTTTTAAGAAGCTTTTGCATAAAAAATTTAATAATCGGTTATACACATAATGAGATAGTCCAAAATAAAGAAAATGGTTCTATGAGAGGTACTGTTAATAATGGTTATCTGTAAATTTTGTTTTTTGTTAATCGTAGACCATACTAATATTAGTATTTAGAACAATCTTAATCAAAATCGTAGGAGTCGTTTTCGAGAAAATTTATATTTTCTGTAACGGTTTTTTAACATTTATATGGAAGGTAGTAGCCGTGGCGTTATGGTTAGTGCGATGGACTGTCATGCCGGAGGTCTAAGGTTCGATCCCCAGCCTCGCCACCTATTTATTTAAAAGAAAAAACGGCTACTGCCTCTTGCGAGGAATTGACAAATCCTCCAAGAGTATCTCCTGTCACAGAAAAGTGCCGCTCGTTAGCCGTTCGGATTCGGCAATAAACTGTAGGTCCCCTCCATTCCTGCAGACACGCACACAGGAATGGTTGAGAGTTGTAAGTCACTATAGGCCCTAGTTCTTCATGAGCTGTTGTGCCATCAAATTTATTTTATTTATTTTATAATATGGAAGGTAAGTTTATTTTCAAAATATTTTAGATAATGTTAAAAAAACCCTTGTTACCAAGTTTCATAAAAATCAACCAAGTCGTTTTCGAAATATTTGGATTTTCAAAAAAAGTTTCAAAATTTTTTTGAAAATCCAAATAAAAGTTTTTGGAAAATTTTGGTATACAAAACAATTAAAACTTTTCAGAAAATTCTTCTAAAAAAAAATTATCAAAATCAGTTTATTCCTTTTCTAGAAAAACGAAAATTAAAAAAATGGTTCTATGGGAGGTACCATTTAAAACCATTTTTGGGAAATTTAATTTTTACAAGAAGGTAGCATATACCTAATGAAACTTATTGTTTTTTTTTAGAAAAATCTGTCGAGCCATTTTTGAGAAAAATAAGATTTTCCAAAAATGCGAAAAAAAAATTATATGGCAGGAATCGTTATTTTTGGTCCTAAAAATAAAAGGAAAAAATGTGTCGGGGTAATGTCCCAAAAACACTTTATACCAAGTTTCATTAAAATCGGCCCATGGGTTTAGGCTGTAGGCGAGTCCACAGACAGACAGACAGATAGACAGACAGACGGACAGAATTTCGAGACCCACTTTTTTCGTCTTCCCTATCATCGTAATGTCAAGTTTGATTGTTATCTCGAGTTCAATTTTTTTTTAAGAATCCAAAACTTGCCATATACATATGTAGTACCTATATATCGCAAGTAAAAAAATAAAAACATACGAATACTTTTGTTTTATTTATCTATAAATATTAAAATAAAATAAATGATATGGAACAGAATAACTGTCAACTTATCTGGTAAGTGGGCACAGACAGTGTTGTCCTATAATGAACTGGGAGTTAGCAAGGTTTTAACAGAGCTCATCTATTTACTGACCGAAATTTGGTCACAGAAAGATTTATGGCCACAAAATTCAATTTTTCGGAACCTTAATAAGTATTTATTTCCTTGAAACCAAGAAATACTTATAAGCCATTTTCAGTGTACATCACTAAGCATTTTTTAACCTCGATTTGAGATTTAATTTATCACCCTACAGACCCAAAAAAAAAATATTTTCGATACTTCCTCAAAGATTTTACAACAATCTGTGCAGGTATTTCATTAACTTTTTAGTTTTAAAGAATCTTAATTTTAAAAAAAGTTTTCGTTTCGTTTTTCGGGGGTGGCCCCGGCGCAGTGGAAGTAGTGCTTGACTGCTAACCTGGATGTGTGGGTTCGAGCCCCAGTCTAGGTAGCATTCTTTTCTATATTCCCTTAACTGAACGCCACCCCTGGGATTTAATAAGATAATCAAAACCTTATTTCTCAGTCCACTGTGCCAACAAAAATCTATCCTATCCTTCTATTCCTTCTAACATTGCCTAATTTATAAGACCCTAGGTCTTACTGGAATATATATGTTTGTGTTAATCTTTTTTTAACCAATTTGTCACAACTGTACCCGCAATTTAGTCCCCTCTCTGACCAATTTATTTCAAAACCCTGTAATAACATTTTCCTTAAGCACTAAATCGTACAGTTGAACCATAACAATTACACACATTAAATCAATTCGACCATCATCAACAGTTTTTGAATATTTTCATTGAATTTTTGAACAACCAGACCGAAAAATGTAAAACTCGAAACTGTCCATTAAAAATTTATTTGCACCCATTTAACAATCAATTTAGTAATACCCCGCATTGCAACCAAACGATGCAACCACTCGAAAAACCCAATAAAAAAAAAAACGAACCTATCCATCTCTCTGAATTTCAATCATAAAAAAAGTTTAAAATCGCTGACAATTTCATTGTCCAAATCAAGCCGTGTAATTTGACCACTTTCTCAGTCATTTTATGTAATTGCAGTCAAATTATTACTCCATTTCACGCATTTCCTGTCAGTCGATTCGACTAGAAGCACAGCAACAAAATACAAACGAAAATAAAATTAAAAAAAAAAAAAAACAGTAAAAACAAAACAACAAAACTGTAGTCCTAATTACCGTAATCAAGATCCAACTGCAACATGAGCTAAAATAACAGTTCATGGGGAACGAAAACGCTCCCTGGCTTTGTTTGTTTTTATTGGTCTGTGAATGGCCACAGGACATTTATTTTACCGCTTGCCATTGTTACTATAATAAACCACAATTTTTTACCCGCGAGTTGCCAATGTCAGTACCGATGCCAAGCCTAGACTATACGAGTGGCAAGTATAGTGTTTCGGAAATTAATAACTATGTGGTGATTTTAATCGGATATCCTTGTTATGGATTTGCATAAATTAACTTTAAATTATTCCATTAGGTCGAGGGAATTATATAAAACCTTTCCATCACCCTCCCCCCCCCCAGCCCTTTCCTAGACTATACACACACATATTCACCACATTCTATCAAAGTCAATGTGACATTTATTGGCCACTTTATTAACTTGCCGAAAGAGCACTTTGTGTGCGGTTATTACTCACCATCCCATCACTAACAGCCCCTAAAACACTCCTGGAGTTCTGTTCTGGTCTGCTCTTGATCCGGCAAACTAGAATGGAATTCATTCTGCAGCATTCCGCAACCGCCTGGGTGGGATTGGTGAACTGAGTATTTTAGCAATCATTTTCATATGACGTTCACAATAAAAAGGGGTGAAAAGCAACACACCAACAACAACCCCCCGGGCATACCATTAAATACAGTCATCACGCAGTCAACCACCCGGCTGAAAATAAATATTTAGAATGCCCGAAGGATACCTCATCGTCAACGAATCCTTCGGTATGGCATGGCACAGCTCGAAAGAGTGTGTTTTTTATTTGTTCCCTGGGCTCCCTTTCCGGCTGGGTGTTTTCTTGTTGTAGCTTTATATATACAACTTTTGTTTAGACAATTTCGGCTCGACATCGGCAGCCAATGCTGCTGCCCCTGTCTCCCTTTCTTTTTGTCTGATTTTTATTTTAGTGTTTTTCCACCCAACTAAACCACCTCCAGCCAGACAAAAAGGCGCAATAGTTTGTATAAATGGAGCTTTAGCGCAGAATGGAACTGATGAACATCGGTTAAATTTTTTAAATTCTTTTTTGTATTTTTTTTTTTTTTGTTTTCAATCGGACTGAGGTTAATGCTGGAAGCAACTTTTGAGTTAATAATTGCGTGTTGTGCAGATGGCCACATTGTGTCCACTGCATTTTATTTCTGCAGACTATCTGCCTATATTTTTGTGGGCAGTGCAATAAACTGTTAACCGAATTTATTTTGGAACCTGAAATGTTATTTAAAAAAAAAAGTTTTTTTAATGGAAATTAGGCAAGGAAAAATGGTTGCCTGGTGCATACCTACATTTTATTTAGACATTTCTATCTGACTTTCACAGTCAGGGTTAAGAACATAACTTATGCTAGTTTTACATAATATTGAAATACGAATCGTGTGTGAATTCAGTACGTGAATGTAAAAAAATTATATGGCAACTGCCATATTTTTTTAAATTATTTTTTGAAAAAAAAAAAAAATGCAAAAAAATTAAGTTGTTGATTTATATTAGGAAATGCTGGGTATACAAAAAAAATCCGAAAAATATTTATTAACCTCCATGGTACTTCCAAAAGAAATTTTATTTTTATTTTCGATTTTTTCGATAAATGTTCAACTTTTTTTTTGAGTTACTTTTTTTTTGAAAATTTTTAATGATATTTTCTACCAAAAATTTCAAAACATACGTTTTCGATTTTAAAACAAAAGTTTTAATTTTTTAAACATTTTTGTAATCATTTTTAATGATTTAAAAAAAAAATTTCCGATTTGATTAAACTTGGAAATTAATAGTTTTTTAACCATTATCTAGAATATTTCATAAAAAAAAAAAATGATTCCTATACCCGCGTTTACGGTACTAGGTACCTTCCACACGACCATTAAAACACTACGATTTCGATTAAAATAAGAAAAAAGAGGCTGGGTTTGACTCACACTGATAACTTCCCATTGGTTCCATTTGAAACTCGACACCCGATGTGATTTTTTATAAGAAAATTACCAATTAAAAATCTTCGAAAAACTTATAAGTTGTGCAATCAAGGGAAGGCTGTTTTCTCTAAATATATATATTCAACACGAAGAATTTCAACAATTATTATTATTAGCAGTTTCTTTTGCAGTTTTTTGGCCTAGAAAAAAAATCGTCGATTGAATTTTCTTACAAACCTTACAATTACTAATTATGGTATTGTGAGTAGACTAAAATTATATCGGAGTTGATATAATTGGTTGTTTTTAAGATATTCAAGCCGAAAAATGTTTATTAACAATTTTTAGCATTTTTTTTGCAGTTTTTTTTTGCCTAGAAAAAAAACCGGCAATTGATTTTTTTTTTAAAACCTTATAAATACTAAATTTTGTATTGTTCTAGACTTAACATATCGAGAAGTTCATATCATTGGTTGTTCTCGAGATATTCAAACCGGAGAAAAATTTTTAACAATTCTTAGCAGTTTTATAGCATTTTTTCTTAGCATATAAAAAAAACGGTCAATTGGATTTTTTTTTAAAACCTTATAAATACTAATTATGGTATTGTGTATGGACTAAAATTATTCCGGAGTTGATATCATGAGTTGTTTTTGAGATATTAGAGCCGAAAAACATTTTTTTTTTAATTTTTAGAAGTTCTTTTTTTGCATTAAACCTTCAATTTTTTTACAAACCTTATCAATTACTAAGTATGGTATTGTGTGTAGATTAAAATTATTTTGGAGTTTGTATCATTTGTTGTTTTTGAGATATTTGACCCGAGAAATATTTTTTAACAATTTTTAGCTGTTTTTTTCTGGCCTAGAAAAAAAACCGTTGATTGAATTTTTTTACAAACTCTACCGATAACAACTATTACTTTGTGTAGTAAATAAAATTAACCCTAAGTTAATATCTTTGTGTGTTCTCAAGATATTCGATATTTTTTTTTAACAATTTTTATGGTTTTAATTAAAAAAAAAAACTGTGGGTTGATTTTTTTTAAGTACTACCAATTTTTCCCTACTTCATTATACATAGAATGAAACCAGGACGAAGTCGATAGCATTATTTGTTCTAGAGATATTCGCGAAACAAGCCATTTTACAACTTTTTTTAAAATTACTGTAATAAAAAAACGCTACTTGAATTTTTCCGAAAATCCTTTCTGCACGTTATGGCCTTATTATCTGTAAAATAAAATTTATTTGAAGTCGATATCTCTATGCGTTCTCGAGATATCGTCAGAGAAATAAAGCTTCCGAACGTACGTACACAGACATCTCTCTAAAAACAATGTAATCCGACTTCCAGAGACCTCGAAACGTCGAGAAATATCAAAATTTATTTTTGTTTTAAAATAATCTTGAATTCCGACTATTATCACCAAAAAATAATTATCCTAAAATGGCATTGCCGGTATTTAAAGAATCCTGTCTTACCTTATACCTATTGTCTAGATGATAAATATTCGTTGCTCAATAAACGTACCATTCTGGATAAAATTCGATATTATTTATTTGAGAGAGAAAGATGACTTGAAGATAAGGATTTATTAATTTAAAAAAGGGACAAATAATGCTGCTTCCTTCTTTTTTCCCTCCTAAAAATAAAACCTTAAAATATGTTATGACTGTATACCTTCTTATATTTTGAACAAAATAAAGAAATATAACCACCATTTTGTGTAGTAGCCCGTGGCGTAATGGTTAGTGCGATGGACTGTCATACCAGAAGTCTGGGTTCAATACCAGCCGCTTCCACCTTAAGTTTTTTTCCGGGCTACTACCTCTTGCGAGGAAGTGACAAATCCTCCAAGAGTATCTCTTGTCATAGAAAAGTGCCGCTTACCAGCCATTCGGATTCGGCAATAAACTGTAGGTCCCCTCCATTCCTGCAGACACGCACACAAGAATGGTTGAGAGTTGTAAGTCACTAGGCCCTGGTTCTGCATGAGCCGTTGTGCACCAAATTTATTTATTTTTTAACCACCATTTTGTATTCTCATGTTTCTTGATATTTTAATAAATTTATTTATATATCTTTTTTTGTGTTACTTCCTTTTTTTTAACATAAATCTAACTGTTAGAAGTACCTATTTTTTTTGTTACCATTTTATCAAAAACACTTAATTGCTTTCAAAGCCAAAGCAAAACGAAAAACAAACTACGACCTCAAAGCAACACAAGAGTTAAGTGGATAGGGCTTCTTTTCTTCGCAAAAACGATTAACATCCTGCTTAACTCGTTCAGCAACAAACAATCAATACCTGATGTGTACATCTAATTAAACCCTTTTACCAAGAACCGATGCCTTCCCTTTCTTAGCTCATCAAAAACGGATGTTAGTAATTCCTTTTACAATAGTTGCATGCACAAAAGCCTCTAAGCAAATATCCTTATCCATCCCATCCCTTTGTAAGGAATTAATAACACTGCAGGAGAAGTCTTGCACCGGAAATCAAACGAATTAATGCAATCAGCTAAAAGCAAAGCAGAACTTTATATACAACAGGCTGTAGAAAACAACCCTCTATAATGAAGTACAAGTTTGATTCTGTATCCTTAGCTAGCAGCTAACTACCATAATCCTTCTTGTGAATAATAGTTGACTGGCACGAGGTACAAGAATAACATCGACATAGCTGCGAAGTGCGAAAAGTGAATCCTGTAGCTAGCTAGCACAGCAGTAAGTTGCAATAATATCCCATTTCTCCTCATATCGTAACGAGGGATAATTAATTGTAGCCCGCAGTACACCCCTACATCTCTGTGCGGCATGCCATTCCATGCGGAAAAGGAGCCTCTATGATGGTTGGGTCGTTGGGTGTCTGTCTATCTGGAAGGTATATCCCAGGTTCGATAAGATGAACAACACACACCCCACAAAATGTCTTGCAGCTTAAAACTGTAAACATTTCTTCAATAAGGACTCTAAAGGGTGTGCTGTTCTGTCTTCTATGTTCCAAGGATATTTTTTGTGTAAACAAAAGTGGGAAAGGAAATAACAAAAGAGTGGGCAATATCTCAACTACTTTAAGCTAAGCCTTCTTGCTGTTTCTTGTTTGGAGAAAGGAACTTATCAGAAGACAGGGAAAAAAAAAAGGAAAAAACAACAACAACAACAAAAGTTCTTCTCCGAATTTTCCCAGCCATACTTGAATTATCCTTTTTATGTTGAGGCCGACAGCAACGAGTATCCTCAATCCATTAAATTTTTAATGACTTTGTGAATATTTTAAAGCGGTTGGTGCGGAAGAAGTTCGAGAACTCCACAAACACAGCACTTTTCTAAGATTTTTTTTTCTTTTTTTTTCGTCCTTTCTTTGTTTTAATTCACTTTTTTTCTATTCTCTGGTTTGAAGCCCCTGGGATTACTTGTTAATGAAAAAAGGACTTCACTTTTAATTCAGGCAAAAAAAAATCAGACACTTTTAACAGCACTCATATCCCCCGACAGACGCGGTGACCGAATCGGCTTACGAAGACAGTTAACGTTATTAGTTTCGTTCTGACGATAATCGAGACAGATTCATGTTAACTTATGGAAACTTTGAAATTAAAAATTTAAGCCTAATTTAATTGGAAAACACGTCTACTTCCGGCGATACTCCAAAAATAACTGAGGTGCAAGTTGCAACATATACATTCCAAGAGCTTATCGGTGGCAAATATAATATCCATAAGGACCAGACTTTCACTTCAGCTGGAAGGGGAGCCCCAAGCACCTTATGCGCATGGTCGCTCGAAGAGAAATTCTGAAGGTTTTATCCGAAGACTAAAGGACGCTCTTATAACACGCTCAAACATTCCGAAGAGAATTGCCACCAAAGCCTCTATATGTGCTCAAAATATATTCCCGAAGAGTATCCAAGCATCCGCAAGTTATCCGAACCAGGACCTACCAGAACAAAAACAGGACACACTGCTGATGCATTTAAAATATCCCAAAAGCCCATCAAATGACATTTTGTTACACATTTGTGAGGGATATTTTTTTGTCTTTCATTTGCGAAAGTTCGAAAATGAGCAACGAGTCTACGGCGACGCTGGCTCATGGGCTTGCAGAGCACCACGTGGCTTGGAGCTGAATGTTTTTGTTGTCACTGTCCCACGAGGATGAATTCGGATTTTGTGTGAAAAACGCATAAATTTCATTGGCCAAGGAGCCATTTTTGCGCGTTCAACAAGGCCGACAAAAAAAAAATAAATTCCATGTCCTCTGTGTGTGCCTCGAGTGCGGGAGATTCAGGGAGACGATATCCGCACGAACAAACGACTATTATAGGGTGATGTTCTGTTTGGATGGATTAGCGCCCGAGGAAAAAGCATGAATTTAACAGAATTGGATATCAGGTGGTTTTTCATTCATGTGCTGACAGGTGGACAGTCACATTTCTATTACAAAGAGACGTCGTATATTCGAAATGGAATACCTGCTGCTCAAAGGAAAAAAAAAAGTTAAAGAACGTCAGTTGTATGTCCTTGAAATGTAACATAAATCATATTGTTCTTTTTTTTTTTTTTTGTTTTTGGTCCCTCAAAGCAATGCTGGAGCAGATGAACGTAGAAAATAAATTGAGTGTCATAGAGGAATAATAATATTAATTTGTTATGAATTTGAGATGTTCTTATGCCTGTTTGTCGTTCTAAAATATGTTCATACACACAAGAGGTACCATGGTATCATGATACAGGTACGAGCTAAAGGTAAAGGGCTTGGCGCATCATGAGTATATAAGTTGCGTGTTATCCTAAATCAAAAATGCTTTGGTGGTGGTTTACCTGTTTAAAATAGTTTTAGTGTATAAGCTTAAAGATAATAAAGAATTTATTTTTTATATCATCTGGTAATAGATTATAACAGATTTTTGAGTTTTTATTATGTTCCTTAATAAATGAAAGGATGGTTAATTATATTTTTGTTAAAATATTTAATTTTTGTATTATAAAAATTTTTCATATATAAAATTGATGCGTTGAATCCAATGACTATGATTCGACACGAAAAATTTTAACAATTCTTAGCAGTATTTTTGGCCTGGAAAAAAAACCGTCGATTGAATTTTTTTGCAAACTCTACCGATAAAAACTATAACTTTGTGTAGTAAATAAAATTAACCCGAAGTTAATATCCTTGTGTGTTCTCAAGATATTCTATATTTTTCAACAATTTTTAATGGTTTTTTTAATAAAAAAAAAAAAAAACTGTGGGTTGATTTTATTTTGTAAGTATTACCAATTTTTCACTACATAATTATAAATAAAATAAAACCGGGCCGAAGTCGATAGCATTATTTGTTCTGGAGATATTAGAGAAACAAGCAATTTTACAAACTTTTTTTTTAAATTACTGCAATAAAAAAAACCGCCAATTGAATTTTTCTAAAAATCCTTTTTGCACGTTATGGCCTTATTATCTGTAAAATAAAATTTATTTGAAGTCGATATCTCTATGCGTTCTCGAGATATCGTCGGCGAAAAAAAGTACAAACGTACATGGTACACAGATATCTCTCTAAAAACAATATAATCCGACTCCAGAGACCTCGAAACGTCGAGAAATGTAAAAATTTTCAATTTCACAAATCGAAACGATTACAATAACTTGCAATAGGAAGTTAATAGTAATAGGTTTTGTTTTTGAAGTTTTGTGCAAAATAAAGTGAGTGAGGTTCCGATGATACGGTATAAAAGGTTCTATAAGTTTTATTCAAAAAATATTAAATTTACCAAGAAAACCTACCCAGAAATGACTTTTGGACCAAATTTGATTTTATTAGATTTTTTGGTCTCGCTCAGAATATCATAAAAAAACGAATGATACCAAGATGATACCGGATGGAGACTTAGTTATACGAGTTTCAGTACTGAGACTGACATTTTTCGATTTATAACTCAAAAAAGTCTCATTTTGTGTCGTCTAGTCATCAGCTAAACCTTTACCTCTCAAAAATTTGGATTAGGGCCAATTTTTCAATAGTCTGTTAAGCAGTCAGTTGAAAATGAATCTTCAGCAAGTAAGTAAACTTGCATTGGAGCACTTAACCTTCATCCAATTAAATAAAAACAAATCATTAACAGCGAGGACATACAAATGATAATGGAAATGCAATATGTTTCTATTTATACCAACTTACAAAATCGTTCAAGCGAAAATAAAATATTTTGCCATATTGAAAAAATACTAGCGATTGACTTCCCTGGGAGTAATTTAAAGCAAATACGATTATGTTAATAGCTGGTAGTTTAGAATTTGTTATCTCTTTAACGAAAATATTCTGTTATGAGATGTGAGAATGTTCTCGCGAGAAGTGGTAACGAAGTTTTTTAATGACTTTAAAAAAGAATATTTGATTTAATTATCATGATATCATTTGTATTAACCTTAAATTGCAATTGGAACAAACCAAAGGTACAATCCAAATTTCCTGGCTAGTTTATTCATTAAATGCAAAAATCAATTTCATATACCCTCCCACCAAATATTTCTGTCCATGACATTCACATTTTAAATTCGTATATTATACATCCATGGAATTCAATACAAAATTAATATGGAATGGGAAGGATATTCAATTTAAGAATCTACCAACCAAAGCTCGCCGCTTAATGATTTCACTCAATTACTTCGATTGTGTGGATATAAGCAAAATTCTCTCCTTCTTTTTCAATAATTTTCTGATCCTGATCCTGACTGCTGACGCTGATGCTGGTTTTGTATCGCAATAAATTTCCAATTAAAATTTTTACATTTCTCAAGCAGTGATTTTTTAATTAAAATGACAAGGACACACAGCGACTCGTGACTAATTAAATCAACTCGCCACCCACCAAAAAAAAAAAAAAAAATTGTTCTTCGTTGGTGGTCAGTCGTGCTGGTCTTGCGTGCAAAGAGAACCCATGCTGGCAGCGATGTAAAGTAGATGTAACACCAACAATTGCGGTAAAACACCTTGACAATAGAGTGATTAATTATAGCTCAAAGGCAATACCTCACGTTCCGTTAAAATGCCAAAGACTCTTCTTCTCTTCAACATCGCACTTGAGAAGACATAAACTTCACGGGCAGTTAAATGAAGCGTGGCGATGCACAGTGGGACGAATGTATGGGGAAATCGGCAAAACTCATATCTTTTGTTTAAGTTATTGAAATCACGCAAAGTTGCATTGGGACGTCTTTTTACACCTAAATCTATGAATTAAACATGAAAACCAAATAAATGGAAAAGTTTTAGCAAGGATATTAAAGTTCATTTCATCAAAAGAGTTGAGCAGCGAACTTTTTTTTAGGATTTTCATTTTATTATTAATTTTATTTCTTCTTTTAATAACAAATAATTAAATTTCTTGTATGATTTCTATGTATGACAAATATAACAATAAATAACAATATTATTTGAATACAAAAAAGAAAATAGCAATATAAAGAAAAAAACTTATAATTCGGTGTCGGTTTCGGATGTATAATTTAAGTCTTCCGGGTTCAATTCAACGGGAAAAATAAGATTTGTTTCGTCTGTTAATAAATGGGCATATATATTGATCATAATTTGACATATGTCAATTTTTTGACCGCAAATGCGAAAGCTGCGGATCAGATGAAATCAGTAAATGATTAAGTAAATCACTCATTGTATGATTTCTCGTTGTTTTTGTGGTATGATCCAGTCTAGCTTTTCTTATTTCCTTATGGCTTGCTTCCAAGGCTTCTTCGGAAAGAACACCAATTGGTAATTCGAAAAAGCTTATTATGTCCTTCCCATGAATAAGAAGCTTGTGCACGCTGCTTGGCATGTAATAACAACTGTATTTTGTTAAGTATATGCTTTTTGTTTCTTCCAATAGCTTTACAAAATTGTCCATGTTTATCTGACGACTAGATGCAATTGTTCGAAGGATAATTCCAAAATTAAAAATCAGGTCCTTGTCCACACCAGTAATTTCAGAACTGAGCCTTGGGTTTGAGAAAAACCTTCTCGCGGTATTTCCGTCATTGGTTGTTCCATAACCGGGCTTTGGAATGTCGACAAGGAGCCCCATTTTTTCCCTGAAATTTTCTTGTATCTGCTTTTTCCTCTTATCAAATATTAATTTATTTTCTTGGCCACAAACTGCCCAAGTTTGAATTGGTAATCTGTATGCGATGTGAAGCAAACATTCAAAAGCATTAAGTCTTCTACAACACTGCTCCCACTTCTGCTTCACCTTGAGACAATAAAATTTAGCAATTTCCGTAATTTGCTTGTCCAACTCTTCCATTCGCTCTTCTAAGCCAAGAAGTTTTTGAATTCTTTCACAAACATTCTTAAATTTCCTGGTTCTATCACTATCCAGCCACGTTTCAAAAATTTCGGCATTTTTAATACAGGGAGTTGAACCTAAAAAACGTGATTTTAAGTACTTGGAGCAAAATTGTAGCAAGATTTTTTTCTTGATTCACTTAAAGGACACTTTACTGAGTATAAAACCATAAAAACCTCAGAGGGCCTTTTAGGCCTAAAAAAGAAAAGCTTACTCAAAGTAAATTTTTTTTTTTTTTTTTTTAACTTCTACCCTCACTTGAAAAAACCACGAATAAAAAACACAATAAAAATTAAAGATGTTTTTATTATTAAATATTAATTTAAATACCTTGAACAGTGTTACTATCCATAATTGAGTTAATTTTTTAGCGCACAAAAAATTTTAGGAGAAAAACAAAATTGAATTTAAAAACACTTGATTTTTTCACCACAAAAAAAAAATAAACTTGACAATGTTTGCCGCTCTATAACTTTTGCACTAATTGGTCAATGGAAAAAATTTTGATGCAGTTAGAACCTATATATATTTGTGATGACTTACCAATCACTCAAAAGTACCGCTATAACATTTAATTTTTTTATTTATTGCTATGGGTCGTCCCACTGTGCGATGGTGGCGACGGAGAACTAAATATATGACTTAAGTTTTGTACGAATATTTCATCCCTCACACCTCCCAACCACCCAGATCTATAAAGCATTTACGAAAACCACAAAATCGTTTCGTTCGTTCTCGTAATCAATTAAATTGTCTATCCTCAGGAGTTTTCACGGCCGATCCAATTTGCTTAACTTTTTCACCTTTGTGAGAGTGTTGAGGGGATTGAAACAGAGTGAATGCTAGAGGGTGAGAGAGTTGGTTTGAATTGAAAGTGCATGTTCTCTGCTTATCTAGAGAAAATATATTGTTTGTTTTTTTTTTTTTTGGTTGTTTTGAAAAACGTGCTTAAGGTAGATTTTTATTGTTTTTGAATTTTATTCGTGTGTGGTTTTGGCATTAACATTCGAAAGAATGGTTTAAACACGTTTTCGATTGAAAATTGAGAATTTATTCCACTTAATTAGCTTTAATTGAAATTTATTTAAGTATAGTAAGTTATTTGTTTTTTTGAGATACTTTCGGAATTTTAATTAAGAAGATTCCGAGAAAGTGGATTTCAATTAAATTTTTGGAATTTGGTTTGGGAATCAGACTTTCAAGCTTAGTTGAAAATTCTTTAGGTGTAGGGTAATTTCTACTAGAGAGAACTCCTTGCAAAGATTAGGAATTAAGAAGTATTTGATAAGAAATAAAAAAATGTTTCATGTTTTCGGAATTTAATTGAAATTTTGGAAAAATTCCAACTATTGGCATCTAAAAAAATGTAATTAAGAACTGGATTTTGGAAGCTGATGAGAAAATCCTTTAATTTCTGACAATTCATGTAAATACCACAGAAAATAGCCTTACGTACTTGTATTTCTTAATAAAATCTTACAAATTGAGCTGCTACTGACTTAATGACTACCTGCGCTTGGATTTCCTTTGTTAAAAAAATGTGTACTCAGACATTATTAGCTGCGAATATAACCTAGGGAATATTAGAAGTAGTTACACTAAGGCATAAGAAAGTGTGCTTAATAAGAACAGTCTGGGTGATGTCCTATTTTGGGTAGAAGGACTGTCTTCTGGATCGCTGGCTTTCAGCTGTAGTTGGAAATGGCTCTTGTCGATAGCTTTGGCTGAATATCTTCGGTCTTCACTGTTTATCGACGGTTTTCACTGGCTATCAACGGCTGTCAACAGCTTTGGCTGGCTATCAACGGTATTCACCGGCTATAAACGGCTTTTGCCGGCTATCAACAGCTTTCGCTGGCTATCAACGGTTTTCACCGGCTTTCAACGGCTTTCGCTGGATATCAACAGCTTTCGCTGGCTATCAATGATTTTCACCAGCTATCAACGGCTTTCACTGGCTATCAACAGCTTTTGCTTTCTACCAACGGTATTCACCGGCTATCAACGGCTTTTGCAGGCTATTAACACATTTCGCTGGCTATCAATGGTATTCACCGGCTATCAACGGCTTTCGCTGGCTACAAACGGCTTATGCCGGCTATCAACAGCTTTCGCTGGCTATCAACGGTTTTCACCGGCTTTCAACGGCTTTCAACGCTTTTTCCGGCTACCAACAGCTTTCGCTGGCTATCAACGGTTTTCACCGGCTTTCACCGGCTTTCAACGGCTTTCGGCGGCTATCAACAGTTTTCGCTGGCTTTCAACGGTTTTGACCGGCTTTCAACGGCCTTCGCCGGCTATTAGCAGTTTTCGATGGCTATAAATGGTTTTTACCGGCTAATATAATTGCTTAACGTTTCCTTACCACTGATTGGGGGTATAGTCTAAGAACAATTACCTTTTATTTATTTTTACTTCAGGAGCCTTTTCTTTATGCTGTCCTCGCACTTCTTGCTCGGTCCGGAACTTCTTGTCGACTGAAGATCAAGTCTGGTAGTTTCCGTGATTTTATGGGTTTCTATAAGCTTTTCATAGCAAATTATTAATAGCGCCACGTCATCACTTATGCCCATTGCCATTATCGCTATAGTTTTAGATGGGACGGAGTACGGAGGAAAGCTTATCGTTGAATATGTTCGTAGTTGGTTCTTCGGTCGTTTCTGTGTTGTCGTCGCCAGTTCAGATTATGCTGATTATGAGGAATTAGGAACTTTGTCTATTCATATTCACCACACCATTTTATTTGTGGTGGGGAAACACGGCTTATTGAAGGTCAAGGTGGTTCTTTAAGTCCTTTTATTAGTTGATGATGGTCTCTTACCTTGTTTGCATGTTATTAGAGCATGCTACCGGACGGGTAAGAATTCATTATTAAAAATATGTATTCAAGTTCGTATGCTGGGGGATGAAGAAGTGTAAAGCTCCATTACACGAGACGAAAAAATCGTGTAGGAAGGGGGTCCATTTCCCCCCAGGGCAATTTGCAACAAACAATTATTTAAAATAAAAAGAAATTATTAAAAAACAGCACTCACAATATAACGCTTTAGTTTTTTTTTTAAGCCAAAAATCAATCTTTCTTTTTCTTTATGAAATAGGTTATTTTAATGGATAGTTATCGAAAGCAAAAATTTTCAATCTAAAAAAAATGAAAAGAATTGTTCAAATTAATTCTTTTTCTTTAAAATTTTAGAAAAAAATATTGCATCCAGATTGTCAATAAAAAGTATCAATTTAATGTTTGCTTGACCTACATATTTTTTTCAACAAATACTTCTGTAATTATTTGATATAAATCAAATTTTTAAGGCAACCTATCAAGAAACTTTCAAGAAATTGCAATTCTAACAAGAAAACTTCGTAAGGAAGCCGATGAATATATGTTTGTATAAATGTTAATACAATAATGTAATAAACTTTTTTTGTTATGAGCAGAATCCTCCATGGAACTCTTTGTCATGTCAAAAGTTCAACTTACTTATTGGAAACCTATTTTTACATTTTCACCAAACAAAAGAGGAATACGAAAAAGTACTTTTTAGAATGAAGGTTTAAGGTACAACAGTCGCAGCCGCACTGCTCCAGAGTAGTATTCAAACGTGTCAAGATCAAAATAAGCTTCTCCTTTGTATATCTTCACAATATTGCAATAATGTTTTCACAACCAAAACACGTATAACAACACTCGTATAAGGTTTCAAACGGTTCAAAACATCATTGAACAAAACAAAAAAAAATGTTAGTACCAGCAGTCTCTCCGTATAGCATCGCTTATTCTTTCTTCGTTACTATTGCTTTTGTTATTCTTCGAAGATAATAAAATGGAAATTCGGTACATAAAATAAATGGCAGTACTACATAGGTAGTTAGGTGGAAGTAGGTAGGGGTTTAAAGCTGAAAACAGTTTCCCCCTTCATCCCCTTAAAATGGACTAAGCAATATCGCATTTGTTACCCATCATAGACAACAAATCGGAATTGAGCTAGCATTTTTCAGATATTACCATCGCTATCGCATCAAGTTCCTCATACAGATACAGTTCAGGAGCGGGAGCAGGAATGGGAGTGGGACATGGTTCGATTTTGAGACACCAGCACGGTCGTTATTTTGTACTTTGTATGTTTGTTGTCTTCAATTTTTTACATACATGGTAATGGTGATTCATACACTGCGCTCAAGCTCTCGACTTTGGTATTTGCCATTTTGAAAGACACCCCAGCTGCTGAGGAACATAAAAATTGGAAAGCACTTTGTAACATATGTAAACTAGGAGAAGAATGAAGAAGAAGAACATGGTAATTTGTATGTGTGTGTGTCGTTTTAAGGAGCGTAGGTTACTATACCAACGACGACGATGGCGACGACGCCGACGATCGACGGTACAAAGACGAAGGCAGCGATGCAGTATTTCTGCGTTTTCTTGTTCAGGGTCGAACGTTTTTTGAATATTTTATGGCAAATTTCGATTGCAGATAGATGCGGTACATTAGAAAGATATGGGACTTAAATTGTAATATTTCCTAATAAATATGCAGAGAAGTAAGTATTTTATATATATTTTAAGGAAGCGAATGAAATACAATATTTAAGTAGGTAGGTACTACCTATATAATGATTTAAAACGTGAAATGAAAACCTATGGCCAAAGGATACATAATCATAAATTATTGGAATTAAATTAAAGGATATTTGGAAGGACTTGTCGTGGATATGAAAAGTTTTTGTTTCCGAACTTAATCAAATATTGCATATTAATATTTGAAATTGTACCTAACTCCTTTTCGAAAGTGAGTTAGAACATTTTACGTATGTTTACCAACAATTTATTGTAAAAATATTGAAATGAAGGACACATCATTATCCCACGAATACTGTTTACCAAAATACGCAGTTCCTTTAGTTTTGTTATATATTATAATAAATCAGATTCGAATCAAACGTTAACACAAAATTAAAGCGACCGTAAGAAATACATATATTAAATAGTACGACCTCCCTCCTACGACTCAAGGACATAACGTCGATGAGCATTAAAATTGTATAAATTAGCGTTTTATTGTTATGACATTGTTAAGAAGAAATTGTTAAAATCAGTGAAATTAAAGTGAGTTAAAAAAGAGAAGATAAGTGCATATAACTTGTTTCCAATATAAGAAAACCGCCATTAAACTTTCTGTTTGTTCTTAATAAATCTAAACCTTATAATTAAGGGACGCTAAATTCTTAAAAAATATGATGGAATCGATAAAAGAAGACACAAGAGTTATGAATTAAAAGTGCTTAAATACATTGGGTAGTAGCCGTGGCGTGATGGTTAGTGCGATGGACTGTCATGCCAGAGGTCTAAGGTTCGATCCCCAGCCTCGTCACCTATTTATTTAAAAGAAAAACGGCTACTGCCTCTTGCGAGGAATTGACAAATCCTCCAAGAGTATCTCCTGTCATAGAAAAGTGCCGCTCGTTAGCCGTTCGGATTCGGCAATAAACTGTAGGTCCCCTCCATTCCTGCAGACACGCACACAGGAATGGTTGAGAGTTGTAAGTCACTAGGCCCTAGTTCTTCATGAGCTGTTTGTGCCATCAAATTTATTTATTTTATTTTTAAATACATTGGGTGCTGTGAACAAACCAAATGGAAAACCCGGTCCAAAAATTGTGAAAAAAATCAGTATTCAATTTTTTTGTTTTTCTACATTTTTAAGTTGGAAGTAATTTTTTCGAAAACTATAAACAGAAATAAGATGATTTTGAAAAAGAATGAAAGAGACTTCTAGCTTTCCAAAAAGGTATAACACTTGTTAGTAAAAACAGCTATTTTATTTATTATATTTTACCATTTTAAATACTTTTTTTATAAAATGCGCAAAAACACAATTTTTCGTGCGATTTCAATCAAGCTGCCATATAATAAAATAAAGTACTCTCTATTAGCTTTCATATGACATAAGTTTATTCACTGTTGAGCAATATTAAAAGTGGGCCCAAAGCCCAAACAAAAGTGCCCATGGTCCTTTCTACTACCTTTGAAGGGTAGAAAATTTTCATTTAAGAACTTGTGTTTACGGTGGATTCATTCATAGAAACGTGGTATTTTTTGAGAAAGCAGCAAATTTTGAAATTAAATAAGACTTCTAAAAGTATGAGTAAACTTTATTCTGCCCTAAAATGTAAAAAGGTGCAGAGTCTTGTATTGGTACCTTCGAATGCATGTAATAATAATTATCAAAATATTAATTGTATATACTCTATTGGCTACATATGTAACATTATATGTTTTTGCAGTATGTATTCCTACTGCATAAATAATAAACATAAGCCCAAAATAAGTGTAAAAATTGACGCATTGTTTAATTGAAAATAATTAATTTAAGTTCACTGTGTCGTATGCGTAATATTTTTTTTTTAAACTATATATTTTCGTTTGCCTACATTTCCTACCCGCTTTTATTGCGAAGAAGCATTAACGCTGTGAATTATTATTTCCTCACCGATTCGTATTTCACGTTTTATATAGAAAATGATAAAGTCACATACATAATTGTATAAAGTTCTGAATTTAAAAATATTCATATACCGAAAATTTCTAGCGGAAAGTAAAATCATAAAACATTGTTAAAAATAATGTAAAATTACATCTCTAAGAATAACTATATGAATATGAATGGAGAAAAATTAACAAAATTCTAAAATTTAAACCTTGCTATTATTAGCATTAACAAAATATTTTTTCCCCCTTTTTTCAAGCACCTGCTCAGCTTTGTATACCTATTAAATATCTACTCTGAGCAAGTGCTTCATTTTATTCACATCACAAAATGTCTAGGCGGAACTCACATTAAACAAAAATCATAAATTTACAGATATTTTTGTGAATATACAAAATATATTAAAACTACTTTGTGTTAGAAAGTGGAACATTGTACTCAACAACTACTCGATTTCTTAAGTTCTTCTGCCAAGCAAACTCGTTAAATATCAACTGAGTTACAACACTTTGTATACAAATATTGCACTTGTAACATTTTATCGGGTATCCCTTACATCTGGTATCTGGTAACTCAATTTTTAGCAACTCATAAATAATTATTACCGTTTTTATTTTTCCTCATAATCATTTTCGAATATTAAAGTAAAATTTTCATATCACTTTAAAGGTATTTTCCAATATTTTCTTTTTTTTTGACGTAGCTCATTTCACCCAGACAACTTATGTATTTAAAAAAAAATATTTCAGAATTTTTTTCCGACATTTACTTTTACTTTCAAACACAAAACTTTTCATAAAGTAAACACAAAAAATGTAAAAAAAATTAAAATAGATCAGAATAAAAATATCAAACACAAGCACTAAAGAATAAACATAAAAACTTTGTCGGTTAACATTTTACCGGTATCTTAATAGAATAAAAAAAAATCATATATAATGTACAAATATCTTTTATATGTATAATAATGCTCGAAAACCATGCTAAAAGAACAAGCAGCAGAAGCGACTCATATACAAAGCAAAATTCATCCACATATACTGCAACGCAACCATTGTCATCATCCTGACTCTTACTTCCATGTGGTTAAAGTTCAAAAAGCAATATTCTTCTCAGTGTGCAGTTGAAGGGTCCACCTATTGAAAATATCATGTTTTAAAATTTTAAGTGTTATGAATATCGCAAGAGCAAAGTCCTACAATATTTGCTTTGTTGCCTTATAATATAGGATACTTGAACATCATGAACAGAAAAGCCAGAAAGAAAGAAAGAAAAAAAAAAAGAGTCCTTTTGGTATTTGCTTTGAAATACCAATTTTAGTCCAGAAAAGAGTGAAGCAATAAGAAAAACGTCCAAACTATAGACATGTAAATACTGTCAGTTACAAGGAAACCAGAATTAAAAATCACTATCTCAAACACAAACAGAAAAAATGTAATATTATTTTTTAAAGGACTTTCCAAGAGGTCTCGAAGACCAAATGTGAATACTTGAAATAAAAAAAAAAAAAAAAAAAACTCTTGTTACTTAGGATTAAATAGAATTCTTAGACTCGTCTAAACATCCACTTCAGACAGTAACACGGCAACCAAACAGCAAACACACACATAAATCGCCCGAAGTCAGCAAACTAATGAAGCTATATTATACTTTTAACCACCTGACAAGGATAATAAAAGTGTACAAAAGGATAATAAAGATGAAGGCTTCTAGCTAACAAAAAAAAAAAAAAAAGAACAAACCTTTGAAGCACATGTTTAAAATGTCTCATTTTTCTATGAGAATGCTCGTTTAAATATCCGGTATGATGGAGACGGGGTGAAGGACTGATTCAATTTAAATAATGTTTGGAGTTAGTTTATGTACACTGTGAGAATACAGAAACGGCCTTTATGTTCTGAAGTTAATAATAAGGTCAATATGTAAATTAATGAAAATAATATGCCAAACATTTTTAGACAGGGAAATTTCAACTGTAGGGATTGCCTATCAAGGATAGAATATTTTCATTTAAAAACTATGTGTGTTTAAGGTGTATCCAATCATAAAAAAGTGTTGTTTTTTGAGAAAGCAGCTAATTTTTAAATTAAATTACACCTCTGACAGTATGAGTGACTTTATTCTGACATAAAAAGTAAAGTTAATAAATTGCAGATTTTTGTTTTGGCACCCCCGAAGGCATGTAATAATATTTATCATAATATTTATTGTATATCTACATTTACTCTGTTGGCTACATTCATATGTATGTGCGTACATATGTATATGTTTTTGCTGTATTTATTTCTATCGCATAAGTAATACCTAAACATAAACCAAAAAAAAAGTGTAAAAGTTGACGGATTGTTTGAGAATAATAACTTTAAGTTCACTATGGCGTATACGTACTATTATTGTTTTTTTTTTAAACTACATATACAGACCTAAGGTGTGACAAAAACCTAGAGCGTGTAGGTTGAGTTGAGTCAAAAAAAAAGTCGTATAAGAAGTGGTGTATTTCCCTAGGTTAAGGTGGGGTAGCGACTTAAAATAGAAAAAAAATCATTAAAAAACAACGGCAACACTTAAATTATCATGCTGTACTTTACTTTAAGGCCAGAAAACCCTTCTTTTATTGAGATTTTAACTTAATTTATTATTATTTCAAAAATTAATTTTCAAACTCAAATTGTTGAAAAAATAACGAAAAAAAAATTGTGTTCAAACTAATTTGTTCAGTATTTTTGTTTTTGATTTTTTCGATGGTCGCATAAATTTTTATTCAAAAACTGAAAATTAAATGCCTTAATGTTTTTGAGTTTTGGAGAAAACAGTTCATGAAGAACTAGGGCCTAGTGACTTACAACTCTCAACGATTCCTGTGTGCGTGTCTGCAGGAATGGAGGGAGTCCTACAGTTTATTGCCGAATCCGAACGGCTAAATGTGAATGCCACTTTTCTGTGATAAGGGAGGTTTTGTCAATTTTTCGCAAGAGGCGGCAGCCGTTTTATTTTGTTCAAATTAATTTTTAATTATTAAGCGGCAAGACTGGGGACCGAACCTATACCTCCGGCATGACAGTCCATCACACTACCCATCATTCCATGGCTACTACCAAAAATAATTTGAATTAAAAAATAATAAAAGAATGGACTTGGCTTAAAAAAAGTATAGCATGGCATTTTAAGTAGTTCCATTGTTTTTTTAATGATTTTTTTTTGCAATTTTAAGTCGACTTTTTAGAAAATTTCCCCTCCTGCCTAAAGCGGGGGAAATAGACCCTCCCCTATGCGATTTTTTCTTTTCTAGTTCCAACTTACACGCTCTACCTCTTTGTCACACCTGAATATTCTGTTGGCTACATACATACATATATGTTTTTGTAGTATGTATTTCTATTGCTTAAGTAATAAACACAAACCCAAAAAAAGTGTAATGATTGACACATTAATTAGTTAAATGAAAATAATTACTAAGTTCACCATGGCGTATACGTATTTTTTTTTTAATTTTTAATTTTTAATTTTTCCTTCCTGCTTTTATTGCGAAGAAGCATTAGCGTAGCGAATTATTATTTCCTCACCGATTCCTATTTCGCGTGCTTTATGTATAAGAATGATAAAAGTTACATATTACACATTTACCAAAAATTTCCAGTGGAAAATAAAATCATACAACGCTGTTAAAAACAATGTAAGATTACATCTTTAAGAATAACTTTGAATATGAATGGAAAAAAATTAACAAAATTCTGAAATGTAAACCTTGCCATTATTATTATTAACAAAATTTACACAATCTTTTCGCAAAGTGTGCTTTTATCATTATCCTACTGAAGGCCTTTTTGAAAAAGTACCTTTACGTATAGTACACTTTTTCAGGTTTCTGTTTCAGCAAGCAACATCGCACACACTAACCTTGTGTTTCACACCCTCGTCAGACATTAATCCGGTCCATTGAGCTAGGTTTTCAGCAGGTTTTTGTAATGTGTTGGACTTTACCCTTTTATTTATTTTTTTTTTTTGGTCCAGGTATAATTTATATACTTTATCACGATAAAGTCCTTAGTACCAATTTTCGGTATGGAAATATGTAACTTATTCCCCCACATTACCAAGATGACAGAATAAAAATGTAATCATACTGAGAAGGTTTGAATAAGTCCTCAAAATGGTTTGAAACTATATATTATAGCCTCAACCTTTCGCAACAAAATGGCTCTATTCCGTACTCAGTTTTTCATTCACTATGTAGTTCTAGGTGTAAATATGTAGGTAAGGTGTATTTTAGGAGATTATCGCCTTCATAAATTTGGCCATTATTTAGCAGACGGCAATTAATTCAGTCAGCCTGTTCGGTGTTCATGTATAGGTATGAGAATATTTTACTTCAAAATAATAAATTGCTATATGTGTGCTCGTATTCCGGCGTCTGTATCTTGCTTTCTCTATGGCAAGAGATAATTTTGTATCCATGTGTGGTGTGTGTCAAAGAGAATGATGTGATATAATTTGCTATCATTTCTGTATATGTTTCCAAAAGTACTATTTGATTGAAAGAGGTATTTTAAATTCACAGACAATATTTTCTTGATGATGATAAAGGAAGATATCTGTTTGATAAGAAAGGTCTTATTAAAATATGGAAAAAAAGTTATTTAGCTACAATTTGAAATTTTAAGTTGATCCTAGATATAAGGGTGTATTTTTTCACAAACGAGTAAAATGCTGAAAAATGTCTACACGATAAATTATGCTTCAAGAATACACATAAACTATATGCAAAGATCTTAAATAGTATCCCTTCCTCCACAGTCAACACCGAAAGCATCATCATCATCAACGCCATTGCAAAAAAGCATCACATATAACCACCTACCGGCAAAGCACCATAGACGAAGCATCACCACTGACTGCGAAAGACGTAGAGGGCTTATAACCTCTTCATCCACTTCATAAAGTGCACTTCAGAGCAGCCTCTCTGATACTTTGCAATTCTGTCGGGCTATAGCTGGTATAGATGGAGGTGAGCCATTCAAGAAAAAGATAACGTTGAAATGGGACAAAACAGAGATGAAAACATTTATTTTTTTTATTTTCCCATCCACATCACGTCATTCATAATTTCTCCTTGAAAACCGTTACGATTCATATACCTACACAAACGAAAGTATTTTTCGCTCTACGTAGAAGGAAAACGGAAGCTTTCGAAAAGATAAGGTCCTTTGACTACCACTGCGGGTGCCTACCGTTAAGCTACATCTATTTCTGCTCGTATTTATGTATGAAATTCAACATACAAAATGCCAATTCCTCTTCGACATAGCAATATCCTTATGAAGTTTATTGAGTTGCAAAAGGTACATAGCTCTAAGGAGCGGAAGATAAAATTAGCAGAGAGTGATCAATTTCAGACAAACTCATAGCACCACCACAGGACGATAAAGAAAATAGGTACACCTCAGAATATGTAATGTATGATACGTGTATTGTGCACTGTTTATCAGTAGCTCCTGCTTAAAGAAAACCGCACATAAACCTTGTATAAAGATAATTTCTAAATAATTTGCAGAACTTTTCTTTCCTTTTAAGTTTTGGGTTATATGTGTTTTATTATTTTTTTTTCTGTACAAATATAAATATTTTGTTAATTTTACTCTCCTATCTCTAGGCAGGGTTGCCAGATTTTTTAAACAGAACTAAATTTTTAAAATCGTGCATGAGTCTGAAATACCCGAATAATAATAATGAAAATAACAAATTTTACTAAAATTGGGCCTTCTAATCTTGGAAATAAATGGATACCGCACTTGCAGATGTTGCTCAAGTTGTTACACACTACTAAAACAAGGAATAACTGGCTGAACAGAATAGAATGACGGAACTGAAGCCGCAGACGGAACTGGAAGAGCTGTCAAAAGTGTCGTACGTTATTTTTTTTACATGTCCACAATGGAGCTGTACAGCTTTAAAAGTATTTTGAAGAAAAACAAACGAATATTATTGTGTACACGCTCAGAATTCACGTTTTTTGTTTCCAATAATTTTCCTTATAATAAATAATTTTTTTCGCGATACAAATAACCACAATATTTTTCTCCGACCCAAAAAGTTGTTTTTTTTCTTCATACAAATTGAAACGTCAAAAGTGCCGTACGTCAAAAGTTGGTGAACTCTTCCGTCTGCGTCTGCAGTTCCGTATGCGTCTACGTTCCGTTGTGTTCGCAACATTGAATTTGCGTGTATTCAATATTTTGACAGCTATTCCAGCTCCGGCTCCGGTTCCGTCTGCGTCACCATTCTATTCAGCCAGTAAGCCAACGTGCTGTGGCCCGCCAGCTTCATCTAAGCCAATGGCGTGCATCAAAGATCTACAGCATGTTCAGGGAAACTGGAAGGTTTGTGCGAACGCTAAAATCTGGATTTCACCACTTAGAGATACGAAAGAATCATCGCAATGACTTTTCTCCAAAATCGTCATTTCACTGGCCTTGACGTTCAACAATAGCTTGAAATGGTATGTAGAAGAATTGCTGGTGAATGAACAGGTAGGAGACGCATTCAAGAAGCAGACCTTATTCCGAAACGACCTGCCACTGGACCGAAGTTGACTGCGAATCACCGACAAGCTCGACCTCGATTTTGTCTATCGAACTACGATTGGGAAGTTAACCGTGACTTATGGGAAAGGGTCTTGTATAATACATTCAGTCATTTCAATTGTAGGAAAAGTAAGCTGGTTTTTGTTACTTGTGGTGGTCGAGGGGAGGTTTAACTGCGGATTGACACATCTCCGATATTCTGCTGCATCACGTCGTTCCTTATGTTGGGTGTATTGCAAGGGATTTCGTACTAATGTATGATAACGCTCGATGCAACACTGCGCGGGAAACAGTCGGATTCGTTAGGGAAGTTGGTAATGCCATGATGGACTAGCTGGCGCTAAGCCCAGACTTGAAATTTAACATAAGAATTTGTTAGACTTAAGTGAAGGGTTAGAGCCAGAAATCCAGCTCTTGAAACAATTAATTAACTGAAAGTGGCACTGGTAGACGAATGGGAAAGAATACCGCAAGAGACAGACAAGTAACGCATCCAGGTTAATGATAAATCATTTTTAAGCTGTAATTAGAGATAAGGTGGGCAATTCAAGATACTTAAACAATAAATTACGCTTTTAAACAAAATTAAAATGTAAAATGTTCGACTTAGGTACTACATGTTTTAATTTCACTATATTTTTCCTTACATGCTTCAACTATGACGAATACCTCTTAAAATCCTGAAGTAATTGTTATGTTTTTAAATTTGATTTAAAGCTAATAATTGCAGCTATTTAACGATACCATAAACATTCAAGCATGTCAATTGCATTGATAGAGATTGAATTGAAAGAGAGTGATTCCGTTTTTTCGATCGCAAGTTACAATATCTGCTTTTCAAAACTTTTAAACCATTTAGAAAAATCCTATGTATAATCCTCAAAAACCGTTCTTTTATATAGAAAATTCAATTAATAATTATGTTACATAGTTACATTTAAGTGGAAAGGATTTTTTCCAAAAATTATTATTAACCTCCCAAAGAAATTTTTTTTTTTAATTTAGAATTTCTCGAAAACCGGTTAACTAAGTTTCATAAAATTTTGTATGCAAATAAATTGTTAGCTGTATTTTAGTGTGTACCAAAATTTTTTAAACAAAAAATTGGATTTAAAAACGAAATTTGCTGATTTTTTACTTGATTTTTTTTTTTTGTTTCTCGACTGATTATGATTATACTTCGTTATAATTTTTTTAAACAACAAAAAATCAAACCTAAAACTGAATTTTTTATTATTTTTGTTTTGTTTTTATTTTGACTTGTTGGTAAAAATGGATTTTGATTAAGTTATTGTTACGGATTATAATGCAAACCGAACAAGTAAGTTTAAATAATTCATTTATTATTAAAAAAAATTAAAGAGAGCAATACAATTTTGTATGAAAAGTTTTTTTTGCAAGAAGGTTTAACTCTATCTATGATTTTTGGCGCAATCTCTTCTTTCTTTTTTTACCTCGTGGCGTATTGACAACTTCATGACGGCATATGTCAGTCATATATCGTGGTAATGTTGTCGTCTTGTATTCTAAGGCCATGTTCAGGGTCGTAACATTATGTTAACCTCAAAAAAAAGTATGTGCTATTAAATCGTGCATATTTTTGTATACTTGCGGAAGAAATTATTAAACTAAATTTGAAATCCAAAAGCTGCTAAATATTTACGTTGAAAAATTTAAAGTTTATAATTTTAGACTGATTTTCTTATTTTTTATTAAAAATTTAAATTTTATTAAATAAAATAATATTTGAGAAACATGCAAGTTGTTACACATTAAATAAACAACTCGTTCTGGCAACCCTATTTTTAGTAAAAGGCCTAGGTATAGGTAACGAGATTTATCTACTTACATATATATTTTTTTGAATTGCTAGAATTTACTAAACGTGGCTTACTTAATTAAAGATAAAGGAAATGGTATTTATGGATCATTTATATCTTGAAGTTTATTATATTTCGCTCTCCATAAGAACCTCTACCTATTCCTAAAAGGACGTGTATCTGCATACTAATATTGTATATCTGTAAGTAGAATCCACAGAACTGAAATATTTAAATTCTTAGATAGGATACGGTTTCCTTCCTGGAATTTCTGCGCAATTTATGACTGACACAAAAAAACAAGAAAGATTCATACATTCCAAAGAGGTAAGAGATTTATAAATTAATAACACCAAGGGAATTATTTTTGTTCAACAGCCATCACAGGATTTATTTAAGGATCCTTTTATTACTCTAATAACAAATTTAACCAGATTATTTTTTTTTTAATTGTCCAGAATAAAGTTTTTTTTTTACTCAAAAATTGTGCATGTCTATAAAATACGTTAAAAAACTCAAGTGCATATTCATCTGTCCATATTCTACCAAAGAGTAGCACTAACTATTCTTTATTTTTTTTAATTTCAATCATTTCAACATACACTTTATCCATTTTATCCGAAAAAGGGGAAACATTCACATTTCAGAACTTCAAAGTTGAAGTGCGTCTGCGCTCACTAACTGAACTGAGCGAATAAATGAGAGCTTCGTTTCACGGAAGTCGGAAGCACTACTTACTAACACAAAAATGCATTCATAGAGACTTATTGAAAAGAAAAAGTTTTTCAAGAACAAAGCAATTTATTCTAATTAATTAGACTTTGATTGTGGTTTTTTAATAAATGGTCTCGGGTTCTTTTGTTGACTTTTGAAGGTTAATTCAATAAATAGATGGTTTGGAATTTTTCATTTGGCTTTTTTTTGTGAACTTTTATTGAAGTGCGGCGAATGTCACTTCAGAGAAAATGGCTAACGGGATGGAATTTAATGTTTTTCGATATGAATGGGTTTTGATATAGATTTTTATTGGCTTTTTACATTAGTTAGCACATTTTTCGGTTTTTGAATTGAAATCTGCTGAATCGAAGGAATTCTCATTTATTTCAATTATTCTTTAAAAATTCAATTAAGCCAGTCTCTGATTTCATTAAAAAATTGGAAAATTTTAGTTATATTTTTTGGATAATTTTTTATCTATATTCCTATGCGTAAAAATAAAACAAATAGAGGTTCATAAAAATTAATTTACGATTAAATTATGTAAGTAAATCTGTTATATTTAAATCAGCTATATTTACATATTTTAGTTCAGTTAGCTTGAAAAAGGTTTTCTGGGCGAAATCATCCACAAAGCCATCGACATGTTGCAGTGACAAAGACATTTAATAAGATAAAATATTCAAGAATTTAATTCTCATAATTATTGGGAATTACCAGGGTGGCCTGTAACTCAAGATGCTTTTTAAAAAGCATATCATTGTTGTTGTTTTTCACAAAACCATTTATTTTGAAAACCTCCAGACGATTGACATCCAGACACGATGATGCAACGAACGTATTAAAGTTTTTTTAAACAAGAAATCGGTCGGTAGAAATTATAATAATTAGTGAAAAAAAACTTAAGAATATTTTTAGCTGTTTTCTTAAGAAATCTTATTTGGCTTTAGGCTTAGCGCTAAGGTTTATTTTCTATTTTCTGATTTTTAATTTTTGTTTTCTTTATGTTCTTTCAATTTTATGGCTCTAATCTAGCTTTGAAAATAAATAAGTGCTTTTCTTATTGAGATTTAAATTCTGCAAATTTTATTAAAAAGATTTTTGAAAAACAGAACATTGAAGAGCAGAATTTTGAAAGCAAAATTATTAAAAGCAGAATTTTGTAAGAAGTAGGGCTGGCAACGAGACCGAGACTAGTCTCGGTCTCGTCTCGGTCTCGGTCTCGGTTTCAGCACCGAGACCGTATTTTTGGTACCGAAATTCGCCGAGAGTCTTGCTGGTCTCGGTGGTTTCGCCGGTCTCGGTTGTTTGGTTTCGGTTTTCCCTAGAAGAAATATTTTTTTATTTAATTATTATTTAGTAGGTACTCATGTATAGTTTTCATTATATTCACAAGTTTTTTTTTAATCCATTTAAATAGGAGCCATCCTTCAATGGAATTTGAGAGTGCCTTGAAAGAAAGGCAACAAACTATATTTTGACGTTTGGATAATATTTTTTTCCAAAACTACACCTTTTTCCGGAGCTAAAAATAAAATCGGAAAAATTTCGAATTTTCTGAGGTAAAATTTGAATTTAGTAGAGGTATCCTTCAATTAATTTTGACAGTTCATGGCTTGACAAAACCAGTTGGTTTATTTTAAAAAATCGAGCGTTGTATGTACTCTTTTTTAAATATTTTATTTGTTTTTGTTATGAAATAAATTAATTTACACAAAAATGTTATTTCAACTTAACTCAAAAAAGAGCATTCAACTCAAGTGAAAAAAAAACTTGCGAGTCTGTTTTATAAATTTTCTTCGTGCTTCACACAAGACTGCACAAACCGAATTTTTCTTACCTGAAAACTGCCGAGATATCGTAATCTATCTTTTCAATCTAAGCAGGCGTCTTATCTTACATCTTTTTACCACCAAAAAACACGAAAGAAACCAAGGCTAAGGATGAGACCAAGACCGAGACCGAGACCGAGACCGAGACCGAGACCGAGACCGAGACCGAGACCGAGACCGAGACCGAGACCGAGACTCGCCGTGTCTCGTCTTGTTGCCAGCCCTAGTAAGAAGAATTGTAACGTAGATATAATATTTAGTGATTATTAAAAAAAAAACTCCGTTTTATTATTTTGTTTAAAAGGGTAAGGTTTTGTAGTAGCCGTGGCGTGATGGTTAGTGCGATGGACTGTCATGCCGGAGGTCTAAGGTTCGATCCCCAGCCTCGCCACCTATTTATTTAAAAGAAAAACGGCTACTGCCTCTTGCGAGGAATTGACAAATCCTCCAAGAGTATCTCCTGTCACAGAAAAGTGCCGCTCGTTAGCCGTTCGGATTCGGCAATAAACTGTAGGTCCCCTCCATTCCTGCAGACACGCACACAGGAATGGTTGAGAGTTGTAAGTCACTAGGCCCTAGTTCTTCATGAGCTGTTGTGCCATCAAATTTATTTTATTTTATTTATTTAAAAGGGTAAATTTTAACAGCTTGTGCATGCATATTAGGGTGTTATTTCTCCCTTTATGAAAAGTTTAAGCCCTACAGTTAATTTATGAAACAAAAAAAAAAAAAAAAAAAACTTGGCCGATCTCATTAACCTGTAGCAAGTAGAATTTTAAAAGCAGGAGGGGGGGAGGGGCAAGCTTACCTTAAACGACTAGCTGGCTAACAACGATTTTGTTGTTTTTTTTTTTCGAAAATGGATTTAATAAACGCATTCGTAATTTTTATGACCAAAGTGTGTAAGTAAGATGCATTTCAGATTTCCGCCAAAATATCAGCATGCCTTATTAGATATCCATGTATATAGCCTTTTAATGCCTTTGCAAATTTAGCTGCTTTAGTTATAAATTACCAATAAAACACACGTAGTAATGTTCTATTTGAAATGTTTAAAAATCCATTTTTTAGTACTGACTTTTTAAAAATTTGTTTTCTTAAAGCTACATACATTATTGTTAACCGCATGAGCAAATATAAGTGTAATTCAGTCATTGATTATTTTTTAAATTGAGAAATAGAGCAACATAGACACTAGGCGCTAGGTCAGCTTTTATATGCATAAATATCTATAATGCATAAATTTTTATATGCATTAAAGTACAGCATATCACAAAAGGTATCTTTGCTTTACAAAAAATTGTGTGTTTATACATATTTAAAGCTGCTATAAACGATTCGAGCAGCGTTGTGACTATAGAGCTGAGAAATCATTAAATTGGTTTTTCTATGAGTGTTCTAAAATATTAAGGGAAAAGATAATCCACATAAGTTCAAAAAATGACTTAACTGTAACCCGGCGACTTTATGAATTATTTCGATGCCTATAACAGATTAGTTCAAAACACA
This sequence comes from Epistrophella euchroma, assembly GCA_947049315.1. Lineage (NCBI taxonomy): Eukaryota > Metazoa > Arthropoda > Insecta > Diptera > Syrphidae > Epistrophella > Epistrophella euchroma. The sequence continues at coordinate 1,895,154 of OX346247.1, read as the reverse complement.
AAACTTTAAATCATAAATATTTTCTCAAAGAAAATTCAACAATGGAATTAAAACATGTTTTTGGCAAGAAATGTGAATTGGGCCACTATTAAGCTGATAGCCTAATATAAAATTTGGTACAAAAAAAAAAAAAAGAAATAAGACATTATGTTGTCTATTTTCAAAATATATAAAATAAGTTGCTTTTGTTTACCTTATCTGCTGTTATTTTATGCTTTGTAGCACGGTGATGTTTTTGTCCATTTATACCTCATACTCCTTACACAATAAGTCTCCTCCTTTCATAGAGTTTAGTTGTTCTACTTTATCTATATGAAAATAATAATGTTTCTAGAAAATAAAAGCCGCGAAATACACAACATGCTAAGGTACCGTTTTTGTCAGTAAGTTCTCCCCACGCCCATCCCTCTTCTTGTTCTTATCACTCTTAAAGGAACAACTTTTAACAATTAAAGAGAAGATCTCTGGAAGGGTATATAGTGGAAACAAGGACACCCCTCACACCTCCCAGAGAGTAGTATATGTACGTTTTAACAACGCCGAGCAAACAACGGCATTATATTTGCATAGTAGTGGCATTAACACGATAAACTTTGTCCATTCTTTCACGTAATTTGTATGCAAATACGGATGAATAGGAGAAAGTTAAACTATTTGTCTCTCCCCGAAGTCCTCCCGAGTTCTGAGTCTCGATCCCGATACACTGTTAATGGCCACTTAAGAAGATGTTGCCGAGCCACACTGCACGCAAAAGCCACGTCTATTTTCCAAGGACGTGCCTCTCTTTATGTCCTTGCTGTGCTGCTTCTGCCACTGCTGCTTTCTGAAAGTCCATTAGAAATGTTTTCCAAGCTAAACTTTTGAACTTCGCTTGATGATGATGATGATGACGATAGGAGTATTGGTGGTGGTGGCATCAGGAATACAACATGGTAAGCAGGGAGAGATTGATGGGGGGGGGGGGGGGGAGGGTAAATAATCAATGGAAACTGTAGTTGAACGTTGATGCATTTGAACAGCAACATGGCGCAATTAAGAGGGAATATCTAAAGTATCTCAAAGAAACTGTTACATGAATGTTATACAATAAGAATAACCGATGGAGATGCGGAAGACTTTGAAGTACCAACTAGAAATAGACATCCCAGTGAAAGGGCAACAATTTACTTTGATCTTAATTGATAAAGAGCACACAGTTCTTTTTGTCTTACAAATCAATTAGTTTAAATGATATTTCTTGTGGTACTTAATGCAGTGTAATCTCTCTTAACCGAAGCGACAGCTTTCAAAGAAAAAAAAATTAAATACATGATTTTCAATTGTAATAATTCTCCCACAAGGGAACTCTCTTATAGATGGATGCGGACTTGGACGGCAATTTAAATAAGCAATGGATAAAGTGTAACCGGAGCTCTATTTTTAATAGAAAACAATATCATTCCCAAAAAATAGACAGAAACTCTATATTCTTTTAATAATAACATTCTAATCTTGAATTGAATACGGGAATGCAATCAGACTGCACTAGAAAAATTCAAGAATATGGCTTTGATCTTAAGATTCTTAAATTTTTTTTTTTTCTTCTATTTTTCTTATATTCTTCAGTGTTCAGTAATGAGAGAATTCACTGTATTTACCATTATGAAATCATTTTAAACTCAAAAGCTATACCAATTTCAAAGTGATAATCGAATTATCGAAAAAGGACAAACGGAAATTTGCAGTGAAGTGAAACTGAATTTTAAATTAATTGATTTTTAATTCCATGCATTATACCGTATTGGCATTGGTTTAAGTGCAATACAGAATGGGAATTTCAAAAGCATCAACGTGGATTTCGAATTTTAAGAAAAATTCCATTTAATATTTGAGAAATTATACAGAATCTTTTGAGACTCTTAGCTGCTGAAAGCTTTATTAAAAAAAGGTTTGAATCTTTGTTAATGGTTTTATTTTTTATTTGTACGATAATGATGCCAGGATTTGTTTAAGGATATCGATCCTGAATTTTTTTTTAAAGTTTTACATATCTCTTGAATAAATAAAACAAATCAGATGGCACGACAGCTCGTAAGGAACTACATTCATATTCAGAAACGTTTTCCAATTTTATACAACAGTCCAAGTTATAAATAAACATTTTAGATTGTTAGCATACAGTGATCTAACTGTTTATTTAAATTTAGACAACAAAAATGGTTATTTCAGCTCTTGTGTTCAGGGTAAGAACTTTACCATGTTACCATGGAATAAGAATTTCCCGGACTCAAACTAAAGGCAATTGCTTGCTGCTCCATTTTAGTCCAGAAAATTCTTATTCCATTTTTTGTTCATAAATAAGGCAGCAAACTTTGACAAATATTTTTTCATAATAAATAAGGCATATTTTCGACTATTTGAAAATACTTAGACTGTCTAACTAGTCCAAAATCTAACTAATACGACTTCTAATTAGTCCAGTAATTTTGTATGAGTCTTTTTCTATTTCAAGTCATTTTTTTTTTTTGAAAAATTACCACTCCCAATTAAACGGGGGGATAAGGACTACCCCTCCAAAGGATTTTATTCTTCTTTTGACCCAACTTATACTCAAGAACCAGTTTTTTTATAATTAAAATTATACTAATTATTGTTGTTATTTTAATATTGCTTAATTTTGAATATCTGTATTTTTAAAACTGTCTACACAGATGGTTCTAGGATCAAATTGAAGAAAATTTGAAGACTGATGATAGGCGGCTCAGCACCCCTTGAAACAGCTATATCTCCAGCCAAACAAAAATAAAACGAATTAAAATACCTAAAATTAATTCGTAAACAATTGGTGGTAGCACCTTTATGTTGTTGTTGTTTTTCAAAAATTCAATGACATTTTTTTAATAGTTATAAAACTATTTATAATAAAAAAAGGATTTCTCTTAACACAGCAGTATATATAGAAGAACATAAACGCTTTCGAAACTAATAGCACACAAAAGTCTTAAAGTTAGTTTTAGGTTATAAATGTACTCGTCAGCAGCGCCGGATCTATGGGGGGGGGGGCACGTGCCCCGGGCGGCAGCTTCAGGGGGCGCCGAATTTGAGAAGACACTCTCTTTAGTAGACCATCAACACGCACCAAATTTTGAAAACAAAAAAAATTGTAGACCTTTATTTATACCTAGGCATCAGTTAAAATTAAAAAAAGAAATACCTATTTATCTCAATACAAGTAATAAGCACTGAAAATGTAGTTCAAACTATGTTATGTATGCACACTAGATTAAACAAAACTAAAATGTCTGCGATTTATTAATTCCACTAGCTTTCTAGTAAAATAATAAGCCTGGTAATATTTAGAGGTCGCTCAACGCTAATTTCTTTTTTCCATAAAAATTGTATTGAAAGTTTTCTTTTGTTTGCTTCTTTTTTTAGAATTTAAAAACCGGTTAGTGTTCGGAAACGATTGAGACGTGTTCTTAAAGGAAATTGAATTGTCCTTAAAAATGTTCCTAACTAATTATTTAATTAGAGCACTTCTTCCAAAGTTATTAAAATTTGAAGTGGATGGCTAATCCCATAGTTGTTTGGATTTCCTGTTGAAAATATTAGCTGTAATGTAATGAAATAAATTATTGTTTAAGAACAAAAAATATTTAACGCATAGAAAAAAGACAAAAAATAAACAATTAAAATGCCACATTCTTATTGTTATTTCCAGTTCATCAAGCAATCAGTTTGAAGGAAATTTTTCATAAAAATTTTATTTGACAAGCAGTGGTGTTGTTTTTTTATAAATATTTTTATCTCATGAAACTAATGTTTTAGGCGGGAGAGGCAATTTTCTAAAACATCTATTTAAAAAAAAAATCATTATAAAATAACGGCAACGATTACAAAGTCATGCTTAAACTGCTTTTAAAGCCAGAAATACAATCTCTTATTAAGTTTTTAATTAATTAATAATAGTGAATAGTTTTTGAAAGGATTATTTTTAAAATCAAAATTTTGAATACAAAATCTAAGAAAATTGGGTTCAAACTAATTTTGGTTAAAATTTTACGTTATCAAATGGTATTTTGCTTTTAATATCCAAATGTTCCTTTTAATTTTATTCAAACACTGTAATCCAATTCAGTTTAATTTTAAATTAAATTTATTTCAATTTCAATTCCACTTATTTAACTTAATTTATTTAAGTATACAGGTGAGTACGAATAAGACGTAGTCTTTTATGCTTAAAGGCTCTCCAAAACTAACGCGAAACATTCGGAGCGACGACAAATTTTTCGAGTCTCTAAATTTATCACCATGTAATTAATGAGAGTGCCCACACTGCCGCAATGCGAATCTTGGTACATTCTACAGCCGTCACAGATTCCCACCGAATTTTTCGAACCGATTTGGGAGAGCCTCTTCTAGTTTTTGAAAACTTCTAAAGTTATGTCCATCAGAGTTATCTAACTCTGTTTTAACTCACCACTGAAAACCTGGACCTAAGTTTTTGATTTTTTTTTCTTTTCTCCACACAAATTACAAGTCTTAAGATTTTGACGCATTTTATGTAAAACACCCTGTATACTGGTTATATGGTCTGTTATTTATTTTATTATTTATGTCACATGTACATAAAAGCTGCTAAATAAAAAGTTTTCTCCCTGTTTCAAAAAATCCAACCAACAAAGTATAGATATGTAGGTAGGTACCTCTATCTATTATTCAGCTTTTTTTTTAATCATTTACCTCAAATGCTGAAGGGGCGCCAAATCAGGTTTTTGCCCCTGTTCGGAAAAGTCGTAGATCCGGCGCTGCTCGTCAGTGTTTAATTTATGTATGTACGTAACTCGTATTAATAAACCAAGACACTGATTTATATAATATGTATGTAAAAAAAATCTACAATCAGGTCATGGTCTTTTCTAAAACCAGAATAACATAAAAAACCAACCATGAAAACGCCTGACAGCCTTTTTATTTCACTTCTCTATAGAATGACATTTAAAACTAAACACAAACAAAATAATTTCGAGAGACACAATATTGAAATTGCAGGATTTCTTTCACTTCTCAAGACATAAAACTAAGAGAACATCTAAACGAAAATGTAGAAGAAGACAAATTCCAAAGTTTTCATGCCTTAAAGCCAAAATAAAAAATAAAAAAAAAAAAAAAAAAAGTACAAAAAGTACAAAATGTACAAAAACCAAAGCGGCCATCAAACATCATTTTGTACTACTACAATTCACCCGCTTTTTTCACGCCCACTGCACGCAGACAGATTGCTCCTTGTTTTGTTGGGTGTTTTGAGCGTCACCTTGGGCTGCTGTTGCTGTGGCAAAATAGAAGCTTAACTCGTTTTGTGTCATATTTTCCAGATTAAGGTGTCCGACCGGTACAACAGCAGTTTCGTTTTCCTTTTTTTTTATTTTTTGCGGTTGTTTTGCGTATCATTCAATTTCAAATTATCGTTACCATGCTAGGGACAGTTGATTCTGATTGGGGACAGTTGTCATCCTTTGAAGGATTTTGTTTAGAGTGCCCTGGGTGAATTTTTTTATTTTGTCTTGACACCTTTAGATTTTTTTTCCCCTATTCTGTCTAAATTGAGCGATTTGTTGCTTTGTTTTTGATTTTCGTAAACAATGTCAAGAGCCATAATTTTATAAGTAAAATCAAATGCTTCTTCTATTGTTGGTCGCAAAAAGGATTAATCATTAAAAATTAATTTGTATTGTTTCATTTTTCTTGTGACCTTTAAGATGACATTCTTCACATTTGCCGACATCAGCTGTTACATTTGATTTAGCTTCAAAGTTCGTTTTCGTTTAAATTTTTTAAGTAGCTGATGGGTACAATTTTAAATTAATAATATTTCTCCGTCGACATGAAGAGTAAAATAAATGCGAAAACTTTAAGGATTCATCCTCTGGGCAAAAAAAAAAAATGATAAAAAAAATCCAAAAGGATACCTACTTACCTACTCAGACAGTGGGTTTATTTTGTGAATGTAATTTCCGTTGGAACGTTAAGGAGAAAATGATAAAAATGCGACACACGAAATTAAAAAAAAAAAGTGTGAAGACTTGGAAGTTTTAATAATAATGTTTTCAACACTTTATACCAAAGTTTTGCTCTTAGGAATGTTATTTATGTAATTTTTTAACAGTGGTGCTTAAAAATTTTTGACACCTTTAAAATATTCCAAACGTTATGCATTTTACCTAAGACTTAAGCCCAGCCGATTATTGCAATCATTGAATGTGCATGTTACCTAAAATGTTTATGAAGAAATTCATGATGTGAATTGATGATCATGGAAATCGCTTTGATTAGAATATACTGGCCCTTGATTAAATTGCTTCAATAACAGTTTTCCTCACTTCGAACTGCAAGCTTAGAATACATCTCAATTTTCCGGGCTAATGTGTATGTAAGTGGACATCTGTTTTTTTCGACGAATATGAGAATACTGTATTCGGAATCTCTGCCCCGATTTTTATTTCTAAACTATACAAAAACTTTTAACACCGACTGTTACTTGAAAAAATAACTCAAATAGCAGTAAGTAAACAGGAATTTGAACTAGAAACTTCGTATGTCGCACACCAGGACTCAGAAGTAGGTTTATAGAAAGACGAGCAGAGGCATAAAGGATGAAACAACAATTCGTTGCGCAACGTAAACTTTATGGGTTCTTAATGTGTTGATTCTGTCAGTGGCAAAAGTGCATCTTGTTGATTTATTTTTCCAAAAATTACGTATATTATAATAATAATGAGGGAAGTCAACAAAAATGTGACAACAATTCAAAATAAAATTTAAAAAAAGAAAAAAAACTTCATAATAAATGATGGAAGTGCAGAATTTGAGGAAACGGATGCACAGCCTAAGGAGCCACAGCCCAAAAATCTGAAAGGAAACATCAACGGGATGTATAAGTTTGCTGTACATAATAACATTAACAATATGTTGACAAAATACTGTGGGTGTGGAGACAAAAAGCAGGCCTGTGTTTGTGCAGGTGTTTAGAATAGATAATAGCTTCCATCTATACAACTAGGTACAACTGTTCTGTTGGCAAACATCACCGTCAACGTTTTGGAACAACCGCACCGAAAAAAAAATATTGTGCTGTTAAAGTGAAGTTTTTGGTGGAAGCTTAAGTGAGTATAAGGTAAAGATTGGGAGGTATACTCGTATAGTTCAATGTCCTCATTCCTCATGTTCGTGCTAAGAACTTCGTGTTTCTTTTGTTAGCCCTTGTTTTCCTTTTTCTCACCATTAAACTGATTTTGAGTTCTTTCAAAAAGTGTTGCTAGGAAAATTATGTTGTTCTGTCGTCGTCGTGGCTTGAATGATTCATTTTTGGTGAGATGAATCTTGTTTTTGATGTTGATTGTATGCAGATTTGGCGGAAGGTTGTACTGATAACGGCAGCATAGGCAAGCAGCCTTTTTTCAATTCAGGAGAACAGTTAAGAGTCAACAGAGCACAAAATGGAATTAACAAACTTAATAATTGTTGATATAAAAGTATAAAAGAAATAATAGAAAACCATACTTAAAGCAATGTTAAAGTCCGATTTGGAATTAGCGCATCTAAATTTTTAGGAAAAGTATAGTCTGAAGTCTTTACGTAAGTATATGTGAGTTTCCACAGGGAAAATATTTCCAGAACATTCTAAATCAATAAAAAAGTAAAATTATGATATGTTACATTAAATCTCAGAAATGGGAAAATTCTAAAATTTACCGGTAAATGTGAGACTTTCCATCAAAACTTGCAAAAGTTTGTTTTGTTTTCACAATAATTCATTTGGTACTTTCGTCAACAGTTTTCTTGGAGAACAGTATAGTTTGGTTGGCTTGAAGTTGGCAGGACAAATTTGTACTTCTTATAATGGGATAAAGACAGGAATTTGCATTTCTTTTATTTTTTGCATTTTTATTGAATTTCTATTCCGGATTTTGGATGTAATCGCGTGACCTGCTAATTTCACTGTGAAGTTAGCAGGTCATGCCCTTTCTTCAGCAACCGGTAAAGCTATAACATTGAAATTAGGCTCCAAATTTGCAGTTCATTTTCAACCGTTTCAACCGAAGTTAGCAGATCAGTATATGAATTGTTTTTTAAATGAGGAATTCTAAATTTGGTTTTAGGATTTTCTTGAACTGCAAAATGAACTGCAAATTTGGAGCCTAATTTCGATGTGATAGCTTTCCTGGTAGAAAAGGGTGTGACCTGCTAACTTCACAGTGAAGTCGGGGCTAAAATATGTTTTTTTTTTAAATTTTTTTTTAATGAGGTTTTAGGCTTTTCTGGCAGTTCAACTGTTTTAATTGAAGTAAGCAGGTCAGTATAGAATGTTTTTTAAATGAGGACTTTAAAATTTGATTTTAAGATTTTCTTGAACTGCAAAATGAACTGCAAATTTGGAGCCTAATTTCAATGTGATAGCTTTATCGGTTGCTGCAAAAAAGGACATGACTTTCTAACTTGCAGTGTAGTTAGCAGGTCACGCGATTACACCGACTATATTTTGAACTGCAAAATCGGAAATAGAAATTCAAAAAAAAACTGCAAATTTCTGTCTTGGTCTCATCTAAGTGAAAAATTGTACTGCCAACTTCACAGATGTCACCAATTATATGGCCGTAAAATTTTGGAATGGCTTTTACCAATGTTGCTGAAAAAAATTTAAGATAGATTCTTCAGATTTTCTACAATTCGAAGTTTGTTAATAGTTCTGAGTAAATTCGGGCTCAACTTAATTTAATTAAATACCTCATTATATTCTTCTTTTTCAAATCAAAAATGTAATAATAGCTTATCTGCATACTTAAACTCCGGTTGAATCTAATAAGCTTATGAGCTCATTAATTGTGTCGCTACAGCACAGCAAACATTTTGTAATCTAAAAATTTGTAATAATAAAAAATGGGTAACCAAAAATACGGTGGCAAAATTTCTTATAAAAATCTTCTGCTCATTATTTTTTTTTTTTTTTTTTAAATAAACCTTAAAAATGTCTCTCATAACCCAAAGAATCGATTCCAAAATCCCATTTCGCATTCCTTTTTGTATCTGACTGATATGCTAAATTTATTACTGTAAAATTTGTTTGTCTATATATATCCATTTTGGTCTAAGGCATCACTAAATTTCTATCTGGCTGTTAGTATTGAACAACTTCATTATTCCTTCCATATTCCATTATACATAGTATCGACACATTCATATTATTTGATCAACGAGAAACTATTTCTATATTTCTTTTAGAATTATCTTTAATTTTAGTACTTTTACTATGGAGATTTTCAATTAAAGTTGATCAAAAACCAATTATACAAAAATGGAGTAAACAATATTTCTACCATGAATATTGAACACCCACCAATCGAGTTTCTATGTTTCTGGGATCAATGACGAAAAACAAAATAATATGAAATTCATCCAAACGTGATTTCTGATGCTTACCAAGTGTTAAATTAACATCTCGCCAATAATTGCAGTTGACATCCAATTATTCATTTTCGTTATCCATGATGTATACTTTACTATATTTCCTGCTTTTCCAACAAACGAGCTCACCTGGAACAACTTAAAACCCAAGCCCGTATCATAGTCCATCAAATTGCATCATTGGCAGTGGTGAGAATTTTCACTGGTCGCCGCTTTCTTGTCCACTTTTAACCACCAAACCAAGTCGGAGATTGAAACCAATATTCAATTATCTTGTTCATCGATATTCAATTAATTTTGAAAATTTCCTCATGAGCGATGGAACGTAAAAGAAAGAAATTCTAAAAGAACACAGAGGCCAACGAACTAAACTTAATTACAAACAAATTTGAAGTGTGGTTAGCTAGGTAAAATGAAAAGGTGGAGGAAGAGGAGGAAAGGAAAAAGGATCATCACTTTATGGAACCATTCCAAACAAGCTTCTACCAGCGAAAAAATATCAAAGAAGGAAGATGACTGTAATGCTGCTGTGATTTTAGTGTATTGGAAAATTGATTTGTAAAAGAGGTTATAATATTAATACAGGTGTAATTAAAAATTTAATAAGATGGTGGAAGAAATCCCATTAAAAAATCTATGCAAAAGTAAGAAGGAAATAATTGAAAATGAAACGAGGTCATTAACAGACTCGACTGAAAAATAATATCTTAGTTTTACCAAATCAAAATTGTCGAGATGATATTTGTAAAGACTAAACTATTTGCAGGTACTGGGCTCAACGAAGGGTGTTTTGAAAAAATTCAAAAAAAAAATATACGAAAATAATGAAAGATAAACATAGCATCAGTTTTTTAAGCTTTCAGGACCATTTTTGCTGAAACGAAACTTAAATATTTAAGTTCAACATAAGGATTTATATGACAGTTTATAAAAATAAATAAAATACATTTGATGGCACAACAGCTCATGAAGAACTAGGGCCTAGTGACTTACAACTCTCAACCATTCCTGTGTGCGTGTCTGCAGGAATGGAGGGGACCTACAGTTTATTGCCGAATCCGAACGGCTAACGAGCGGCACTTTTCTGTGACAGGAGATACTCTTGGAGGATTTGTCAATTCCTCGCAAGAGGCAGTAGCCGTTTTTTTCTTTTAAATAAATAGGTGGCGAGGCTGGGGATCGAACCTTAGACCTCCGGCATGACAGTCCATCGCACTAACCATCACGCCACGGCTACTACTTATATGACAGTTTACACTAAGGAACATAAGAACATAAGCATTTGAGTTGAACATAATTATTTAAGTTTCAATTCAGAAAATGGACTTAAAAAATGCAATACTTTACAATTCATCAGAAATTTGGTGTTATCTGAACTTTACTTCATAAGATCTGGGCTCTATTGCACCAAAAAATTATCACTAAAGTTCGTCCAATAATTCTTGTCAGTACAGGGAAGATAGCGTATTGCATAAGCCTATCGCATGTAAAAGCTCTAATCGCGATGCCGTAGTATGCATAATAAATCATTTCAAGTTTAATTGAAATTAATCAGCGTTGCCCTCTAATAGGTAAAATTGCACAAATACAATTATGAAAACTAAAAAGAAACAAATAACAAAAAATACCACTTCATTTATTTATTTATAAATAGTTCATTGAGCAATAAAACAGAATCATTTTAACAATAAAAAATAATATTTGCATTGAGTTATAAATTGACTGAAAAGCCTATCTACTTAAATAATTTAAAATATAAAATAACAAAATATTTAATACATGAATACCTACATAAAAATGTGCTTACAAATTTTGTGTAGGTAGCATGAGCCGTCCTCAAAATATTGGTTGCGTCTTTTTTTTAAATGGCAGCCGACGCACAACACCTACAACCGCACCATTTTATTTTTATACTCAAAAAAAACAACACACACTAATTTCAATCATAAAATTTGACCAGTATATTTTTGCAAAAAAAACTTCTGCAGTTTAAAACAACGACAAACGACCACACTTAGTGTTTTTTTGGTCCTAAGAGCTTTAAAAAAAGCTTTAATTCTGAAAGCTCTTGCAGATAAGCAATAGGAAAAGGAGTGTTTTATGTGCGTTAGCTTATACCAATGGTCACACTATATTGTGTGAATACTTTTGATAAACACAAACAGCAAGAGATCATGATCGGTTATTCATTGTGCCTAGCCTACGGCTGTGGGCAAGATAGGTCGCTTAGAAAAGAAATTACAAAAACAATTCCGTGGGAAGTCTGTGGCTTTTGTGTATATTTAAGTGGCATTTCGTTTCGTGGAGTGCCTCGGAATATCAGTAGGTCCCACTGATTTGAAAAAAGCTTTCCCATAAGGCCTGTACTGACAAGTATAAATGGACGAACTATAGTCACTAAGCAACTTACCATAATTAGTCTTTCGATTCTGTATAGCTTGGGGTGATATAATTTCCCCGCACATAATGCATTTGAACCTTGTGTCCGATTTAAGGTTAATAAAAATTATTTCCGCGGACATTGTCTCATCCCGCCTCAGCAAAATCGTACCACGATTTATTATAATTTGCTAAGTGTTGAGTGATGAGTTTTTAATGCAATAGGCCCCTGTTCTGATGCTGAATCTATTATTGTTCAATGTTCATGATCATTTGTTTTACAGTCTTCATAAAATCAGTTGAGACTGATTTGATTACTCTCTGCAGTAAGAAGTTTCGAATTTATAAAGTCAAAAAATATATTTAGATAGCAGAGTTAGTAGGTATACCTAAATAATACCGTCTAATAAAGTCTAGTGATCAAAAAAGTCACTTTCCATTACACAAATGCTTTGAAACAAATAAGTTCAAGGGAGGCAAATTCATTAAAACGACTCATAGAATTCAAAAATATTGACAATGAGCAAATTTTCAAATGAGGACATTTGAAACAACAGCTCTTACATACTTTTATTAAAACTAATTAATTTTAGAAACTAATAAGCCATAGGTGTTGACATTTTCAAATAAAAAAAAAATAATAATATTTAATATTTTGTTTTTAGCCTGAGGTCCTGAATATTTTGTGAGCGAATATGAAAGAAACTTCCCTTTGGCACTGCATAATCTTTTTATTCAAGTCGTCTTATTTCAACGATATTATCTTAACGACATTTTAATCTAATCTCTACTCAACCAGAACACTCCATGATATGTCCTTTGGCCATTTAATTCATATCATCCAAACAATCAACCCCTTCCCCCCCCCTTCCCTTCCCTATTTGGTGCGGTGGTAGCAAATCATGATAGGTTTTTAACTAAACCACAACGATTTATTCGATTAGGGGGGAAAGGACTTTTTAGAAATAACAATTCAAGATGGACATTGTAAGGATTTATGGGTTATTCTGGGTTCTATTGTAATTGGCCAATCGATTTTGTGCTTTATATTGTCCTTCGGCTATGATTTTTCCTACATTTAGATATTTTGTTTGAACTGCATTAACAATAGACAACGAATTCATTGCTTGATATAATTTATACAAAATTTTCTTCGAAGAACTGGATGTAAATCTGGCGCGGGACGGTAGGTTATAAATTGATGCTGGTAAAGGATTTGACAAAGGCGTTATTGTCGATCTTTCAAGTTATGCTTCTCTCGTTTAAACGCTATTCTTCACATTTTTTCAACTTGCAGCATGAGTGGTACATTGTTATATAACTCATTAAAAATAAATACGAGTAACTGGCCGCGTTCACCTACACGTTTTTGACAGATCTAAAAATTAAGTTCGGAAAAACGTAACATTGAACGCACAAAAATATTTTTGCACTCTGAAATCAAAATCTGGAAAGCGATACAAGACCCAGACAATCAGACCGCGCACCAAAAAAAAATTGGATCATGAATTGTTTTATTTGTTGTTTTAAATTTTCAGATAGAAATTTTCATCTGAAAATTCAGAAAAAAAACTTAATAAGACCTTTTCACAGGCACTAAACCGGGATTTAAGTAGATTTACATATCTTCAAATCCCGAAGATTTACCATACAAATTTATTTTCTCAATCTCGAAAATTTGAAATAAATCTTGTTAAATCTTCATAGGTCCAATAGTTTTAAAACTCGAACTAGCCTATAATTTCTCTCACTGAATACATTCATTGGAATGTGGACAAACATAAAATTTTCTGCCTCACATCATTAGAAAGAACGAAATAACGTTCTGATTTCATCAAATCAGTTTTTGCCCTCTAAACGGTGAAGGGAATTTAGGGCTCCTTCGGGATCGGGGCACTAAATTAGCCCCAATTTAGCCCCTAATTCCTGCTTTATTAGATTTTTGAAATTGTGTATTGGGATAGGTGTGATGGACCCAGCTTGACGTCAAGCTGAATCCACCACAAGTTTTAGGGTAAAGGGAATTTGGGGCTCTTTTGGGATTGGAGTACTAAATTAGCCCCAAATTAGCCCCTAATTCCTGCATAGTTACATTTTTGAATTTCCGTTGTGGTGGACCCAGCTTGACGGACCGAAAATAAAGCTTCTTATCTGCTACAATAAAAATTCTCCTATACGAGCAAACTCTATGAACCATATAATGTATGATCGGTTTATGTTATTCTTTTTTTTTTTTTTAATCTCACTCAAAGAAAAATACTGTATGATGGCACATAAATCCATTTTCTAATTAGAACTCCATTAAAGAACTATCTAATTGAAATTTAAGGGAAACATGCCTGGCAATAGTTTGGCATCCTTCATAACCACAAAGTATTTTCATGCACAACACAACCAAAACTTTTGGCAAAATCATAAATAGAAAGTGCAGTTTCGTTCTTTTATTTTCTTTTTTTCTATTCGTGTAAATGTATCTTTTATGACTTTGTGAGTTGGTTATGTACATATGTGTGTGACTCTATATAATTATTTTGGTTTAGCGATTCAACTCGTTGGTTGCAAAGAATTTGTATAGGATATTTCCAAGTCACAACGTTCCCAAGCTTAGGTACTAATTTTACTATGATGCAAAAACAAAATTGAAAAGGATAAAAACTTATCAGTTTCAAAAAGAATAGAGTTAGCCAATTATCTTTAAGAACTCAAGTTGATGAAACATTGTGAAATTGTTGCAGAAAATTTCTAAGAAGTTAATTCAATGAAATTCGCCATTAAAGACCAAGAACGTTTTGCTCAAAGAGTTTTAAACCGCTCCAAACTTGTGGTACCTCTGCAAACTACATGCCATCAACATGCCTTTTAGCGATATCGCGGCCCTAAGACCACCATAATGAACTTTGAAAATGCAACAAAAAAAAAAAAAAAACAAAAATCATTTTTACCGCTCCAAATTTTTTTCATAAGTAAGTCGTTACTGTCTCAATTTTATCAATTTGGTAGGAAAACCTCAGCCCTAACACCTACATAACGCACTTTCAAAATGCAACAAATGTTGTTGACATACAATTTTTTTTTGTCCAAACTAAAATTCGTCAGTCTGCCAGCGATACCGAAACCCTAACACCCCCCCACCATAATGCATTTTCAAATTGCAAGAAAATGAGCGAAGTTAAAGTGTTTTATATCGCTTCAAAGTTTGTGAGCATAATGCTGAGATGTGTCCAAGCTAAATTCCATCGGTCTGGCAGCTTTACCGCGAGCCTAACGCTACCATAATGCACTTTCAAAAAAAAAAGTATTTTGCATTTTTAAAGAACTTTTATACATATGTTGTTTTTAAATAAATACAAAACATCTGATATATATTTTTTGACTACATGACACATGTTCCTAAACTAATTTGAATAGAACCAACTTTTTAATTAGATTTTGCAAAATACGTGGAGCAATGCTTGCAGAGGTCTGTTAGTCTAATTTTAATTAAAACGAAATCGGTTAAAATAGACGTTTTTCTTTTTTAGTTCAGTGTTGTTTCAGAACAGAGCTATGAGCAGAGTATGTTTAAATCACTCCGATTTAATTATGAAACAAACCTGGGCACGGAACTGTCATATCTTTAAAAATATGTAAGTACATGGAAACTGCATGAAGTTGGCCGGTTATTTTGTTTTGAGCCCATGGAGCACGCTCTGAACGCACTCTCAACTCAAAAAGAAACACAAAAACTTAAAAATGAATTTCTATGTAATGCATCAAATAAAATAAAACTCGACATTCTGAAAGTATTTAGCTTCATTTCATTTCATTTCATTTCACATAAAAATGAGGAAATATCCTTGAAAATGAATCAATCTGATTGCTTCATGTCATTGATACATAAAAGTATTATAAGTGTGTATGTGTCAACTCTTTATTCAAGTGCTCCTCGAATAAATTTTTTGTTCAAACAACACAAAAAAAAAAAAAAACGAAGAAAAATTGTAAAAATTTCAATTAAAAATCACAAACATTAACATTGTCAGCAAGGACTTCTTCTCTCGTTCTCCAAATTTGATATTCAACACCTTTTGTTAGGCAGCGTGATATGTAACAGCGATATGTTGTTGATATACCTACGGGCTACATACAGCCTACAAACACACAACATACATACAAATAAATTGCTCTAAGTAAATATTGGGCCTAGGCAAGGTATTGATTGAATTCTGTTCGTTGATGCGTGTAAATGTTTAATTTTCGACGAACAGAATGTTCAATGGTATATACTCATATGATTGACGCCGAGTTTGTTGATTTTGTTCTTCAACACCATCTCCATTTCAATTTGAATGCGTGGGAAACAGTTTTAACTGTTGAATTGAATTTCGAAATTAAATAAATTTTATTCATAGTGCCAATGCAGTGTTGTGTATATTTAGTAATTTTAACGGAAATAAGTCTGCAATTTGTGTAAAATAAAATAAAAGTAAATATTCAGTCATGTATATGTACGTACACTGAACATACACAATTAGGAAAAGTGAAACGGAAATTATTGTTAACTGAAATAATATTTACCCGCCATTATTTTTTAATACTGTTGTAGTTGTCATAGTGGGTGTATTGTACGCAGATAGCAAGCTTGATTATTTTATTTTATGAAGTCCCCTACAGATGTGGTAAAGAGTGGGTGTTAGTGTAAAAATGTAAAAAAGTATAAGTAAAAAAAAAATTTATTTTAGTTGAAAATTATGTTATATAGGTTAGGTATACATATGAATATGCAGCTTGAGGTACAGGAAGTATCCATAGAAACACTGAAATATGGCAGCACTTTCATTGGGAAATACTGTCTAGATGAGTTTATACACCAATGGACATGGACACTAACTCAACAAAGCTCAAGAGTTTTGATACGCTGTAATTTAATTAACTCGATAATTAATTGTTAATCCTCCACAAAATGTAGAATGCATCATAAGTTCCAGTTTCGTAATTTCGAATTGTATTTTTGAAAAATTACGATGAAATTTTTTTTTATAGCTATTTAGATTGGTGCAGGGACATAGATTCTATAAAATAAAATAAATTTGATGGCACAACAGCTCATGAAGAACTAGGGCCTAGTGACTTACAACTCTCAACCATTCCTGTGTGCGTGTCTGCAGGAATGGAGGGGACCTACAGTTTATTGGCGAATCCGAACGGCTAACGAGCGGCACTTTTCTGTGACAGGAGATACTCTTGGAGGATTTGTCAATTCCTCGCAAGAGGCAGTAGCCGTTTTTTCTTTTAAATAAATAGGTGGCGAGGCTGGGGATCGAACCTGAGACCTCCGGCATGACAGTCCATCGCACTAACCATCACGCCACGGCTACTACAGGGACATAAATTCACAGAAAATTATTTGATAAGTAGGTAACGGACTTATGTAATATCCTATAACTCCGTGGGACTAATTGATCTTCTTTTTTTATTGCAAATATATTGCGAAAAGTGCATTGGTTGATTTCCTATTTTAGTTTTTTCAAAAAATTTTGTACAATAATTTATTTTGGTTTTTTTTTGTAAAACTGATCTAGGAATATTTTATTGTCATTTTTGTTATATAAAAATGATCACGCACTGAGTTACTTTTTTTTTTATATTTTAGGTATGTGGAATAATTCGGGCATTTTTTTATTTGTTTTGAATTCTTGTGCATTCTGATTTAATCAATACTTGGCAAAAATTAAGAAATTTTTATTAATTAATAAATTTCAAAATTATATACGAAGTTTTTGAATTGGGGTTAAAGACTAAATTCCTGCGCAAAATAATGAATTAAATTTGAAGTTAAGGAAAACTTATCTACTTTTCATTCATTCAAACCTTCAAAACTTAGGTATAGGTACTTTTGTTATTTTCGATTTCTCAAAAACTGAAAGACATTTAAAGCATCTGGTTTAAAATGTTTGGATAAAATTGATAAGAGCAAAAACAAAAATACTTCTGTGCTTTTGACACCGTAGGCGTTTTTCTTTTTTTGTTCAGAGTTGGTTCAGAGCAGAGCACTGAGTAGACCCTGAGCGAACGGAGTAAACTCTGAGCAGAGTATGTTCAGAGCACTCACCCGAACACTCAATTGTTATATCTGTCAATAATGACATGGAAACTGTATGAAGTTGGCCGCGCTCTGTATTTTACTCGGTCTGCTCGGTTATCTTATTCTGAGCTCATGGAGCATGCTCTGAACGTACTCTGAACGAAAAAATTAACACAAATTTCAAGCTTTGAGCGCTCTGAACTCAAAAAGAAACACAAACTTTTTGTTTGACAGTTCGGGCTGAGCTCTGAACAGCTCTGAACTAAAAAGGAAAAACGCCTCATGTGGCATGTTTTTGAGAAATTAAAAAAAAAAAAAACGAATGGTACTCACATGTCTATTTTGTTATGTTTATGACACAAGAAAATTACCATTCATAAATTAACGCCTTTTTCGGGTTTTTTTTTTTTTAATTCTCAAAAACTAAGAAAGATTTTTAAATCTTGTTTTCATTATTTGACTAAGAGTTGATAAGAGCATTGAATACTTGCAAAAACGGTGGCACTTAAAAACGCAAAATTTTAAAAGCAATCAACTTGAAAAAATTTGTTTTTTTTTTTAAATTTTGACTTTGAAATTTAATTTCCCAAAAAATATTGACTTAAAAAAAATAAAAATTGATTTAAAAAGAAGATAAAAGAATGGAATATTTACTTTCAAAAAAGCTATAAGAATGTCATTTTATAAAGTTTCTTTAATTTTTAATGAATTTTTTTCCATTTTAAGTCCTCCTCGACTCAGGGCAGGAGATACAGTTTTTTGCCTATACAATTTTTTCCTTAAAATGCTCTCAGAAATCAGTCCCTTAAAGATAAAGCATGAACTAGGGATCCTTGCATAATTTGATACTATTGAAGCTGTACAAAATTTAATTTTCTATATCTCTTAAATTTACAATATTAACCAATGCAATGCAACAAATATCAAACGGTAAGATATAAATAAATAAAAAAAATAAATAAATACATAAATAAATAAATAAATAAATCTATACTATTATATAAAAGAGTAACTTTTTTTGGTTGTCAGTCTGGCTGAATGTATGCACTAAACTCACAAACAAACAAAAAAACTCTTTTAAAAAATAGATATAATACAAATTTCACTTATCTGGTATGCTATAGGATACAGCAGAAAAGAAAATTTTTGTTAAATACCGAATAATAAACAAATTAAAAACTTACCACAAAAAAAATCGTATGGAAATTTTCTAAAATCAAGCATGTAGGTATTTTCCTTGCAAAATACTGCTTTATAGATTTTCAACTCACATTTACTTCAAGCTCAATTATTTATAAGGAGGAGTTGTTTTGCCATGGAAAATTGCCTTTTATGGCATGTGGATTTGACGATAAATCGTCAAATTCCATATTTTTGGTGGGCTGATTCCTGGAATCGGCTCAAAAAAAGGTAGGGTAGTATTTTTGTTTTTTTTCTTTTTTTATTTTTAGGGAACATTTTTGGTGAAAATTAAGTGGTGGGTAGTAAAAAATCTTCATCGAAAAAAAAAAAAACGATTCAAGCCATGTGCAGTATAATGTGCCTTGGTAGGTGGGAGCGAGAAGTGAGTTTTGTTTTCACCGGCGACGAATTGTGTTGATGTTTTTGTGTAATAGGGAAAAGTTCAAATAAAAAAAAAAAAAAACATCAACGGTAGGGATTTTCTCTTTAGTAAGAAATAGTGGTATGTGAGAGGTAGGTATAATATTTGCAGCAAAAATAAATGTTTACTACTGAAATTGTTTGGTTTGGTGGTGAGTGTTTGCTGGATATGGTAAATGGAAACGAACTATAGGCAAGGGCGTGCACAAGGAGGGGTAATGGGCATTTAATGCACCCCTAATAAAAATTATTTTTAATTTTTTTTCTGAGTAAATTAAACGATCTCAAGAGCGCACGTAAATAGGATGGGGGATGCTTATATTACATGTAAATCGGCTTAGTTAATTCACAACTTGAGTTCAATTTTTGGATTTTAAGGTAAGACTGAAATTGGTTGGTTTGGCGGTGGGTGGTTGGTTTTTTAATACTTTATTTAGGTTAGGTACAAATTTTTTCATGAGAATAAGTGATGGTGGGGTGGTAAAAATATGTATGCAGGTTTTTTGGCAGTGAATTATTCTTCATCGTCAAGAAATAAAAAAAAAAACAAATCAAACCATGTGCAATGTGCCTTGGTAGGTGGGAGCGAGATAGTGAGTAGAGTTGACTGTTTTCGCGTTTCGCCGTCGACGAATCGTGGTGATATTTTTGTGTATAGGAAGGTATGGTAAAACAAAACAAAACATAAACAGTCGGTAGGTATTCTCTATAGTGTAGTAAGAAATGATTGGAGTAGGTATAGGTATGAGTAGGTAGGTATAATAGGTATTTGCAGCAGAAAAAAAATGTTGGTTTATTAGCGGTGGGTGGTTGGTGATGGTGAATAGAATCGAACTTATTTAGAGGCAAAGGCGTGAACAAGGAGGGGTAAGGGGGCATTTGCACCCCTTATACAAATTATTTTCATTTTTTTTTTCTGAGTAATTACACAATCAAGGACGCACGTAAATAGGATAGGGGGATGCTTATTACATGAAAATCGACTAAATTTACAACGTGAGTTCTAATTGTTGGATTTTAAGGTAAGACAGAAATTAGTTGGTTTGGCGGTGGGTATTGGTGAAGTTAAATGGAAACGAACCTATTTAGAGGCCAATGTGTGCGCAAGGAGGGGTAAGGGGACACTTGAATCACTAATACATTTGTTTTTCTAATTCATTTTGTTGAGTAACTACACAGTCAAGGGCGTAGGTAAGCAAAGGTGATGTGGGGGTGCTTATTACATTCAAATCAGCAAAATTTACACCTTGAGTTCTAATCATCGGATTTTCAAGGTTCGAGATTTTAAACGAAGATTAAATGTAATGTGGGAACACAAGAAGACAAAAACGTGCGCAAGGAGGGATCTGGTTTCCAGAATCGGCTCAAAATTTTTTTTTTTAGGTAATACCTACCTACCTAAATATGTATTTTTATTTTAATAGGTAGGTACCTACTTTATTTAGGTAGTACAAGTGGTAAAATTTTTTTGATGTTGA
This sequence comes from Epistrophella euchroma, assembly GCA_947049315.1. Taxonomy (NCBI): domain Eukaryota; kingdom Metazoa; phylum Arthropoda; class Insecta; order Diptera; family Syrphidae; genus Epistrophella; species Epistrophella euchroma. The sequence goes on along the minus strand of OX346247.1, from coordinate 1,874,190 downwards.
TAAGTGGTTGGTGGGGTGGTAAAAAATGTATTCCGGTTTTTTGGCACGGAATTATTCTTCATAGACGGCAATAACCCTTGCTGGGAAAAAATGCTTCGTTTTAAGAATATGATAGGTATATGGTAGAGAAGAAGAAAAAATTTATCTTTTCATTGATAAATTATTAATTTCTTTGTCAAGTGGTTACTAACAAAATTCACGGTCGTTCGTTCCTTAGAGGGTAATGGGAGGTAGGTATAACATAACATACAAATAGTCTGATTTTCAAAGTTGTCTTAAAATTACACTATAGGCAGGCAGGTAGGTTCATAATTAGGTGCATTACATTTTTATTCAAATGCAAGCCCACACAACCCACACACATAATTACTTTGACTTCCAAAAAATTCCGTTAGACACAAAAAATAACATTTCTAGACAAAAAGCAACAAAAAACAACCATCTGTCAAATGCCATGTCAAGAGAAAATATCAGAGATAGATCGCTGATTATCATAAGATCAGATATCGCGACTCCACAAGATATTTCATGGCACGATGAACAATCTGAAATTAATTATCTACTGTGAAGTCGGTGTGTAACATAAACAATCGGAATGGATTGCTCAGGGGACTCATTCCGTAAAACGATTATCACCCAACGATAACGTTTCGACGATAGTCCTGCTTCACGTAACCAAAAAATGACTATCGTCTTGACGATCAAAAATATTTGCTTCACGTAAGTCGATTATAGTCAAAACCATATCTTCAAAACGATGGCTTTTGGACGATACCTAAATAGGTATCGTTTCGCATTTGTTTTCATGATTGTATGTAAGTTTCTACGCCACTATAGTTAAATGAGTGAAATAATTTACTTATTTTGGAAAATGACAAAAAAAATTCGAGAAAAATACAAATTATATGAAAAATTAAAAAAAAAAAAAAAAAAAAACTATTTGCCAGTTTGTCAGCAGGGATCGAACACCCAACCTCTCGGTTAAGAAGCAAGTACCTATCCCATTGCGCCACCATCTGATGTAAATTTCTGCCGATTTCTTGGATTTATAAACAAACCGTGCACTTAAGAACTTCGTTCTAATAACGCATTACGCAATATTTGCAGCTGATCTATATCTATACTTCTATACTATTATATACAGAATAATAAACAAATTAAAAACTTACCACAAAAAAAATCGTATGGAAATTTTCTAAAATCAAGCATGTAGGTATTTTCCTTGCAAAATTCTGTTTTATAGATTTTCAACTCACATTTACTTCAAGCTCAATTATTTATAAGCAGGAGTTGTTTTGCCATGGAAAATTGCCTTTTGTGGCATGTGGGGTAAGGGATCGGGGATTTGACTGGTTCCGGTGTAATCCGGTTCGTCAAATCAAATTTTTGGTGGGCTGATTTTCTGGAATCGGCCCAAAAAAAAAATTGTTTTTTAAGTAGGGTAACATTTTTGTTTTTTTATTTTTAGGGAAAATTTAATGTGTAGTTAAAAATCTTCATCGAAAAAAAACAATTCAAACCATGAGCAGAATAATGTGCCTTGGTAGGAGGGATTTTCTCTATAGTAAGAAATGAGTGGAGTAGGGTATATATATGTATGTAAGGTAGATATAATATTTGCAGCAGAAATAAGTGTTTGCTACTGAAATTGTTTGGTTTGGTGGTGGGTGTTTGCTGGATATGATAAATGGAAACGAACTTATAGGCAAGGGGCGTGCACAAGGAGGGGTAATGGGCATTTAATGCACCCCTAATAAAAATTATTTTTAATTTTTTTTTCTGAGTAAATTAAACAATCAAGGGCGCACGTTAATAGGATGGGGGGTGCTAAATCGGCTTAGGTAATTCACAACTTGAGTTCTAATTGTTGGATTTTAAGGTAAGACTGAAATTGGTTGGTTTGGCGGTGGGTGGTTGGTTTTTTAATATACTTTATTTAGGTTAGGTACAATTTTTTTCATGAGGATAAGTGATGTGATGGTGGGGTGGTAAAAATATGTATGCAGGTTTTTTGTGGCAGCGAATTATTCTTCATCGTCAAAAAATAAAAAAAAAAAAAATTCAATTTCTGAATAATTACACAATCAAGGGCGCACGTAAATAGGATAGGGGGATGTTTATTACATGAAAATCGACTAAATTTACAACGTGAGTTCTAATTGTTGGATTTTAAGGTAAGACTGAAATTTTTGTTGGTTTGGCGGTTGGTGGTTGGTGACGGTGAATGGAAACGAACTTATTTAGTTGCAAGAGCGTTCACAATAAGGTGTAAGGGGGCACTTGAATCACTAATACATTTGTTTTTCTAATTCTTTTTGTTGAGTAACTACACAGTCAAAGGCATAGGTAAGCAAAGGTGATGTGGGGGTGCTTATTACGTTCAAATCAGCAAAATTTACACCTTGAGTTCTAATGATCGGATTTTCAAGGTTCGAGATTTTAAATGAAGATTAAATGTAATGTGGAAACACAAGAAGACAAGAACGTGCGCAAGGAGGGATCTGGTTTCCAGAATCGGCTCAAAATTTTTTTTTTTAGGTAATACCTACCTACATATGTATTTTTATTTTAATAGGTAGGTACCTACTTTATTTAGTGGTAAAATTTTTTTGATGTTGATAAGTGATGCGTGGGGTGGTAAGAAATTTATTCCGGTTTTTTGGCACGGAATTATTCTTTATAGACGGCAATAACCCTTGCTGGGAAAAAATGCTTTGAATATGGTAGGTATATGGTAGAGAAGAAGAAAAAATTTAACATTTCATTGATAAATTATTAATTTCTTTATCAAGTGGTTACTAACAAAATTCACGGTCGTTCGCTCCTTAGGGGGTAATGGGAGGTAGGTATAACATAACATACAAATAGTCTGATTTTCAAAGTTGTCTTAAAATTACACTATAGGCAGGCAGGTAGGTAGGTACATAATTAGGTTCATTACATTTTTATTCAAATGCAAGCCCACACAACCCACACGCATAATTTTAGGAAAATAATTGTCAACGTTACCTGACAAAAAAAACGTCAATGTTACCTGACAAGTAACATGGATGGTGTGTAGGGCTCTTTAAGCTGAACATTTTTCGAGTGCTGATTTTAAATCATCTTTTTGATCGATATTTGGTTGTCATAAGGTTTTACTAAAGAAGACCCGGGCAACGCCGGGTTTTATCGGCTAGTAAGTAAATAAATAAATAAATAAATAAATAAATAAATAAATAAATAAATAAATAAATACATAAATAAATAAATAAATAAATAAATAAATAAATAAATAAATAAATAAATAAATAAATAAATAAATAAATAAATAAATAAATAAATAAATAAATAAATAAATAAATAAATAAATAAATAAATAAATAAATAAATACATAAATACATAAATAAATAAATAAATAAATAAATAAATAAATAAATAAGTTAATAAATAAATAAATAAGTTAATAAATAAATAAACGTAAAATTTTGAAGAAGAATAATTTGAGAAATTTTATTTTTAATTTGATTTGAAATAAGAATAAAGGAATAAATTTCTGGTTAAAAAAAAAAAAAACCAATTCAAGTGTTGATTTTTCATTTTTTAGACAATTGCCCAAACAGGGGAAATGAGGTTAGGATAAAAAAAATGGTATCAGAAAGAGTTATCAAAAATTCCTTTGTGTTGAAATTGTAATATTTAGTTCCTGTGCGAAGGTAGAAGGTACATAAATAATAATTCAAATTTTAAGTGAAGATTATTTTATTATTAGGGTATAGGTATAAATAGTTAGGGTATAAATACTCAAACATTTTTTTATGAAAAATCACTGACGCCATTGCTATGGTTATGACAATTTGCTCTGATCACGGCGGTGGAATTGACTTAGAGGATTTGTAATTATGTCAGAATCACAATCGACCAATGCAGTTCGTATCGGTTTAGGTTGATGTCACATTTAATAGCTAAAGAGTTACCAAAACAAAAAAATTATTGTCAACGAATTTGACGTTTGCCGCATAACCAGTATGTATCCATATATTGACCAAAAGTCCAGAAAAAAGTACAACTTTTTCATTCAAACAAACAAAACCCAAAAGCATTCTCGTAACCGCCTGGTCCCGTGGGTATTATATCCTCTACGATTATGATTTTTTGGAATTCCATTGAGATCCAAAAAGTGTCTATTTTCATGTAGGTACTCACCTGCATATAACATCTAATTAGTCTTTTTAAATGTGTGCTCTCTTTTTTTTTTTGCAAATTTCACTATTATCTTAATAAGTGATCAGTGATTATTATGTCCTTAAATATGTGTTTTATATTCACCAATAAATCATACAATATCCTTTAAGCACCCAACCCGTCTTAAATCCCCAAATGGCATCCGTTTCTGTATACAACAACCTAATTCGTACGAGTGAACTTCTCAAATTAATATTTGTGCTTCATAAGTTTCGCCTAGAGAAGCTCCCTCTTGCACATAAATCTTAATTTAATTTTCCTTCCAAGACCTTAAATCAACATTTCTTATAATCCACACCCGCCACCACCTCACTCATTACAATGCAAAGTTTCTGTGAGAGCCCCTTGTCTCTACCGCAACTCGTTCCTAATTTTCCAGCTGCTTATGGTGTGCTATTGGCTGGCCCACATTCTTGCCTCGAAAAGTGCAAACGTTGGGCAGATTCATCGTTCTATTTTTCTAGGGTGCTGATGTTGAGATTCCGATATAACGTCATCATCAACGATGACGAGTGTGTGATGACAAGCGGACGTTGCCATTAAATGCGACTCGACTCGAAGAAATCATAATAACGAGCAATCATATATTGCGATTTCCAGCCCGCTTGCTCCTCCTCCGCATCTTCCCGGCAACGCCAACTTTCCTGCTTCCCTGCACTAAGAACACACATAAGCTACATAATTAAATGAAAACTATTTCAAAAGTACTTAACGTTCCATAAATCCGTAAAAACTCATAAACTATGATTTTATGCTTGCTCAAATATTGCTCCTCGAGAAGATGACGAGCAAGGGGTTCAGCTTTGGCTTGTGGCTGAAGTGCTGTTCCCTTACCAAGTGACACGTATCCTAAAAGGAGAATCGGTATAGGGGAATGGTCCTTCCTTTAACGACTCTTGTAAGACCTATTGCAAACTAAGTCGTGTGTACAACATGCTTCTGTTCGTGTCTAGTCTAGCACCCTGTGCCTTGCATGAATTCCACACACATGTCCCTACTAGAAGTGCGACTCCAGCCCGTTCCGTCCACCGCCGCCGTTCCAACCCAGCCTGGAGTTTTGATAGAGTAAATTGCGTTTAATTTTCAGAAAATCTAATTTAAAGTGCAGAAAATTAAATTTGCATTCAGTCTGTATATGACGACGACAACGATGAGGGAAACTTTTCTCTGGAAATTCCCTGCAAAAGACATCTTGTGAGCTGCTTGAGTCCCGCACTTCTGATATACTTCTGATGGTACGTCCTTCTGGGGTTTTGCTTAAGTGTAAAGTGAAATTCTCATCTGGTATTCTTTTGTAGGAGAAAGTTAATGGCAAGATGAAGAGCGCTCTCAAGATGGCATACATAAAACACAACATATGCGCTCGGGACTCGGGAGCCCCTATGCTACTTTATTTCTGTGCAGAGGCAGGGCTAAGCATGTAGTAAATATATTTTCTTTTTAAACTGCGTCAATTTGTTCGCATCCTTAAACTCTCCTTATTTTTTTCATTTCGAACGCTAACACTAAGAAATACACTCCTGAATCCTTGAATTATGCACTCAGCTTAACGTGACCAAGCTGATAATTTACGCATGTTTATTTCGCATTCTGCCCATTAAGTCATTAAAAGTCAGTTGGTTGAAATTTGTTATATATATGTAAGTGACCTTGCAACTTATATCTGGAATTTTTAAGCTTCAATGATTTCCGGAAAAAGTTTAAACATTTTAATACTTTTGCATAAGTTTTTGCTTACGCATAAGTTAGAGGCCAAAACTGAAAATTTCCAATTTTTCTTTTAGATTTTCTGCACAAACACAATTGGTAAAGTGAGATTCTAGATAAATCTTCAAATTTTTCGGACATTATAACTAAATAGAAGATAAGGTTTCGTGCAACCTCTCATGGTTTGAAAACATTTAGGGAAGATATTGTATCTTACTGTTTTCTTAAAGGCTGATTTCCAATGGCGCGTTCGCGTTAGAGACGCTTACGTATACGTTTACAAGCTTTACGAACGCGTCGACATGACAGACGACTTGCAGAGAACCTGAAAATCAAAATGAACCTACATAACAGTAATTTCGAATTCCTTTCAACAAACGATACCATTATTTTTTAAACAAAATCGATTTTTTTCTTTCAATAAATTGTCCAGAAAACCCGATTTTTTCTTCTAAATAAATCGATTGTTTTGTTGAAAGGAATTCGAACATTAGTTTAACTGTCAAAACGCACGCTAAAGTTGATTTTTTTCAACTTTAACGTCGAGGTAGCTTATGTTACGTTGGTTTGTGTACATGCTAATAGGTGCCAAATCGTAACATAATACCCAACGCGTCATTGTAAACAATTTGCTTAAATTGCTATGTGTGAGCTTTCGCGTTGAAAGAAAAATCTGTCAAAGCGACGCCCAACGCGGCATTGGAAATCAGCCTTTACATTCTCTTGTAAATAAATAAATGTTAATCTTAATCTAATAGGTTCTAGAAACTAAAATTTTCATTTAACTCATCTTTGGTCTTTTTTTGAAAAATGAGATTTCTTGATTAATATCGATTTTCTTCCTAAACGTCGAAACAACGTTCCTTACTTTTCATGCTCTATCCAATCCAATTTGTTATAAAATATTTTTAATCCTTTCATTAATCAAAACTATTTAAGTTCTAACAAATTCCTTTAATCATTTCCTTCATAATTCCATTTTTTACATTTTATTCTTTATAAATTCAGCCTTGGAATATAATTCAAGATTCTTATAAAATATTTTATCATGCTCATAATTAGTGTCAATCCGAGAGTGGTCTTCATTAGAAAATGCACCAGCAATATCCTGCGAATGTGATTGTGAAATGAATTCAAAAGGTAATTAAAAAGTATTTAGCGTGTTCTTTCAAAAACAAAAAAAAACAAAAAAAAAAACAAACCTTCCATAAATCTTTTTTCGCTGTTGCAATTTATCTTCGGTATCCTTGAAAAAGTATCTCCGTACACCACTCAGATAGCTATGAAAATATTCAGGCCAATCAATAGAACACAAATTGAAGGGTAAAATAGTTCGTTCGCCATCTTTTAGTATGCGATCCAACTCGACTATGTTTCCATTTGCGAACCGCCATTCTTTTAAGCCGAACCACGACATCATGTCAATTACTTTAGCGATCTTTCGGTATGATTTTGTGTAGCTACATACAAAAATTTTAAAGAGAAAAAAAAAATAAACCTTTTAAACGTAAATCACTTTTAGCTAAAGGCTATGTAATGTCTGTGTATAGAAAACAGCTTACATTTTCTTCTGTCCAGTTGCCATGGCAATTAAATCTAAAATATAGCCCGGGACGTTGTGGAGCAAAAATGTTAGAATACGATGCACCGGCTTCGATGGAATTATAATGTACGAGAAGCACCTGGAAAATACAAATGGATGACAAAGTGTGAAATGCATATAGGTACACAAACAACACACGGAAAGATGCTTCTATGTGAAATGAAAGGATGCTTAATGGCAAGTACTGAAAACCCCTTCTTCGAATAAATAGTATACGATACGAAACCAAACCCAAGTGCAGACCGCATACGAATTTTAGACAACCCATTCCATATGCTTCGGGCTGATGGGCATATTTAATACAGTTCGTAGCGAAATAATAAAGCCAATGAACAAAAAACTTGAAAAATTGAGACTTTGGAATTTTGGATCAGTATAAAAATTAAAACATAGATTAATAAATATTATACCATGATTTGACAAACCTAGAAATTTATAATTTGAGGTTAAACTTTTAAACATTTTGTGGCATAAATGTCGGAACCTACGTATATTTTCTGGCTAATTTTGGGTGGGGGAAAATTAAAATGACACGTGACATTAAAATTTCCCGTAATTCCACAGATTCAAATGCTTCCTATGTATAATTGGCCTTTTAGATGTTAGGTCCAGGTTCACAGTCGAAGCGGTCAATATGGGAGACAAAGTCTCAATATCTCAGTGCACACAAACCTGAACGAATGGCACTTAAGGCCTGGCCAAACAGAGCGCGGGCCGACGGGACGGTCAATACTTTGCCAGGGGATAAGGAACGCGGCGCTTAATTTTTTTTTACAAAGACCGCTAAACCGCACTATTTGACCAGGCCTTTAAGTCTTCCATATTTTAAAAGTGAGCCCAAAGTCATAATTCCCATATTAATTGCCGCTTATAGGCTCTCCCAAACCAACGCGATTAATCGCTGCGACAATAGAAAACAATAACAACAACGTGTATTTTTGCTTGACAACCACGTGTTGTTATTGTTGTTTTCTTTTGTCGCAGCGATTAATCGCGTTGGTTTGGGAGAGCCTTATACCTTGCCCTTAAAATCTGAGTAAGTGACACTTAAGTGGCCAAATTGTGAGCCAAATATTCAGATAAATGTGACTTAAAACCGGATCTTATATCTTCTTTTCCAATACTGATGAGTTCTTGTTCCTAAAATTAGCATGAAAAAACTCCCCATCAATACAACAAAAGTTACGCGAATGCCTTTTGCATTGGAATCGTGTAGTATTAAACAAAATCCGAGGTTTGAATCCAACTTATCATTACTGTGATGGAAAAGTTAATAAAAGTTATTTTCGTCCATTGGTCTACGTGCCTACGTTCTGTAACTCTCACATCGGTAAAAGTAGTCGCGAAATGATAGAAAATGGAACAAAACTTGTGTAATTTGTTTCAGTTCTCATCGTTTCTCGACCAATTTTATCGATGTGAGAGTTACAGAACGTAAGCACTGGTTTCAGATTTTTGGGCGATAACTTTTGTAGATGAGAGAATTACCTATGCATTTGACGCTTGTATAAAAAAGACTTTTTCACACGCTGAGTCGTCCTTTATATTTTCTATAAATAGGAGCCACACTATTTTTCTATCCCTACATCCGCAGTCACAGCACAGTCACAATATTCAGAGACGACCGCTTAACCATATCATACTTAAATCTATATTTTTTTCGGCTCTGTGAAATAACTCCCCAATGAAATAACCCCCTAATCCAAAAATGAAATAACTCCCCAAAATTTTTTTTTTTTTTAAGTCCCAAAATTCAAAGATGAAATAAATTCCCAAAAGCCCATGAAATAAGTCCCCAAACAAAAAATGAAATAAGAAGAAGAAATAACAAAACTACGGCATATAAACAGTGAAGTATGTATTGGGGCATGCTGCCCCCTGCAACCCCCCTGAACCCCCCTGCTAGGCCAACTATATTGGGGATTTATTTCATTTTTGTTTTGGGGAGTTATTTCATTGGGGAGTTATTTCACGGAGCCATTTCAATTAACAAATATTGAGCGATTGGGGCTATTTAAAACTCCTCCACTGTTAACGTGCTCAAAGCAAAGGTTAGCAATCTAAAACTTAAAAAAAAAAATTCACCGCTCAGTGCTCACACTTTTCGATTTGTTAGACCCGACCTCGATCATTGTGTAAAAAACAACAGGCAAGGCAAGGTATAAATTTTCCGTTTTGTGAAGCATTATTTTTGTCTTTCTTTTTGTTGTGTGTTCTTTCCTTTTGGCCATCCATCCTCTGTTCTGTTGTTCATTTCTTGGAGATTTATGTGGGGCTAGATTCCTAGAGTATCGATCCCTCCGGAGAGACAAACGCTAACCACCGCACCATCATTGGCATTCTCAGCCCATTGCATTGTACCATATTGCTCGTGTCCCTGTCCATGTTCTATGTTCGGTCTAATGTTCCGGCTAAAAATGCACACGTGCATGCATCTACGGATGATTGGAGTGAAAAAGAGAGAGAGAGCAGAGCAGACCATGCAATGCAATGCCAGGCCAGACAAACACACACACAAACCAAAAATAAAAAAAAAAAGGAGTGCGCGCAAAAGAAAATTTATTGATCCTGGCGGACTTACCATAAAGCCTTGTCAAACGGTTCGTGGAATCCCCTGCGGGCTAAGTCCATGTACTGACCCCACGTCAGATTGTTACCGCTGAAAATATAATTGTAGACCGGTATCTCAGTTGTATCGGATTTTCGCATTTGAAACCTTTTCAAATCGAAGAAAAAAAAAAAATTAAAAACAAAAGTCATGTTAGGATATTCACGAGGAGCAAGAAATTAGCGGCTAATGAAAATAAATGACATTAAAAAAGACGTAAAGGACATTTACTCACCTTCTGGCCACATCCCAAGCACAAGCTATCATAGCATTGACACAATAATCCGCCGGGACGAGGTTGGCCTTGCAATCCGCTCTGCCATGGATACACCGGACGAGTCCTTTAGCCGACCAGGTACACACTCCGGATGGTCCGTACAAATTATCCGTCCATCCTGGGAGAGGCTCCTTGTAGGTTGACATAACTATTATGGATGAGGATACAAAAACCGAAAATGTTTACAATATATAATGTGAGCCAAAGATAGTATAGGTATAGATGCTACTCTCTAACAAGAATTTTCAAAAATGCACCATTATGACGGGAGGGGGTTGGGTTTTGTGTTCTTTAGTATATTGGCCTAGAGCTAAAGCTGTAAAATTTTGTATTCTAATATTTGAAAAGTTTTCCGGTTTAATTTGCATTATTGCGCTTTTACAACATCGACTCGACTGTCCCGACTAACTCAAGGGAGTTAAAGAGCATCGCAGTTATAGAGTGGACCCTCATAAAGAAGTTTTACAACAATGTCCTCTTTAGATATAAACTTTCTGGAAGATAAGCATACTGACGCTGCATATTTGTGGCTTTACACAACGCGATCCAATAATAATAATTGTTGTGCTCCTTCGCCTCCGACGTGTTGGCTTCCTTGTTGTTGCCTTATTTGCAAAGTGAACATTTTATTTAAAGTTCTTGGAAACATAGTTCGGAAAATTTCCTTTCCAAATGTGTATAGCAATTTATCTCAATTAAGTTTATTCCACAGAGAGAGCGTAAATATAAGAAGAAGTGTTATCTTTTCTTCTTTTTGTATTTTAGCTATGTTCAACTTTTCTAAATACTTTCGAGGGAGAATCGAAAACTAATTTCTACTCGTTCTTAACTTTTTATCTAAAGGCAACTTTAAAGAGTAATAACCCTTCGTGAGCAGAAATATTGTGACAGCGAATGTTAGGTGCACTTAATAGATAAGTTATATACCTATAATATCATTTTGACATGTATGGAGATATCAAAGGCTTTTGAGACTCAGAAAGTTGTTTTAAAAACAAACCGAGCATTTATATTTTGGCAACAGAAGTATGCAGAAAATAGATTTGTTTGTATGTTCGAGCAAAGTCTCAAAAACCACAGGTCCGATTTCAATTTAGAAATTCATTTTTGTGTTTGAAAGCTGTACCTGAAGAATTGATATTTACGAGATATTTAAAAAAAATTAACTATTAAATGGCGGAAAAACAAAAATAATTGATCCAATTTCGAAAATTCATATTTTTATAAAATTCAATTTACTCAGTGGATGGACTAAGTGTCAATATTTTTTCAAAAATTTGTTATTTAAAGGATGAAGTGGGATTAACAGAATCTTAGCGGACCCATTTAAAAAAAATGTACCCCACCTTTCCAAAACTCGGAAAAGGAAAAAAGTGATATCGGGAATTTCCCCCTGATTTCAGGTTTGTATAAAAGCCATGGTGTTGGCCTCCGATTTCTAGACTTCAAATTGAGATTTATATAATTTGAAAATGTTAAATTTAGTTCATTTAAAAAGTGCCACTCCTCTCATATACATAGATTGAAGGACTAACTAAGCTGATTTACCTGAAATCTTCCGAATTTATTATCGGTGGTTTTAAGTAGTACAATCCGCCCAATGGCACGCCCAAATTTCTTATACGTATTTAAATTTTCTCCGAAATCAATGTTATAAAACAAAGATTTTGAAATTAAGATCTCTTAAAGCTAATAAATATTATGCATAATCTTTAAGCCCATTTTTACACCCCCTACCACGCCTACTTTACACTTCTTTAAAGTTTCTTGAAAGCTGATGAACATTTGTTGACATAAGACCTTCGAAGGACGATATTTTTATATCATACTAGTTGGCCTAACCCGGCTTCGCACGGGTATAAAAAATCGAAAGAAAAAAAGCAAAATAAATTCGTAAATACTACAGATTTTATGATAACTACTCAATGTCGAAATTTAAGTTGGCTCTAAATATGCTATATTCTAACTGGATGAATGACGAAATTACAAACAATCATCGTTTCACAAATTAAGTATTAAATAGGATGAGGATTTCTTTGTACATCAATTTCCAGTTAAAAACTAAAGGACTTACTTTGTATTTTGACAGTTTTTGTGTCAGAAATAGAATATATTTGAAATTATTCAATTGAAGGGTAATTTTTCCACCCGTTATTCAAAAAAAGCTTTCTATTAGCACTAATCCCATACTGCTCTACTCAAAAATACTTACAGTTCCAACACTACGTGTTCGTTGTTAATTATCCATTTGATGCTCCCATAAATATTGTGGGTGGTTACTTATACTCATCCAAGTTTCGTTCAGTTTTGCTTTCGTAAGTAAAAAAAAAACTATTCTGGTTTGTTGATTAAAGTGAGCTCTAATGACAGACTGAAGCCACTGTTGTCAAATTCGATGCAATTTGACTTTTGTACTACGCAAAATATTTTTATGAATCACGGTTGCGCCGCGCATTCATAATTTTGGTAATCGTGAATATGGCAAAAGTGACTCTTACCATCGGTCGTCGCGGTCGGACTCAGTTTTCGGGGGCAATTTTCTTCATCAAAATATGTTTTCAGAAACAGAAACATACAAATAATTTATAACATGACTTACCCTTTGAAAAAACTTAACGCACCTTCCCATTTTGTATCAATTACTATTTCTTATTAATGTAATTTTTAGCATGAACGCCATTATGGAGGCCAGGCTTACTTTTGAGAAATATGTAGCCCTGAGGCCCAAACCACAAAATGACGAATTTGAAAATATCAGGAAAACTACCCAACTCAACAAATATCATGTTTTTATTTTGAAAACAACCAAAAATTGAATGAAAATTTGATTTTTAATTAATCTGTTAAAATATCAAGAAAAGCAATTAATTCATTAAGTTCCAAATATTGTAGTAGAGTTTAATATTTTTCCAAATGATAGTTTTTCTTTTATTCACAACTCACAAAAACGCAATGTTAGCTCAAAAATTTCATTTGAGCTGTGTGTTGTGTCGTTTTTCTTCCGAACTGACGATATATTTTGTCGTTTTTAACACAATTTTTAAAAATATCTAGCCTTTAATTGATTTCTTATCCGTCACCTCTACCTTACCTTAAAAAAAATTGTTAAAATCAAGGAGACCATGTGTTAAAAAAATCAATGGAGGCACACAAATCTATCTCCTTGTTCTGACATATTCATACAAATCAGAGTGAAGATTGGATTGTGTCTGTGAAGTTGGACATCATCGTTCATGGTCAGTTTAGCAGACATATGTAACCAAATTTTAAATTATTTTGAGCAAAAAAAATTTAAAAATTTGTTTCCTCAAAATTTTGACAAAATTGAGAAATTTTTCTGAGAAATAATAGCTGCATTTTATTTTCCTCCAGATCTGATCCAGATTGGATTTTGAAACATAAATATAAGTATTACAAAAACAACACAAGATCCAGGTCTGCCTTTGGATTTGGATTTCAAAATCCATTTTCTGAACACTTTCCTAGCAATATTTTAATTTTATAGGTTGGTTCTACAATAAAATTAAAAGTTCTCGAAATCAAACACATGCCGCCATCATTCCAATTTTTTTTATCAGTTTTTTCTTCATTTAATGAGGCACGGAAAAATTCGTAAAAACTATTAACTTAATGGAAATTAAACTAAAAAAATAAAACTGTTCCATTTTTAAACATTTGCTCTTCCAAAATACAAAATAAAAATATTATTTCAAACAAGATTTGTGAAAATTTTCCTTCTGTCAATTTTATTGTGCAAATAAAGCCAACTGTGAGAAATAAATACATTTGTGATCCAGTTTGTTTTATTATCATGATCTGATCCGGATCAGATCTGGGGGAAAATAAAATGCAGCTAATATTCATGTAAATAAGATTGTTGATATCTCAGTACAGCTAGTGTTGATTATTTATGTCCAACAGACAGCACAGTTTAAAAAAAGTATATAAAAACACGCTCGTATTCGAATGCAATGTTGTGTCAAAATTTCAAAGAAGAACTTTCGGAGACTACCGATAATGAACAAACGTACTTTTAAATTTTTATTTATATAGAAAGATAGATAAATAGACTACAAACCAATAGGCGGTCGAAATATCCCAGCAGGAAGAAAAAACGCCTGATGATTGACCAGATTTTCTGCACACTTTTTTGTCATCGTATACGTATTGGGCATATCGCCAATCAAGCAATGTCGGATTTTCTCCAAAGTCTTATCATCAACTACGCGATAAATCTGTCAAAAATAAAACTTCAAAATTAATTTATTTCAACAACAATAAAATAATTAATCTTAATAATAAAAAAATCAAAATCCATTAGTTTTAATTTATTAACCAAAATAAACAAAAATAAAATCCAATTTAATCTAGTGGTTTATTCACCTGCATAATTTTCTCATAACCAATTTCGTTGTCATACACCTGCTCTTTAATAAATTTCAGATTGCAATTACAATACAGTGTGGAAATGTGTACGAATGACTGTTAGCGCGCGATGCAATACACATCAATTTATGAAAAGATACAAACAAAACATAAAAATAGACACACAGACATGGCAAAAAACAATATAGCTGTTGTGTTTCAGGATAAATTAATTTTTTTTTGTTCTTTTTTTTAAACATTTTTTACCTTTAAATGTCGCATTTCCATCACCAAATCAAGGATTTTTTTCGTCCCCAAGACATTTATATCAATTGCATCGCTGAGTTTTTCATTAAATTTCACTGATGCAACTACGTTGAATACAATCTAAAAAATTGATAGTGATAGATACAAAAAAACGAAAAAGTAAATTCGAGAGTAATAAAAAGTAAAAATATACCCACTATATCCCTCACACCCAATGCAACATTTGTGCAAATATGTACCCTGTTTGGTGCAACATACGAGTGTACAATCGTGCATACAAACCCAAACCCAACATCATACGTGGAACCAGGGTTACCGCTGGGCGAATTTAATCGCACTTTGCGACTTTTTTTGCGTCTGTGCGACTAAGCGACTATCTTTTTATATGTGCGACCTTTTTAGAAGTGCGACTTTTTTTTAAATATCAAAAAGAAACAAAATTTTAAGCGGCCTCCAATTCTTACATATTTTTTTTTTTTTAAATGTTTATTTATAAAAATATTTTTTTGTAAAAATACTTATTTATAAATACGTTGCTCAGAATGCTTATAATTAGGGCTAGGATTTTCATGCACTAAAAAAACAATTATCCGTTTTTTTAGTGCATGAAAATCCTAGCCCTAATTATAAGCATTCTGAGCAACGTATTTATAAATAAGTATTTTTACAAAAAAATATTTTTATAAAGGCTGCGATATTTTTTATTTAAAAAAAAAGTAAAAAAGATAGTTTTAAATGTTTTTTACTGAATAAATATTTTTCAAAAGGTTGTGCGACTTTTTATTTCGAAATTCAATTTTATTATTTCATTGAAATTGAATTTTTTTTAAAATTATTTTGCTTGGCGACCTTATTTTCTTGAGTGCAACTTTTGTTGCGACCTTTCGAAAATTTTGAGCGGTAACCCTGCGTGGAACCGACCGAGAGGGCTGTTATCCTTGTCATTGAATTGTCTGTTATGCCTTGATGTGCCTCCAGCATCGGTAGGGGATACACTGAATGAATATACACATAGCAAGAGCAATATACCTTTTTTCAGGACTAGAGTAATAAAATGTTTATCTGATGCGAAAAAAAGGAGATGTTTTTAATGTTTGTACAGCTTATTGGGGAATTGAATTGAGTACGCGAACGCGTTGAAACGTAACACCTATCTATATCTACAAATGCGAGTATATACTCTGATACTGGAGAGTGTACAAGGATAATGAAAAATTGTACAAACAACAGGTGAGTGGTTGGAGGAAGGAGAGTGCAGTTTTCGGTTTTTCGGTACAAAATAAAAATTGTTGAATTGCAATTGGTGAACAGACGCATTGACAGAGAGGATGTTGTAAAACAATATGAAGCAATATATTTTTAAAGTGATATTGCCAAAGTGATGGTGATGGTGATGGGGATAAAGGATAAAGGATTATCTAGTATCTAACTAAATTAAACAAATACCTATGTACATGTACATATTTTGTCTTTGTTTTATTGGTTTCATGTACAAAATAGAATTCAATATTTTAATAAAATGCAATAGACAACACATGAAGGGTGGCAAGTTCTTTGATAGAGCTGAAGAAGTTTAAAGGATTTTCTCCCCTGAAGATATGTACCTATTTCCTATAAAATGCATTTTTTTTTTAAATACAAACAAATTCGAATGCTGGAATGCGCAATATGAGGGGAATCTATATTCTAAAACTATAGTTCAAGTAGGATTTTGGGGTTTTAAAAATTTAATTAAGCAAACAAAAACATGGATCTTTTAAGAGAATCTTTACCTACGTTTTTTCAAAACTTGGTACAAAAATTAGTTACACAAGTATGTACCATAGGGTGTCCGTTATTTCTCAAACTCTTTTATGAGCCACCCCCTAAATCAGAAGTTTATGCGCTAAAAAAAAAAAAAAAAAAAAAAACAAATTAAAAAAAACGTTAACGGCCATATTCTTGACGTTCTTTAAAACTAGTTTTACCGAAAAACTAGATTTATAGCGGTTTCGAGTTTCAATTTTGTCACAAATTTTTATTACTTTGACGTCTAAATCAAAATATTCATACATAGTATGACATCTAAATCAAATCAATAATTTTCTTTGAGAAACTTAAATTTTGAAACCCCTATAGAACTAGTTTCTCAGTAAAACTAGCTTTGAAGAAAGTCAATAATATAGCCGTAAGTGTATCAAAAAATGTTAAAAGAAAAAAATATGTATTTACATTTTTTAATGTTTTTTTTTTTTAGAGGAACTACTAATAATCAAAATCAATACAAAAATCAAAATAACAGCCGTAGTTGAAGAAAGAAAATATTTAACATAGAAACGGGTAAGAAATTAAAATATTTAATAATTTAAAAAATCAAAATAAATTATAAATTTTTGTTTTTCAGACATAACATGAATTTTGTTTGTTGAAGGAATTGTTCCTTTATAAAAATCATAAAACAAATTTAGAATAGCTTGAGCGGTTTAAAAAAAATTAAAGTTACAAAAGCTGTTCAGTACACATATGTACACTTTTAAAATTCGAAATAAAATATACATTTTTCTTTTTATATAATTTAAATTAAGAAAAGCTACATCAAATCGAAAGAAAAAAAAATAAAAATTAAGAAGTGCAAAATGTCCATACAAATTTGTATGGGAAAAGTATGGCTTTAGAGGCACAAAATTTTGTTATGGTCAATAAATTTGTTGTAAAAAAACTTTCAATTTAGTGGGTGGCCGATAAAAAAAAAAAAAAAGTTTAGAAAATAACGGACACCCTACTGTACCTACATACCTGAATTACAGAAAAAAATCGATAAACCCACATTAAGTGTGAAGTATTGGAGATGCCACGTTGTAATGAATAGTGACACTTTCCAGTTCTAAAAAACTTACCTCAACTTCATTGCAAATCAAATATCTTTCCGAAGGCAATATATCAAGATCGGGTGAGCTAAAATCTGCATTTATAGGTTGAACTTTTTCCAATAATTCAGGAAAATCCTCTCGAATTTTGTCAAAAATCTGTAAAATAAAAAAGCAATAAGAACAAATTTTTAAATCGAGAATAATAAATACAAATTTACGTATTTGGCTCAAAAGATTGCATTTGATCGTAATCAAAGTTTTATTTCTTTACGGACATTAAGGGTAGGCTATTTTGAAAATAGAAAAAGAAAGACAATTGACAATGGCAAGTTACTGGCCTGGCACCGAAACATTAATTAGACGACTCATTTTAGACGCCGATAAAATAAATAAAAAAAAAAAAAACAGGAAGATCCAGGGCCTCGTGCCGAAACAACTCTCAACCATTCGTGTCTCGTATGTACGTGCCGTGCCTGCAGGAATGGAGGAGAACTACAGTTTACTCACTGCTGAATCCAAAACGATATTCCTAGAGGATTTGTCAATTTCTCGCAAGCAACTCTTCCCGTCAAAAAAAAAAATTGGCTGTGATTTGATCCCTCGACTTTCAGCATGACAGTCCTACAACTTTTCTTTCATTTATCATACGGCAACATTAAATCAACTAAAGATATCAAGAGTATAAATATGTATATTCATCCATTGAAACTCCGCCAGTATGGCTGATTCATAAGGAGGTCATGGGAGCTAAAAATCGAATTTTTTATTTCCGATATGTATCCGTAATTCCGGGAGTTTTATTCCGATTAAACTCAGGGATTGGAATTTAAAAAAAAAGCACCAAAATCCTACCACCCATTTATTCTGTAGTTGGAAACACAAAATTGATTGACGCGAACATACACAGTGTCTTATCCCATCAAATCAAGGGGAATTATATTCCCTTTGCGTTTTAATATATTTTTGAGCTGATATTTAGTCCACTCAATGAATCACCATGAATCCGTGGCGAGCTCTAGCGGCAGGAAGGTTTAACATGTTGTCTTTTTCGGTTTTTCGTGTTTAACTAAAGAAAATGTTTCACCGTTCAAAAAACAATCTGAGACAAAAAAATAGCTTAGAAAATTCTCTACAAAATTTATGACCGTCAAATTTTTCATATCTGTCATATTTATAAGGTTATTTGGCGAATAAAATTTGTATTTCTAGATTTTGAGAAAATTGAAAATAACAAAAGTAAGTTTTCCCTAAATTATTTTGTTGTTCCAAAGATCCTATTTTTACTAATAAAGTAGTAAAGTAGATTTGGTTATTTTCAATTTTCTGAAAAACTAAAAGACTTTTAGACATCAGGTTTTCAGTGATTGACAAGAAATTAATAGAATTATCGAATATTAAAAACAAGATTACTACTTAATAACTTAAAACTTTGCAAAAAAATTAGTTTCAACACAATTTTTGTTTTCATTTATTTTTCCAAAATTTTGAGTTTAAACATTAATTTTTCAAAAACTGTTCTCTCAAATAATTTGCCTTAAAAACATCATAACGGAACGGACTTCTGGCCTTAAAAAAAATATATAGCACAATATTGTAAGTGTTGCCGTTGTTTATTATAGTTTTTTTTTCTATTTTAAATCGATTTTTTAGAAAAATTCCCCTCCCGCTTTAACGAGGGGATATAGACCCCCCCTCACATACGATTTTTTTTTCTTGTCTCAACTCAATCTACACGTTCTAGCTTTTTATGACACCTTAGGTGAATCACCCTGTATGTACGCTGATGCCTTAAAAACATCGGTAACACAATCTCGAAATTACAAAAAAATGCTCGGTATCAAATTTGAAGCGAATGCGGTCCACTCGTTAAGGTTTTAGTTCAAATTACAGCAGACGCATCACGGACGCATATAAACGCACAAACGTCGCTCGCGATAGATTCAACCAACGTTTTAGTGTCTACTTTTATGGCTATGTACCTTGGTTTTTGTTCTAAATGGAAGAATTCAATAAGTACCTGAATACACTAACTGTGATAATTTTGTTTGTTCCGTAAAGTAATAAGTTTTTCATGTTAATTTATTTTGTTTTGTAAATAATCCCAACAAAATTAATCTTAAAAAATTACTGCACTGAAAATAATTAAAAATTTAAATATATACTATGTAAAATCACCTAAAATAAAATAAATCTAGATCCACCCCTGAAGAAGTCGTAGATAACGACGAAACGTTGGGAAAAGATTAAAAGACTTGTTTTGTTTGTATAAAACTACATATTGACCAAAAAAGCCTACCTAAAATAGTAACAAAAAAACACAATATGAAGATGTTTGTTATTGATTCAGAAAGTTAGTAAATTTAGTTTTTAGTTGTAATTACTTTTTTTCTTATTATTTTTTACAATATCATAAAATTATCTGTAACAATAATTATAATGCATCTTCATATGTGTTCAATGTTCGTTCGATCTAGTCACGCATTTATGTTTTTTGTTGAATACATCTTTTTTTTAGATACTCTTTCATTTTTGTTACATTTTTTATTGAGAATATTGGAAATATAATTATATTGTCCAAAACTGAATTCCTAGATGCGGACCTGAACTGCACCTTGTATCAATGACTTGTGCTACCTGCTTAATGAATAGTAAATTGAAAAAAAAACTTTTACTTTTCTTAAGCAATATCTATACATGGGAAAATTTTCCTATTCACCAGATGTCATGTCTGTTTGGAAAATTATATTTTGAGCAATCTGATTTTATAGTGAGACCCATAAGTTTTTAATTGAATAATGAAATTCTTACAAAAAATATTAGATCTATTTAAAATAATAATTAACTCACAGTTTCTTTGAAAAATGTTTCCAAACGTTGATTAGCATTCATATCATTCTTACTTCGAATCAACATGTATATTTTCTTTACACGAAAAGCTCGAAGAAGTTTTTGGATTAGAACTTTTCCAATAAATCCCGTTCCGCCAGTTATAAGGATTGTTGAATCACAAAAGAAGTCGAAAATTGGTGTTGAAGAACTCTCCGATTCTGTGGGTTGTTCTAAAGAAAAAGTCATTGTTAGTCCAATTTTGATAACTTTACTTTCATCTAACCTTGATTGCAATCCAAAAAAGTTTCTTCCATGTTGATTTAGAAAAATTACTTCAATAAATCTTCAAAAAAAAAAAAATGTCAACTTTCACCAGTTACTGTCTTCGATGAACTAAATCAAAATTAAACAAACCTTCAATCAGGGGTATAACTTTAAAGTTGAAAAGTTAAAAAAAAAAAAAATAATATTAAATTATCTCGGATCAATAAAAACAGATTTGAATTTACAATTCTTTTCCCACACAGAAACGTGCAGTTCGAATGTTCATTCATGTTTCTTGTAATTATTAATTCAAATGGATGTTTAAAACTGGGACACTATAACCAAGTTTAACACGCACATGAACAGACGGTGATGTCCTTCTCCTTAGCTTTATTTTTTAGAAAATTATGGAAAGGATTTATAATTTAAATTTCCTTCGAAAAACTTTAAGAAAGCTTACTCGTGCTTTTGCTTTCGGTTTGTGTCTAAGGTTTTATAAGAGTTTTCCAAGATTCTTCCGTAATTCTTGGGAAATTCTCATTGAAGTTTGAGACGTGGTGACTAAGAATATATTATGTACATATATAGAAATGATGTACTTTTCAGAAGCCCAGTAGATACACTTTTCTTGCCTTTAACTTTAATATGAAAAAAGTTATTAAAGCTAAGATAAAAAGCTTATTTAAAAATTTTAAGTAAGTGTAGTAGATACAGGGTGATAGATAAAAAAAGCACTTTTTTCTGTTATAAAGCTAGATGAATTTATTTTCTTATTCAATTTATAAAATTTAATAAAAATGTGTAATACAAAATGAATGGCCAACAATTGAACTTGAAGGCCGGTCGCTAAAGTGATCATAAAATAAAAATCTCAGGCAATAAGTAAAAAAATAAACAAAAAACTTCGAAAAAATTGAGAAAAATTTGTTTTAGGGCCAGTTTTTCAGCCGTGAGTTAAATCAGAGTTAGTTAACTCCAGATATATGTGTACTGTACAATTAACTCAGGGAGCACTCAGTTGAGAATGCATGCAGATCGACGTACGGAACTGGCAGGGTAAAATATCAAAAACAAACTGTTCAGTAAATCTAGAGTTAACTCGCCAAATGAAGTGAGTTAACTTGGGTTTATCTTTAATCTCGCTCTGAAAAACTGGCCTTTAGCGTCTTAAACACATTACTAAAAGTACCCCCAGCTATATGGTTCATTCAATCCTTTTGATTTTGCGCTGTGAAAGGGGCAAAATATCTCGAAAACTAGCAGTTTCTTACAAGAAATGTGGCAAAACTGTACCTTGTATCCTGTGATGGCCTGGTTTGTGATGACCTGACTCATATTCAATTGCTACAGTATGATTTTGTATTGCTTCTAGTTATTGAGAAAATTGAAGCTAACAGAAACTGCTCTATTTGAAATAAATATTTGTTCGATGGACACAACTCAGATTTTAAAAGTTTTTGTTTTTTCAGTAGTAAAAAGTCAGTTAATTCAGAACCACTGTCGAACCAAAATACATTTTCTAAAAATTTGTTGAAATGTGTTTTTTGAGCTTTATACTAAAGATATACCAAATATTTTTTACCGATTTTTGCGGGTATGAAAATGAACAGTTTTGATGTACTCGCTATGGTAAATATATACCCTCTATACCCATTTCTAACGATTAAAACAAAAATACAAAAATAGTTAAAAGTATAACGAAGACGAAGAAATTTATAAAGAATTACTTCTGTTTAGGTGGAGTGATTGAATGAATTTCAATTAAAAAGTTCAAGTGACCTCAACTCCATGCGTTTCTCCCAGGCACGACAGTGGGCTCATCATCAGTTCTAGTCCATTGAAATGTTTCAAAATTTTGGTCGAACCTTGCATTTTGGACAGGACAAAATTTTTTGATGGATTTGTAGGTGGGATCAGTGTGAATGTAAAAACGAGTTTTAGGGGTTGAAAGCCCCCCCATTCGGCCGCTATTTTAGAAAAGGAGGCGTTTTGTTTGATGGTCCAGAATGTCAATCGCTTGTTTTTGTTGTTTTTTACATTGAATTCTGTAATTTTAAATGGGTTCCACTATGAATGGATTCCATTTGGGTGTGTTCATAAAAGATTTACGTAATTTCCTACCGAATTTCGTGCAAAATTTTTTTGAAATTACCTCATTTGGAAATTTGAATTTGTATAGGAAATGAAATTATTTTGAATTAAATTTGGAAATTTTGAACGAAATTACCTCATTTGCTCTAATGAAAATGCAGTATAAGGACTTAGCCCAAATCAAATAAGATTTCTTAAGAAAATAGCGAAAAATATCCTTTAGTTTTTTTTTTCACTTATTATAATAGGTAAGTGATAACATACCCCCCAATCGAAATCCTGCGTACGCCCTTGGCGAAATGCATGGATTTAAGGTCACTTGAACTTTTTAATTGAGATAGTTCAAAATAGACATGATAAAACGATCATAAACGTATTTTCCGATTTAATTGAAAAAATATCAATCCTAGAAAAAAAAAAACTGTTTATACCAAAGTTGTAGATAATTAAATTCTGAATAACTTTTGTTTAATTGACTTCTTACTCAAAAGATGAAAACAAAATAGTTATTCAAAGAAAACCAATTTTCCTTAAATTAAATTAATAAATAAGGCTGAAAATGAACACGTCTATGGTCTATCTGACTTTTTGTCAGCGATAGACTATACAAATAAATGATACTTATCTCGAGTTAATGCTACTGTGGCTTCAAAGAATACTGAAAATGAACTTCACAATTCATTTTCAATATTTGCGATCCTCTCTACAGACAGTCGTAATAGAGCTATGTGGTTGAAAACTTTAGTGTAGGCTAACTACTAACAAGCCCCCCTAACGATTAAAATAAAAAAAAAAAAAAACACCGATCTAAATGTTTGCATACCAAATGTACATTCCGACTGGACTATACGGAAAGAAGAGATCGATATGAACACTGCCACTATGATCCGTATCGTTTAAGGGATTATTCCTTTTTTAGGATCTAAACACGAGCTTAGTCAATATCTAAAAAGATGAAATTACATAGTAAAAACTATTTAGCACTTTCCATTTTTTTTTTCAGTTCAAAATAAGGCTTAAGTAGTACTATCTATTATCTAACTAAGACTAAAATACGGACTTAACGATTCAAACTCACCTATTGAACTTTGCTTTCAAATTATGGGTAGGTAAACGAAATCACTGTCTCAATTAATGTTAAACAACAAATTAAATAGTAGTAAATATATTTCTTAGATTTTACATTTTTAATTTACAATAACAAATTTTTTATTTAAATTTATACATATTTTATTTGTTCGATTCTTTTTTTTTTAGATATTTCTTGTAAGAACTTTGAACTGCGTTTCAATTTCACATAGGTTAAACTATATTAATTATTATAAAATAACAAAAAAATATATATATTTTTTTTCAGTGTCGGAAACCATATACAAAGCTACTGTACAAAAAAATAATATTATAATTTTATTATTTACATTTTAAGATCACAAATATACCTAATTATTATTTAAAAAATCACAGTTTTAGATATTTTATTTGCTTTATTCAGGAGCGAGTAATCGTTCATTTCTAAGCAAAGATTTTTTATTTCCTGCTGATTGTTGTTATTTTTTCTGGTTCTAGTATCGTCGAAATAAACCGTCCTGGAATATTTCTCGTTGTCGCATTTAACGCGTGACACCTCATTAAGAATACACGAACCATCACATTCAGTTCGGCTTCCCAATTCGTCCGCACAAATACACGACCCTGTTCCGGTACAGTCGTCGCCATCGGCAACAACACTATTAGAAGTGGTTGTTAGTGAGTTAGTTGTGGTGTTCATCAGATTGTTTGGACCTGTCATCGTTGTTGTTGGGTCGATTGAAGGACATAAAATAGCTTCATCGTCGTTATCCTCGATTACGTTCGGATGCAAAGGCTTAAAATCATTCCTTCGCCAGTGATAAACTGATGGTGGTTGTTGGCCACCACCGCTGCCACTAGGAATCTTGAAACTATTTAGACTTCCACTGCGGTGAAGTTTTCTGGTATCGTTAAATGTTATCACGTTATAGCCGAGTTTTGTGGTCTTATTGGTATTTTTCATACTCCCACTTCTGAACAGGGATGTCCCATTATGCGGAGGATGTTGATGGAAATTCGAATGATTAAAGTGACTCGTATGCGGACTGAAAACATTGTTGCGAAATCGTGTCGACGAATTGCCATACGTCGAGCGAATCGAACTGGCTCTGGTTTGAACGGATACATTACGATCCTGGCTATCGAGGGTTGTGTGGAATTTACAAATACACATCGAGAAGCGTTTATTGAATTCACGTTTGAATTTTTCCTGCAAAGAAAGAAAAAAATAAATTAAATTTAAGCATGTAAAGTGAAGTGAATTGTCATTATTACAATTTTTATAAATAATCATGCTAAATCCGTAAAATGATTTGTACTTTACAGATCAATGTGTTACTTCTCAATTGGTCAAAATAGTACGGTTTTATTTTTGTAAAAAAAAAAGTAAGTAGGTAATAATTTATTAATTAATTAAGAGCAAATTTAATTGGTAATAATAGAAAGGAATTACATATCTAATTTTCATGATAATAATGATTCAGAAACTTCAGGGAAAGAAGATAGTAGTCAGCATTTTATCTAATGACTAATAATTGTCTAAGAAACAAGGATCCGAAAATTCCTACATAAAATACTTTTACCCAAATATTTTAATATTGTCAATTAACGTTAAGTTTTGCATTAAACTTGTTCTTTTAAAGAACAAACTTATCTTGACCTTTATTATATTTAAAATACTTTAAATTTTCATTAAATTGTATAAAACAGAAAAGCACAAAGCCTCTTCATCTTTTTGATATTTAAAATTAATTATACAACCTAAACTATCCTTGTTAAATAATTGAAAACATTTATTTATATTGAATGACCCTTATAGCTAGGACTATATGTACTGTACTTATATGTTTGTATGTGCCATTTTTTATAATGAAAAAAGGACTTAAAAATTTTAAATATCTGTCAGAAAATTTAATGTTAATTTAACGTACATAAAGTAATTCAAATATGTAGTTTTGTTTAAAAACTTTCTATATACCATATGAAAAATCCTCTTTATATTTTTTTTATTTTTTCAATGTATCCTTTTTTTATATTCATACATAGTTTTATTGGATTGCTTAAGCCTTTAGAGAAATACCTTTGTCAACCCTTAGAATCTTAACCCAACCTCATTTTCCTTTTATATAAACATAATATATATGTATGTATCTGTATCTTTAGTGTTTCCATTTGTTTTTAATAAATTTCCCTGAGTCAAAAATATGTAACCCTTTTCACAAACAGCTTTATAAAAAAGGAGTGAGTGAGTTGCTAGCATTCTTTATCCTCTTGTACCAAACAGAATTAACCAAGGATTTCATTTTTTTACAAATAAAAAATGACTCATATAATAGCAATAAGGTGGCAGACAAACAATACAAAAACGAATAAGAAAAAAAAAAAACATATTTTATTATAATGAAATTCTTGGACATTTCGACACAAATAAATGTGGCTACTAAATTGAGTTTTATGATCAATTTTTATTAAATTAGGATTTGATTGTTTTGTGTTTCTTTTGATTTCTATTTTTTGTTCATAAAAACAAAATCAGCACAAAATGATAAAGGTTCGAATCGTTAAATTTTATGATGGATTATGGTCATTAATGTTATTATACTCATCTTTTGGTGATTAGATTCATGGTTATGTTAATGTTGTGGTAAAAGTACATAAAATTGAGTAGGTCGAAATTCATTTCAAATTTGATCTGGCTTACATGGGATGGAAGCGTATTCAGCTGAAAATGAACTGCGTTTTCACCTTTAAGCTTAAGGTAGAACTATAATTGTTGGAACGCAGCGTACGCAACCGTACAAAACCACACGAATACAAGTAATTCAATCGACGCACACATAATTGCGTTTTGTTACGTTTCGATCAATTTCGTTCATATTTGCTTTCGGAGGGGAACAGCGCTTCTCGAGCGCACCTTACGGAAGAAAATTGACAGCTAGATGTAAGTTGTTGTAGTAAACTAGTCTCGAATCTCTCGTGCATTATGGTTTACGTGTGCATTTGACGTTTCGGAAAGAAATTTTTCGATCGTTTATGACATTAGTTTCCGACAGCGTCCACCTATTATAGTCCGACCTTTAGTCACTTCGCACACAGTTCATTCTGGGGCATTAATTTCTGTGTGAAATAAGAGCGGAGACCTATCGAAATAATGTAGTACAATTAGCAATCAATTTCGCTCGTCTAACAGGGTACTGGAAAACGAAGAGCAGAACCATATTTTTCATTTACAAATTTTCTGTGTTATTGTTGTTTCTTTATTTTTGACAGATGCCGCTGCCATTTCATATTCAATTTTTCCTTAGATGCTTAGATGTTTATTTAATGTCTTTTCTAAAAAATTGCTTCTTGAAAAAAGTTATCAAAAACAAGTTCCTGATTTTTTTATTATAGAACAGTTTTATCTGCAATAGCGTTTAAAATACCATATATTTTTTTTTTCTTCAAAATTGGTCCATACATTTTAAGATTAGTTAAAAAATCAGAAATAACGCTGCTGGCATCAAAAAAATTATGTAGGGACTAGCTGATCCCGGCGAACGTTGTATCGCCGTACTCCAAGTACCTACATGTACCTAGTTATAGAGATTTTACAGAAGGCAACCAATTGGTATCAATCGCCATTGTAGAAAGACCGTTCGAATAAAAAAAAAAAACAATTCAGAAAGTATTTATTTCTATCACAACATTCAGACTTTTCCGGCTTATTTTTCAATTTTTATCTCCGTAGTGTTTTTATTGGGTTCAATACAAATCCAACATCCTCATCCAATTCGGATGATGTTCAGCCCAATTATGCGCGTACTAACAAAAAAAACTAATTCAGAAAGTTTGAAATTTCCAGATGTTTTCACGATTTTCTGACTTTGTCGGTCGAATTTTCTAATTTTCGTTCAATTTTTTAAATTATCGGCTCCATTGTAAGTTAATCTAGGTTGAGACAAATCCAACAAAAAATCGATGATGCAAATCGAATAGTATTCAGTCGAGTTATGCGCGTACGAATACAATTTCATTTCAGAAATTTTTAAATGTCAAGTTTTTTTCACGATTTTCCTACTTTTTGGACTAATTTTTTAGTTTTCGATCGAATTCTCCAATTTTCGGCTCCGTTGTTTGGTAATCTGGTTTAATACAAAACTAACAAAAAAACTTCCAACCAAATCGGATGATGTTTAGCTGAATTATACTCGTACGAACACAAAACGGGGTTCATTTTTATATACATCCTAGCAGAGGCTTTATGATTTATTTTTGTATTTGTTTGTTGATATTTTTATACATATTTTATTATTAAGATCGAAAAAACAAGACATTAATAAGGACAGGACACAGAGTGAACTTTTTTTTGAAAAGAATCAGCAATAGAGCTGTTTACCAAATAGAAATGTATGGATCTCTCGTTTATTCATAAACGTCAAAACCATCACTTTGTGGGAACTGAAAACTGTTTATCTATTTTTGAAAGCAGCAAACTATGAAAGATATATATTCATTTAAATAGCAAGAATATTTTTGTTAATATTGCACTTAAAATAAAAAAATAACTCAAACTAATTTAAAGATAAAATCCGGATTTTGTTTTCGTATTGCGATTTTCTATCTGTTATCTCCAACAAAATGATGGCCGTCACTTTTGACGTTGACAGATTCGTTAAGTTCCCTATCGAAGGGTTATTATTTAACTGCTTTTTTTATACACCTATACTAGAATTTTAGCGAGCTTAATTGAAAGAAAAAAAGTGCAATTTAATCTTTCCTCATCATTTGCAAGTTGTGAGCTCTCACTGATAATGGTTCATTTTAAAACCTTTTATTCTTTTAATTTCTACGTAATTAAAACGATGATGGTGATATAATAAAATACAAAAAAAATAGAGTAAATAAAAATCGAATTAATCGATTGGTACAAGAATTAAATATTTAATTAACTATATCTGTGTTTATGGTTGGCAAGTTAATGAGTGTTGTGTTTTCAACAGATTAAAATTGTGATACATTTTTAATTAACCTACACAGAAATTAACAAACTAGAAAACAGGATTATTTTAGTCGCCAATTAAATTTTTTTATATTCAAAAAAAAAATTGATTTTTTATTATCTGCGGAAACTGCAGTAAAAATCAAAAAAAAATTAAGGAAAGTTATTATCAATCAACATTGAATTTTTATAAAACGATATCGATATATGTTAAAAACATTCAAATCAAACATAAATTAATCATTATTAGTGCACATTCGAAAAATTCTTCAAAGAACTGGAATAAATTTTCTCTCATAATATGTACGTATATCTCTATTATTTTGATTATATAATGTATAAACATATATGTAGGCAAAACAGAAGCAATATAATTTCATTGAAATATTTTAGTGTATTTTTGCTTGTAGATAATTAAAAAATTATTTGCTTCTTGGAAGAATTTAAAAATGTAAACTGAATAAGTAGGAGTACACCAGAAAGAAAATAAATTTTTGGGGGCAACAAGATTTTACGATGAATTTTATTTCCCAAAAAGATTCCAATTGAAACGACATTATTGTTTACACAAAAAAAAAAAAAAAAACACCTACACACTGTTTAGATATTCAGGAATTTATTTAGTATTTTCTTAAATAAAAAAACTCCAATGTCACGCAAATAATCAGAATTTATAGACTTTATTGAAAAGTTACGATCTTTTAATTTGAGATGATCAAAGATCGATTTGTTACTAATAAACACAATAATATATTTATTGTATTTTGCCGTGGTGACCATATGCCCGAAGTTATTTTTAAAAAAATTATGAATATTGTAGCTATATTCTCTCGATTGAACATGAACATAAACAAATGGTATTTTAATGTAATTTCATCTGCTTTGTTAAAACTCAAATTTAGTAATTGTTTAGAAAATACTTTGTAAGTATATATTCCTCCAATGATTGGTTTTACGGGGCCCTTTTTTTCACGGAACATACATCAAATTCATCTCATACAATTTCTGTGAAGTAAAGCATCAGGCCCTAAACGAAGGCTGTGGGATCTAAGCACCCCATATATGGGATATTCGCAAGAAAAAAGTATGCAGTAAGGTCAGTAATTGGTCATAAAAGGTCAGGTAGTTTCAGAAATCGGTCAGACTTAGAAAATTTTTAATCCAGAGCAGACGCCACCAGAATCAGTTAAGAGCTAACGTAGGAAAAGATGCAGACACCAACGTTTCCCCTCACACCAATGTGGACTTAAGACAGGCAAGTTCTGATTCTATACCATCCAATAACCCTTCTTTTCCAAGTCAAACTCAGCAACAGGAAAGCGCAAGTGATGATGATGTATTAATCGATCCAGCCTCAAAACCCCCAATGGTAGATTTGTCACAAGAGCAACAAACCACCTATGCCAACACCCAGAAGATCGGCTCGTCCCAGATTCAAGACCGTTCGTTTTGTTCCAACTTAAACGAAGGGGTAACTGATGCACCCTGTATCGTATCACAATATTTTCACCCATGCAAATTTAATTAAATACATAATGTAAGATATGTCAAATATTATTGGCGCGAAATGGAGTTTTTATTCCCGCCAAAATTTCCTAATATCCTAGAATTATTGGTTCATTAAATCATTAGCTTTTAAGTCCTTGTTGAATAAAGTCATCTTTCTGAATTATAAAGAAGACGTTTTTGTATTGACCAAGTTATATCAGGTCACCCCCGATTTTTGGCACCTCATTTATGGGATATTCGAAAAAAATATATATATGCATTCCGAAAGCTAGCTCAATCCTGATAAAAGGTCAGCTACTTTTAGAAATTGGTCAGTCATTGATTTTTTTTAATAAATTTTTTAATTTAATTTTTTTCAAGGTCGTAGAAATTTTTAGCACCTCATTTGTGAAATTTTCAAATTTTATTTAATTTATTTATTTATTTTCTGTGCCCTTTATTTAAATCATTAATTCAAACAATGTTTTAGTTTTTTTGGATGCCATAAATCACAAGTTTTGTATTCATTTATTTACCATCAAATTCACATACTGAATAGAACAAATAAAAATACTAAGTAATTCATCAAAGAATTACAAATTCGTCAATAAATATTTATATTTAAGTAGAGTCGTGGTGTTTTATAAGTTTAGAACCCGCTGATTTTGTTTGTTTAATTGAAGAACAAAAAATCACATTTTCCTTCGAGCATAATATTTTTGTGCAGAAAACATCAATTCTTCTCTATATTTCCTAACAAACTTCATACAAACTCTTTTCATTAAAAAAAAAAAAAAAAAAAAAAACAATTTAAAACCCACCTCGAGTCACATTTTTGTTCAAATATTCGTCCCTGAAGGACCCTGATAACTTTCATTTATTTGTTCACCGATTTTAATAACTTGACCTTTTTTGAATTCATTTTTGTTGTTCTTATCCGATTACCAACAAGTACCAAAGTGGCAAAAAAATATACAAAACCCAAACAATTTAGATGAAAATCTCAAATATTTCACTCTTTAAGCAAACAAAAAATTTGAAGAAATGTTAAAATATTGTTCAACTTGATATCTATCCTAAATTAAGCCTACTTACGTTGTAGATTCCATAAATGAAGGGGTTGTAACAGCTGTTACTCATTGCCAGCCAGTCACAACAAAACCAAATTATGTTGATGAAATGATACTCATTTATTTCCGGAATGGTTACGTACAGGATGTTGTAGGACTGCAAAGGAAGCCAACACATTCCAAATACTACAACCACGATAATTAGCATTTTGATAACCTTTTTGCAGAAGGGGAAGAATCAGTGGGTTTGTTAATAAAAAACAATAAAAAAAAATATTTAATGTTAATTGTATATAATTCTGTGTTATTACTAACCTTTTTCTTATTTCGCAATAGAGTTATGTCTCTGGAGTCTTGAGCATTTCCTGGCGCATGAGTTCCCCAAAGCTTTACTGCCATTTGAATGTACACAAAGCTGATGACGCAAAACGGAACCAAGTATTGTACAAACACCAGGGAGTAACGATACGTTTGCAATTGGTCGTCGGTTAAGTTAATATTGGAACAAAAGTCACGTGACACATTCAGAATAACGTTGTTTTCTGAAATCGTTTGAATAAGAGTAATTAATTCTTTATATAGCTTTTGAATTGAGCTTACCTCTTATCCGTTCGTTTAATGTTTCAACACGAAAAGCAATTGCACAGGGAACGGCAAAGGCTATCGCAGTCACCCAAATTGTTGCTATAATAATTTTTGATATGAATTTAGTAGGACGGGCTCTAGAAATAGAATTATGTGTAAAATAAAAAAATGTGTTTCGTGAAAACTAGTTTTATGTTCTTAGAGCTAATTATTATTGATTCTAAACACGGATTGAAAATCTTCTATGGTATTCTTTCTAATAGCCTCATAATTTTGCATTCACTTTCGTGAATGTTCCTTTAATATTATTGTACCTTGTTTTGTTTTGATTTTTACTTCCGATATACATAGGTTAGACTGTACTATAGGGCAAGTTTAGGATTCGTGCAAAAAATCGAACTTGAGATTTTGATCAAACTTGCGGTGATAGAGAACACGAATAAAGTGAGTCCCGCAATTCCGTCTGTCTGGTCTGTATGTTTGTGTGTCTGTATATGTCTGGTCCACGGCCTACAGCCAAAACCAATAATGCGATTTTCTTCAAACTTGGAGCATACGATTTTTTGGTGATTCCCTGGTGGTAAAATCGAACATTTTTTTGTAGCTCAAAAAAATAACGGTACTTGCCATACAACCCTTTTGAAAAAAGTTATTTATCTAAAAAACGGCTCGAAGGATTTTTTTCTAATTTTTTGAGTGTACTAGTGATAGTATGCTCTATATTCTAATTAAAAAGAAATTTACCAAAACCAATATTAACAGTACCTGCCATAGAACCGTTTTTTTTTTTGTTTTCGATTTTCTCGGTAACCGCTTAATCGATTTTTATTTAATTTTTAATTAAATAAAAATTTTTAATTAAGAGATCCTATCAAGTTAGTATAATTCTGTATACATATATTTAAAAAAAAAATGTTTTTTGGATTTATTAAAAAAAAGTACAATTTTTTTTTTTGAAAACGGGTTGATTAATTTTTATGAAATTATGGTTTTAGCTGTTTATTATTATATTCTTAAATATGGCATACCAAATTTTGTTTCTAAAAAAATTCCAGAAATTTTATACAGGGTGTTCGATATAAGGTGCACCAAACAGCTAGAGCGAGTATGGGTTGGGTTAAGACAAGAAAAAAATCGAGTGTGAGGGGGGGGCTTATTTTCACCCGTTTAGGCGTAAAGGGCAATTTTTTACAAAATGATTAAAAAACAACGGCAATACTTACTATACAGAAGCTCGTTCTCTTATAATTCTTTATATTTAAATTTATTTATTCAAAAATTGTTCTCCCTACTAACTCGAATTAACAACAAAATAAAAGAATTATGGACTTCTGCCTTTTAAAAAAAGTATAACATGAAATTGTAAGTGTTACCGTTGTTTTTTAATATTTGTTTTTTTCTTTTTCAAGTTGATTTTTTAGAAAATAGATAATTGGCCCTCTCGTCTAAACGGGGGAAAATAGACCCCCTCCCATCGCATATGATTTTTTTCTTGTCTTAACCCAACCTACTCGCTCTAGCTCCGTGCGCCTTATACCGAACACCCTGTATTCCGATACAAAAATATTTTTTAAGAAAACCGTTCCAACGATTTTAAAAATTTTGTCTGCATAGATTCACATTTTTTTTAAGAATTGAGATGGTGTTCTTCATTCTGAGATTAAAACAATTTAAGTACTTATTTCATCGATTTAAAGAACTTTTTCATGCTTTTTTTCATATTCAAATTTCCATTCTCCAATTTATTAAATGGATAAATACATTTTATAATTATTAATTATATGTTTTACATAACGCTTAATCTTCGATGAAACTTTGACTATACAAAAGCAAATTCATGCGACCCAGTCGTGCATTTTATTTTGTTTTACAATTTCTTTCGATTCCTTCCGTTTAGGAAGTTTACTTGGAAAAGCTTTGATATTTATATATGTATAAAAAGTAGTTTCTAAAAGTTTTAATTAATTTTATTCAAGTCCTTAAAGTTTTCCTTGTTTAAACCAAAATACAAAAAGGATTCAATCTTTGTTTTGAAGATAAACAAGAAAATATCGAAAACTCAAATTGTATCATTTTATTTTCGAGATTCTATATACATAATGTGTATGTTTATACTGTAGAACGATTTCTAAAGATTTAAAGATATTTCATCTTTTTTAGGATTCATCTACAAAACACACAACTGGAATTTCTGACAAGCCAACAACCGACACCCCTACTCCTACTGATACATATACACCTAATAAATTTATTATTTTTTGATGAACCTAACGCCTCTTTAAAAGTTTTGTTTTCAAAAATGTTACTCTGAAGTTTTAAATCTAATATCTTTTACCCAAAAGTTCAATAACTTTTCTTTGAAAATGCTTCGATAATCTCATTTTACTCTCGAATACGATGACAACGACAATGACAAGGTTTATTTCGACAAAAAGCTCATTGCCAATTAAATTGCTTTTTAGTGTATTGGGTAACTTTGTTTTTGATTTTTGGGTACGGATTACTTATACATAGCTACATATATATATTAAGGCTATTCATTGAACCTCTCCTGTGAAATGACCGAAATAACGCATTAAAGTATTCTGTGGGGAAAACCAAAATTCCATTATTGGGATTAATCCAAAGGTTACTTATTTTCATTCTTTTCATCCTCCATTCATTTTGTGTTTATCTTTTTAACACTATAATTTGATCCAGGCAAAAAGATTATGTCGTAGTCAATTATTTTTAAATCCAAAGTCAATAGCCTGGCCAGGACCAACAGGACCTTCGTATGCTCTACTACTCAGTTTACCACACCAATATAGTTAATATTATGACTCTATGTTTGTTCTCGGATAGTAGGAGGACGTTGCTTAACGATTTTAGGTATGTAATTTAGCTCTAAAGAGCACAGTAATTTCCGTTATTGAATTAAATAGGTAGGTACATACATATTTTGTGGTTTCAGTACCAACATGAAATTGAATTGTACGGACCGATATTATATCGCATATAATACCGCGCCGCCCGTCGCCGACCGGTCTAATACCTATGCAATTAATAAAACTCCAAAAACCAAGGTACGCAAAACTTTGTTCAAACTAACGAATCGATTGCTTCAAACAAGTGTTGCCACTGTTTTCAAATGTATTTCAAAAAGGATTGGGTGTTTTACTCCCTTCTTTAAAATTATTTAAGCAAGGAAAAATGTATGACATGTTGTATAATGGTATATGAACCTAATTTGGTGAATCTAAATATTCCGATAGATAAAATTCACCTGCAAAACTGAGTTGTATTGAAAAATCATAAACTAACAAAATATTTCACAACTAGGTAAAGAATTTCAGAAACATTTAAAATTTTATGCGTACCATTCAAATGTCGTCCTAATTTTTTTTAGTTATCGCATAACGTATTAAAATTCTAACACGAGTTTATAATTATTCAATAAATTTCCAATATTTCGTGCAGTTTCAATCATCAATTATTTGAAAAATATGAGAAAAAAATGGTTTTTCTTTTTGGAAAAAGAAGTTCAAAAAAGAAATCTCTAAAAATCTTTTCCCAGGGAAAATAAGTCAGAGATTTGTGATAAATTTTATAAATTTTAGGCACTTCGGAATACGCTCAAGACAACGAAATAAACGGCTAGATCCTAGGAACTTTTTAAATGTATTTTTGTATTATGTAGGTATTTAAAAGCTTCGTAATATGAAAAAATTATCAACCCATTCAGAATTTTTCTCAAAAAACATTAAAAAACTATTTTTGCAATGCGAATTGTTTGGCAGAAACCTGAAACGCAGTTTTCTTATAACTATTTTGGTTATAACATGTACGAATTCTAATCAAAATCGTTATAGCCCTTCTTGAGGAAATAGAAAAAAAAGAAATATTTTTGAGGCAGCATCCTGTTCTAGATGACCAAAATCAAAAATTCGAATTTTTCCACAAAGAAATCACATGAAAAACCTCTGTACCAAAATTAAAGCAAATCAGTTTACCCTTTTAAGCTTTAGCTTAAATTACAGTGGACGCCCAAATGCACAGGCCGATGCCGACGCAGGGACGGTATGACGAAAAACTACTTTTTTTGGACTTCTATACATATCGAGCCCTGTTTGCCAAATTATCGTAAAAAGGATCATAAGCGAGGAACGAAACGAATCAGGCCAACAACCCTATTCTGCTAAACCTTCGCGTGAAAGTTTTTATTCTGCTAACCGTCGCGTCGGAGGCAAATAATTGCTCCAAATTTTGTACAAATTTCGATAAAAGCTGAATTTAAACAATTACATTCTTTTAAGAATTTCAAAACTAAATATCAGTTGATTTGCACTCTAAAGGCAGAAGATTTAAAAATAATAATTTAAGGCAAATTGAATGAAACTTTCACTTGAATCGAAAGTTTCGATCGGATCGAATAGCAGAATAGAGCTGCAAATTTCAGCATTGAACTATATTGGAAATACTGTCACTGAGAGTTAACAAAAGGTCCAAGGTCCAAGGTCCCAAAATTAAACAGTTAGTTAAATGTAAGATTTGCATTTTGTGGCTTAGGATAATTTAACGGAAAAGGGTCGATACATCATCGTAAAGTCAATTTTGATTACAAACTCGAATTTTTTTTTACACGATGCATACTTGCCTTATACTTAACAAAGTTCCCCTAGAATAATATAATTTGCAGTGTGTATACGCTGTAGATTTTATTAAGAGTCGGTAGTCATCGACCAAAGTATTGCGTCTTAGGCAAGGCGCTCACCAAAGTGGCGACCGAGTGGAATAGTAGTGGCGTGGTGACTAAGTGGCAGGTGGCATCATGCTTAAACCTATATAAATTAATAAAGACGCGCTCATGAAATTGAAGAGGTGGTGGCGTGATATTTTGCAGGTTATGTGGTTCCGGTCTGGTGCTACTTATCTAGAATATGTTGAATTTTCAAGTGGTAAGCGAGTGGTGACGAAGTGTATTTTGTTTTTACTGTAGAAGATGCTGTGATTATTGACTTAAGTAGGTCGTCTCGAATATTTTAAAATGTCAAAATAAATTCGGTGGCACCATACGTAGTTTGCTACTGCAGTGAGCGTTAAATCAATATCATACCCCTTCACCACCACTAGATCACCACTCCCTACCACTCGCTACCAATCCACTTCGTCACCAATTCAGTGCGCGCCTTGCTTTGGAAAGGTACGACAGCATCTAACTGATGAGCCCAACTGTCGTGCCTGGGTGACTTATTCCTACTTGCCTTATAGAGAGAAAGTAAAAATATTTTTGTATTTACATATATTAAATTTCCTAACTTTAATTAAAATGGAAGGCCACTTTTAAGTGTTTAATAAATTCTGACCCTTTTTAAAATTATTGGCGCAAAATTTTAAACAGCCTGAAATATTAAAAATATAAGAACATTCTAACTGGTTTAAAATTTGGAAAATCCTCTTTTTAATCTAGTATCATGCTAAAAATGCTTTAACATCATACTAAATCGTCTTAAATTTTGCGCCATTGATTTTTCATAATATATTTTATTTAAATCGTTACAGTCGTTTCCGAGATAAATAATTTTTTTCGTAAGGGTTTTGTGGAGCCTAAACAAAATATCAAATTTTTATTTCTATTTATATTTGTTTGATAAAGCAATAAATTAAGCTGGACGTGAATCAACAGCAATATATTTGTTCAGTACATGCTTACCTAAAGGCTTTAAAGTTAAAACTCTAACAAAGTAAGTAGTACGACTGTTCAAAATTAATCGATTTGTTGTTGTTTTTTTTTTTTTAATAACAAATAGTATGAAAAACAAAAAAATTGTTCTATGTTTGTGTGTTTTTTCTCAAAATTTATGTAGTTACCAAAAAGCAGTTACTAGCTTATATGTAGTATAAATTTTTGTGTAGAAATTTTGCCCTACAATGCTCAGCTTACCCCAATCCAACTCCATACATACATATTTTTTAAAGGTCTAATGGCAACACTGTCACCAACTTACCTCAACGGATTAATAATTGCCCGATGTCGATCAATAG
Organism: Epistrophella euchroma; assembly: GCA_947049315.1. Classification (NCBI taxonomy): domain Eukaryota; kingdom Metazoa; phylum Arthropoda; class Insecta; order Diptera; family Syrphidae; genus Epistrophella; species Epistrophella euchroma. Next base: position 1,835,889 of record OX346247.1, on the reverse strand, counting down.
CTATTGCGGTCAGTGTGAAAACGGATACATTTACACTAACCGCCTGCACAAAAGGACAGAATGCACACATAAAGTCCGGCAGAGTCCAGCGTTGCAGAAGTGCGGCTTGGAACTGAAAATAAAACGGCACAACTATTCATAACACCATATGAAATAAATGAATCTATTTTTGGAGAAACTTACAAAACAGAAAAGGAATGAAATAGTGTTTCGAATGGGTTCAAATATTAAACACCGGAAATTAAATAACCCAAACAACAACACCAATAAAGGAAAAATAAAACTACCAATCGATAGTTGGAATGATGCCTGCACGTACCGCCAATTTCCGAAATGGTTTTAGCGGAATCAGCGGCGGCAGCTCAATAGATGCATCTTTACTCGTACGTCGGTCGTCGTACACTCTGTTCTATAGCCCGATTTAGGTAATGGCGGATAACACGGAAGGAATGATGATGATGATGATTATAGTGCAGCTTTGGGTTTAAATATATTACAACCACTATTTTGATGCTCACCTGAAACGGTATGCAAAACATTCCGATGATAACGTCGGCGAATGCCAAATTAGCAATGTACATGTTGGTGACGGTGCGCATTTGGCGGGTGGTCGCCACCACCCAGATGACCAGAGTATTTCCCACAATGGCTATTATACTTATTCCGCCATAGAACACCGACAGCAGCGCCACTATCTCTGCAGGGGCCGAATATAATTTTTCTGCGAATAACAAAACGATTGTGATGCGGGAACTTAGTTGTTTTAGGTATATAGGTGGTGTGTTGTTAGGATAAGTAATGAATATTTAGGTGTATTGGTGTTATGTTGGTTTTTTATTTATAATTTCATACTAACCATATTCCTCTTCACCGAGGATTTCATCCGTTGCAGGGGCATTAACTACCGGGAACTCATCCATCGTTGTCAAACGGGATTCACTGTGTGTTCTCGTCTGTTATGGCATTAAATTTTACTTAGCTCTTGCTAGATTGGCCTGTAAAAATAAATCGTCGAGAAACTGTTGTTCATTATTGTGGTATAGAGTTGAAATGATGAAGTAATAAAATTTTAATAGTACTTTGAAAGCTAGAAATACCAAATCGAGTTTTGTAAATGTTTTTATTTTTTTTTTTGCATGGATTTTTGGTAATTTTCTAAAGGACTAAAATAATTGTTATGTCAAAATGGGAGATTAGTTGTTGAAGGCAAATATAGAACTGCAACGGGGCAACCATACTGAAGAGCATTAATATTCATTTCGTATATTACTAAGAGGAATCTGAAACAGATGCTTGGGTAATTTGTTTACGAATGAGGTTTTCTAATCGAAAAAACTACGAGTAAAAAAGAAAAAACCCATAACAATAAATAAGTCAATGAAATTACGAACTTCCGCTTGTTTAGAAGAATTAAGGAAAATGTTTTCTCAAGTCATTGAACGTTTAATCAGGGTTGCCAGTTTGGGGGTTTTCCTCCCAGATTTAGGGGTGTTTTTCATCGTTGAGGGGAAATCTGGGGGGACGAAATGTTTGGGGGGGAAATCTGAGGGGATTAATTTTAAAGTTAAATTATTCCAATACCTGCATTTTCCTCTGAAATTGAATATACTATCAAAGAATATCCAATAATTACTGCTTAATTAAATTTTAAATATAAACAATTTTTTTAAATGCTATTTGAATACCAAAGTACGTGAAGGTACATAATATGTATATGTATCAGCTGTGAATAAGAAATTGAAAGAAAAAGTTGAAAAAAAAACTTAGGGGTTTTTTTTGTTAAAATGTGGTAATCTGGGGGGTTTTTAAATTTTTCTGCGGGGAAATTTTTTTTTCATCTGGCAACACTGCGTTTAATGTTTAACTTTAAGAAGAGAAGGGCAGACATTTCAATGTTTATTGTATTCTTTGTGCTACAAACAAAAAAGAGGGAGGACAAATTTCACTTTTAAATAAAAATCAAACTAAGCACCCGAATAAGTTACAAAATTTTCCCCGCTTATTTGACTTACTCACTTAATTGATTAAAAAAAAAACTGCAACAATCAAATTAGAAACATGTCAGTTTTTTGGTTAATTGAACGGAGCGACGGGGAGCAAAAAGTTATTACAAAAGCCTTGTATTGAATCTGACACCACTCTGCAGCACAGATGACAACAACCTTAGTATGTTTTTGGGAAGTACTTACATATATACAAATTTTAATTGTTTTAATATTTGAGCGAATATCGGTCAATTGATTAGAAAATAAATATCGGAGAGGTTTTAACATAATTATATAAAAGAAGAAAATTAGAAATTTCAGAAGCCATTACAAATTATATTGAAATTAATTAACTTGTCTTATAACATGACTTCGAAAACAGTGAAAAATCTATTTTTATAATTTTCAAACGGGAGCATCTCAAAATCGTGATTTTATAGAATTTTTCTGACTTTGGATTCGAGTTCAACAATCTATTGTTCAACTTGCCGAAAACTCCAAAGTTGGCCAACTCCAGAGTTGATACAAAATCGACAGTTAAGAAAAAAATGGATTTTTCTGGCCAAATTCCTTGTATTTGAAGAAAAAAATCGATTTAGTTTAGAAAAAAAAAATCGAATTTTATGTTTAAAGGAATTCGACATAAGTTTGTGAATTAATATTGAAAATTAAAAAAAAATATGGCATTTATGAGAAACAAACTGCATAAATTAGATTATTTGTTTCAAGAGGAAGACTGGTCGGTTTCCAATACATTGGAATATGATGGAATAATTAAAAATTAAAACAACAAATGATGTTTCGAAGCGTGATATAGCCAAGACTTGGCAAAGACTTTCAAATCGCAACATCGGTAAAGTTAATTTAATTTGAAATTGTTTTATTTTGTGTTTATCTTGTTGGAAAGAAGTCTTGTTTAAGAGTCTGTGGAAAAAATATCAAATACTTATAAAAAAAGTTATCTATATTCATATTTTTATTATCTTCAAACCCATTTCGTCTACTTCATCTTCGTTTTCCTAAGCAGACGATGGTCAAATTGCGCAACAATAGTTTCTCCGAAACATCGTCCTTAAAGCAATTGAAAGAAACTCTGTTCAACTACTTGCTTATGCGGCGCGTTTGCAAGTATTGAATCGGAGGCGGCGAAAATGGGTTTGGCTGTTAATATGTTATCATCGAGAAAGGAATCTCAGCATCGTCGACTCGGCCAAAACTTCACGATGGATAGGTATAACTTCGAAGTCGTCAAGGACTTTGTCTACCTGGGCTCCACTATAACATCGCAAAATGACATCAGTGCAGAGATCAAACGAATAATTACTCTTTCCAATCGCTGTTTCTTCGGGCTAAGAAGGCATTTGAGTAATAAAGCCCTCTCTCAAAGAACCAAGGAGACCTTATATAAGACCCTTATCATCCCGGTCCTGCTATATCTAGATATCTATCTGGAAGCATGGACCCTGACAAAAACGGAAGAGAATCTGCTTGGGTGCTTTGAAAGGAAGATTCTTCGGGTGATTTTCGGTCCAGTCTGTATCGATGGAGTATAGGGAGGAGAAGATTCAACAACGAACTTTACGGGCTCTACAGCGACTTCGACCTGGTCAAAAAGCTGAAAATACAGCGGCTGTGATGGTTGGGACACGTGGAACGTATGGACACCAACGCATAAGCACTACGAATCTTCGAATCTACCCCTGAGACGGTCTGCGCAGCAGAGGAAGACCCTACCTTAGGTGGCGCACACAAGTGGAGAACGCCCTCAACCAACTTGGAGTTCGTAACTGAAAGCAGCTAGCTAGGAACCGATCTGGCTGGAGGGGCTTGTTGTTTGAGGCCTTAGTCCATCCTGGACTCTGAGCGCCATCACAAGTAAGGTAAGTAAGAAAGTAAGTTTCTCCGAAATATTGTAGCTTTGAATTTATAGGTTCGTTCCTTTGCCTTGAAACTCTGTGGTTTTCCGTGCATTTGTGTGAGTTTAAGTCCAAAGTTCTGTCAAAGTTCATATATAAAAAATAAAATTATAGATTCATGCACAGGAAGAGAGTTTTAAAGTAATAAGGAGGATTATGTATTTTTGATATTTAAAGCGAAAATAAATTTTGGTAAAACAAAAATACTGACAGATTCCAAATATCCAATTCCAATCCAGTTTGCTCAATAATTTCTCCTTTTTTCGGGAGTTGATAAAATCGAAAGTTGATAAACTAGTTGAAAATTGGAATTTTAAACTGTCAACTTTGAGTGAAGAAATACAAAATCACAAGTTTAAAATAAAAATCTTTAAGTTATGTTCAACTTCAAGTGAAGAAAATCGCCCTAAAAAACTTTGGAAAAGTATACTAACTTTGCTGAAGAACAGCAAAAAAAAATTAATTTTTACTGACTAGCATTATTTATTCAGTAGAAAAAATTATTTTGAATGTTATTTTTGCCACATATCGATGGATTTATAAAATAAATAGATTAACCAAATGAAGATTATTTTTTCTTGAAGAAAAACATCAGTATTTAATTTTTTTTTTAAATTTTACTTCAGAATTAAAGGTTTACGGAATTCAAACTTTACAGAATAATTCAATACAGAATTTATTTCATTCAGAATATTAATTTTATTTCTTCTATTATTTCGGAACACAAAATAATGACCAGTTCATACTCAAGCATGTGAACTCGATTAACACAAATAAATGTAAAATTCAAAATTTTGTTGTTAGATTTATTTTATCCATACTACAGAAGAATTATTGTGATGCCTTCATTAATTTGTATTAATTTTTTATTTAACAAAATAAAATAATTTTCTAATCCTAAGTTTTATTTTATAGTTACTTTGCAAACGTTAGACAGATTCGAAACACTGGTCTTTATTGGGAGTTAAATATGTTGCATCTAATTACTAAAGCTAAACTCAAGTCCGATGAAGGGCTATAAATGAATGCCTTGAATCACAAAACTCTCTTTATTGTTTTCGTAAATTTTACCATGCTCTCTTTGGACCAAATCCAATCCTTTTTAATGTTCTTTTATTGCTTAACAAAAAACAAATGTCATGTGAGTTCAAAACCTTTGCACCATTAAGTTGATTGCTATCTTGAGGAATGTTAATTAAATAAGCTCTTGAATTTATCACTTAAGAGAGGACAACTTTTTTGTTATTTCCTTTTAGCCCATTACAATAGCTTTCATTAATTTGTTTTATTTTTTTTTTAATGACTTCAATTACTGAATCACTTGTTTTAGTCTGCCAACTATAATTTATCATGACATGAGTTTTTGTATGTTGTATTGTTAATTATGCAATCTATAAGGATAAACATAATGAACAAGTAATCAAGGATTTTATTTATACCTATCTGAAAAATTCATTCCTAGACAGCAAGCTTAAATTTTAATCATTCAACTCAAAGTTTGTCTAAGTAAACCAAAAATCTTCAGAATTACTAATTTTGAACTAAATGAGACTTTTTTTTTTTGTGAAAACAGTCAATCTTCTTCTATTTAAAAATAGACATATCTTACGAAAAGCAGCAAAAAAAAAGTTTTAATTGTTAAGTGATACTAGAGTGGCGAACTTCTCGTGTTTTTATCTATATTAGTATTCCTTCTTTGCTGTTGATATGTTTAAATGTTCTTTAATCTGATAATTTTAACAATTTTCTAGACAAACTTTGTGTTGAGAACATCGCCTTTGATTTGTTTCGTCCTTGTGCTTGTCTTTTCTTAAAATAGACAACTTATTGTTGAGGATACTTTATTCCAGTCAATAGATTTTATGTTGTCATTTTATCGTCAACCTCTGCACGCTTAGCCGAATTCCATTTTTGTTTAGAATGAGGCTTATGAAAATGTCACTATCCGTAAAGTAAAAATGGTAAGTAAAAGTAATTGTAAGAAGGAGCTTACTAATATTAGACAAATTTATGTTTTTTCATGTAACCATGTCATGAGTAAGAGAATTTTTCCACACTGAGAAAAATTAAAATCAATGGCGCAAAATTTTAAATAGCCTGATGTTAAGGTATTAGCACGAAACTACTTAAAAATTTTCTAACTTTAAAACATACTAAAAATGCTTTAACGTCATACAAAATCGTCTAAATTTTTGCGCCAATAATTTTTGTATAAGAAATCTTAAAATTGAAGGAAACTAAGGCTGTTTTATTAATACATGCAGCGAAGAAACACATATGAGGTGCTCATAGGGTCTTGTGAATAAAAAAAAAGCAAAAGCTATTTTTGAAAGAAGCTAGCTAGTCACAGCTTTTAATAGTAGCTAAAGCTAGACAGTCCTAGCTTAAGCTTTGTTTCATGTGAATAAAAAAAATGCATTGAATTTTTAGCTTGAGCTAGAAAATTTTAGTTTAAGCTTCATATTTTGAGCTTTCGCTTGTTTATTCACGTGTTTCGGCATATGTTAGCTTTAATTAAAACTGAGTTTTAAGATGGAAAAGTCCAAAAATGTTTTTTTTATCAGTCGCACCATTTTTACGTTAAATATACATCAAATTTAAGCCTAAACGGGTGGGCCCATATGCTTCAAGCTTGGTTGAGACTAATTGTATGTCATTCCCTAAAAGTTTGTCTGTAAGCATTTTTGTTCAATTTTGTACAAGTAATTGATGTCCGTGAGTCGTGTGGCCACTGGACTTCCACACTTGTAAATTCGTCTATATGCATGGCTTGTCCCTTGTGTGGAAATCCGATCATCAGCAAATCTAAGATGTTTTTAGATCGAAAAGTGGGTGTAATCAATACGTCTAAAATCTCTAGGAAACGTCTATTTTACCGTCAGTTTTGCCTTTTCTAATTCAATTATCTTGTTGGATACTTGCCTAAAATTTTTGTTAACTAAGTCTAGGTTTACTCTTAAAATAAAAAATGTTCGTATTCTCTGCTTAGAAATTTGTGCTTTCCTCTACGTTCTGCTGATGAGTCCCCTTAAAAATATTCAAAAAGTCACAGCCCATTTTTTTTTAGAAAACCCAAAAAAAACTGTGAAAGTATTCTTTACTAATTTCTTTATTAATTTTCTAGTTTCCTATAAAATTTTGGTTGTCTTACGCATATAAAACCCTCCATATTTGCACTATTACTAAGGAGAATTCTTAAAAAATGAACAAGTCAAAGTTTTCTAGACAGAAGTGAAAGAATCTTGAAATATTTGTAGCTTTAACTATAATATTCTAGTTAAAGCTATTTCTAATCACACGAATTGAAGCTTAAGCTGGAAAGACAAGCTAAAGCTAATGGAATCTAGCGTAAGCTATTTTAAAATAGCCATTACTAAATCACAGCTCTCACTAGTTAGCTTAAGCTTAGTTTTATTCACGCAAAACCTAGCTTTTACTTAAAAATCCAAGTTTTAGCTTTAGCTTTTTTTTTTATTCACAAGACCCATAAGCACTGTTTTTTTCTAAAATTAATATTATAACTTTTAGTCATTGAAACCAATAAAAAAAAATTATTTGACCATAAAAAAAATAATTGAAAATTAATAACCTAAAATTAAAAAAAAAAACTATCAATCAATTAATCGATTAAAAAATAACAAATTGGTTTCTAGCCTCAAAAAAAGCTATTGATTTTCAATGCAGACTTTTCCATTATTTTTTTCGAAGTTCTTTTTCTATTTTAAGGCTTTTTTTTTTCAAGAAAATTGGTCCCTCACCTAAACGAAAAAAAGTTCGAAATTTTTTTTTGGGCCATTAAATTATTTCTTGGGCCATGTTTTTTTCCAGTGTGAAGGGTTAAGTCAATCCGTAATGTTGTGAGGGTAAGTTTTATCAAATTGTCATATCCAGGTTATATCTCAAAAATAAATTGTTAGTAGATATAAACTGACATTGGAAATTAATGTAATGTGTTTGTGTAAATTCATGATTAAAACTAGAAATTCTTTGTAATCAAAAGCTATTCAGTGCCACGTTTTCTTCATTCTCCATTCTTGTGGTTTTCTTATGCAAATATTGTGTAAATTCATGATTAAAACTAGAAATTCTTTGTAATCAAAAGCTATTCAGTGCCACGTTTTCTTCATTCTCCATTCTTGTGGTTTTCTTATGCAAATATTGATATCGAAAAAGGCTTAGCATAGCAACTCTGTTCCTTGGCTTATTAACTCGATTTATATAAAGAAAAATTCTTATAGACACAAGAACTTGATTACAATGAAAATATCTGGATATAGAGAAATTGGCGGCAACGGTGCTTCTCTTTTTCGGTTTCGGTGAACTGAATTAATTAATAAGAGTAAATAGCAATACCAACCCGAACCCAAACATTTATTGTGAAAGGCATACGAACAAAGCAAATATTGGAGGCCTCAAATATTTGAATAGAAAAAAGTCTTGCTTATACATATTAACAAAAGGTGCGTAGTCGGAAGAATGTTTTTATTGCAAAAAAAAATCATTTAGGTAATCTTTTAAGCAAAATATTCTTGAATACAAAATAAACAAAAATGTATGTGGAAACGGAAATGAAATTCAAATACGAAAATTACTCAACGAGTTCTTTATTCAGTTCATTTCATATCAAAATATTTAGTTTCTCTAGGTACATATATATTTTTGGAATTATCATAAATGTAATTTTGTGAAATTCTTACTTCCTTAGAAAAGGAAATAGAAACCTCAAATTGTGTGTATGCTTTAATGAATTCTAGAAAAAATCAGAATTGATTATTTCCTTATTGCGAAACATAATCAGATTTTCTATTTTAAGCTCAATGAAAAGAAATGCCTTTTTCCTTAATAGCAATGGAATAATTTATTCAAAGCAATTTGAGCTTTTCTTCCATTTTCTTAACTAATGGTGAGACTGTCCACTAATAGGGAAAACCCATATATAATCTTCAAACTGTATATGTATATTGTATATATTTACCAACGCGGAAATGAGAATTCAAATAATATCGACAGAATAAATGAGGCAGCTATGGTCTTTTGTAAAGACCATTTCTTTTCAGAAAGAATAATTTAAGGAGGCAGGATGACAGCGTTAATCGCTCTTTTTTTTTCTTATTTTCTTTTTCCTTGGATATCCTTGTGTGCCTTGAGCTTTGACTTGAATACGAAATTTTGCTTAAATAAAGTAAATATGCAAACATTTAGGAACACTCCACTTTTTTTACGCCTTAGGCTCTAGTAACTCACCCTGGAAAAATGTCACTCACAATGGAAATGTGATCCATGGTTGTGATGGAGGGTAAATCACAAAAATAAAGTACTTAAAAACCAGTGTCTGTAAGTAATTTAAAAAATCAAATAAATGATCAAATTGGAGTATAATTTTCAATGTTTTTCCTTTCGTTGAGAAAGTTCAACACGATGTCTTTCATGTTAAAATTAGATTTATCACAGTGATTTATTGCTTTTTAATTTCATAATCTAGACCGCGTTATACTGGTGCTCTGTGCGAAACCCAACTTGTATGCTTTCATGAGGTATCCAGTAAGGCAGGTAAATCAATGCAAAGTGAATCATCCAATTAGTCCAGTCAATAAAGGTTTTCACTTGGAAAAAAATCCAACAGTTTTGAAACTTGGCACACTTATTAAGAGAGGCCTAAAGATGAAGTGTACAAAAGTCCCCATGAATCCGAGGCAAGCTCTAGCGGCAGGAAGGTGTAACATGTTGTCTTTTTGGGTTTTTCGTGTTTATCTCAGAAATTGTTTGTTCTTTCAAAAAATAACCTGTGACAAAAAAATAGCTTAGAAAATTCTATACAAAATATGTTATGACCAAATTTTTCATATCTGTCATATTTATCAAGTTATTTGGCACCTGTTGTTTTAGTGAAGAGTTTTTGGAAAGTAAATTTTCAAACTCAAAATTAAAAAAAGAAAATTAAAAAATTTACGTAATTAAGCTATATTTTTGTATTTAATATTAATGCTCCTATAAATTTTTAGTCAAATACTAAAAACCAGATGTCAAAATGTCTTCTAGTTTTTGAAAAAATTGAAAATAATAAAAGTAAGTTTTCCTTAAATTCGACTTCAATCCCTTATTTTGATGATCCAGAGATCCTATTTGCACTAAAACAACTTTATTTACAAACAATCTAAAAGAAGAAATTTTGGGCTCTACAAAAAGGTATAGCATGACATTGTAAGAGTTACCGTTGTTTTTTTTTATAATTTTTTTTCAGTTTGGAGTCATTTTTTTTAAAAATTTCCCCTCCTGGGTAAACGGGGAGGAATAGACCCCCCCCATACGATTTTTTTTGTCTCGACCCAACCTGTATCTAAGTTCTAGTGTTTTGTCACACCTTATGCGAATCGCCCTGTATATAAAAAATAAAGGATTGTGCACTGATTTAAAATACCAGACGTTTTCGAACGCCCACCCCCACCCCCGGCTGAAAAGAAAAACCTGCCAGACGGTTAAATTTGGTATAATAACGCGTTTACTTAAACATACATGTTAGTATATGAATTTGGGTTATACCTCCACTCCCAAAATTTGCTACAGGCTTTAGACTATATAAAATGTAGCTGTTTTTATTAAATTTAAAACATACCAATTTTAGGCGCCAAATAATTTTATAGAAAATTTTATAAGCTATTTTTTTGTCTCAAGTTATTTTTTGAAAGAACAAACAATTTCTGAGATAAACACGAAAAACCGGAAAAGACGACATGCTACACCTACCTGCCGCTAGAGCTTGCCTCGGATTCACGGGGATTTTTACACACTTCATCATCAGGTCTCTCAATAATTTGCTAAGTCAATAATGAGAAAGTCGGAAATCAAGGGAATAATCTTGTGGAATCCACTGTTAATAACGAATTAATTTTAGTAGATACATAAAAATGTATCCAAATTTTTCGTAGTCATTTAGACTTATCCATCCTTAAACTCAGTTTAAGCTAAAGCTACCTATGCCGACACAGGTGAATAAACAAAAAGAAAGCTAAAAATATGAAGCTTAAACTAAAATTTTCTAGCTAAAGGTAAAATGTATATTCTTTTTTTTTATTCACATAAAACTAAGCATTAGCTAGGACTGTCTAGTTTTAGCTACTAGGAAGAGCTATGACTAGCTATAGCTTTAGCTTCTTTCAAAAAAAGCTTTTACTTTTTTTTTATTCACAAGACCCTTTAGGTTGCATGAAAATAATGAAATGAGTAATGTCAGTAGTAAAAATAGGAAATTATTCTTCTGGAAACATGTCAACCATAAGTAAAATTTTATTCAAAATAGGCCATTAAGTTTTTTCTGCGAATTGGCTGCCAGAAACCTAAATTTTTACACATGCCTCTGTTAAAAGCCGTCCTTTGATTTAAAATTTAAATAACCAACAGACATTTATATAGGGTTTTTCTTTGGAAAGGATCAATACTTTATTTTTAGTTTAACTTTAATGTTTTCATTTCTGGAATAAGCAAGGCAAGTTAAAAAAAAAAAAACTACAAACATACAAACTCATTCAACAAAAATATTTTTTTTTCCTAAAATTTACAATTCGTAACTTTATTCGTTATCTTTATTTTATTTTTTATATTTTTGTCTTCCCTCGCTCTAATAAACTCTTATTTGCTGCCCGATGTTATTTTTGTTTCTGTTTATTAAGGTTATCCTCTTAAGTCACAAAAAAGTACTGCCAAAGTGGTTGGAATATGTGTGCGAAAGACAGAGTCAAACTGCCCGGAAATTTCCATATCACTCTCTGAATCTTCTGAACTAACTGAATTTAAGAGTTTAACCTTGAAACGTTTAAAAACTGCATTGAGAAATTGATCCTAACGATTTTTGATTTACAAAAAACTTTTTAATACAGGCTGGCGCTCGGTCTGTGGTTGTGATGGGAAAAGGGGAGGGGTCTCGTTGTGGCAGTGGAAGTCTAGTTTTCAGTAGCAACCATGGTTTGGACGGGAGAGCATCATGGGTTTGCTATTACGACTTTTTTTTTTAAATGGCCGTTCTGTTATCGCCACGCAGAGAGCCTTCCGACAGCACTTCAATATCCCTGTTGGAGGAAACATCCCTGGCGGTTATGCAATTAGACGTTGGGCTAGGACATTGGAAAACACTGGTTCAACAGCAAATCCTTCGGCAATTGGAAGACCCAGAACTGTAAGAACTGCTGAAAATGTCATCAAGATTTGCTATCAACAGTCTCCCAGGCAATCAGCCCTCGTCTCTTTGAGGGGTGACTTGGAGTGGCCTGCGCACTCACCAATTTGAGCATTTATGATTTTTTTCTTTGGGGGTACCTACATACATGAAGAAAAAAGTTTTTAAACTTCGTCCACATACCCTGGAAGAACTTAAGGACAGAATCAGAGAGGAAGTTACGGCAATACACATCGAAATGTGCAGAAGATCGGTTGAAAACTTCAAAATTCGCCTTCAAGAGTGACCTTTAAAACCGGTTCATACCTTTTGACCCACCTTGTATAATAAGACTAAAACAGCAGGGAAGAGGCAGAAACCAAGAACAAACGAAATATGTATCAATATTAATTTATATTAATTTATTTTTATAAACTGAAACAAGTCGGAAGGTACGTGGGTGCAAGGAATGCGGATAAAATTTAAACTCTCAAACAAAAAACATTTGTTTTAAATTGAAAAAGCATTTCTATATCATTTGCATTATGTAGATAATCCAAAAGGAAGAAAAAAGTTTTCCATACAAAAATTTAAAAGCCCCCCATTCAGCTTGGATACAGTTTGTTTAAATATTTGTATTTTTAAACTTTATTTCTCAAACGATTTATTGTTTTATTATCAACTTATTTATAATTTACTTTTTAATAAAAAACTTTATCCACAGATTATATTTATAAGTTCGAAAGCAAGACGCTCACTTCAGAATATAAATTACGATAGAGACGTTTTTGAAAAGTTTTCCTCTCATTCCCATCATATTCATACGTGAAACCAAACTTTTTCGTTTACAAAGTTCATTCATATGCCGAAAGCCGAATCAAATAAATAATAATATGCTTGGAGAATAATCGTGATGTCTCGTAACCACATACCTATTTAAATTTTTCTTATAATTTAATTTGTAAATGCTTCGTTTAAAAACAGACTTAAATATATGTATTTGCCACACGAGTAAAGGATTTGTGTCTGTGTTTGCTCTAAATTTATTTAATAATTGCTTAAGGTTACCTTACAGCTCCTTAACCCCGAAGCCATATCCGTTTTGATATTATATATATATGTAATATTTTAATGGAAACTCGGGGAGGTTATATTAAATCAGTCGTTTATCTGAATTATGAGGAATTATTTTCTGAGTGATAAAAGAATGTTTCACCTAAAGAGGCCAAAAAGAACGTTTAATTCTATGGCAGTGATTTTTGTTTGCATAAGGATGGAAAAAGAATCCAAATTGAAACGAATGAAAATAATAATCCCATCGTTTCCTGGGAGTTTTATTTGCAAAACGCGCTTCATAACTGGCAAAGGTTCTTCTCATATTTACGCATATGTTCGACGAAATCCTTATGTTGTTGAATGAATAAATTATAAATTTACTTTGAGTTTTTAAGGTACTTCAAAATGAATTTGAATGCTTGAAAAAATTTAAGCAAATAAAAACGAATTCTAATTTCTAACATTGAAAAACATACAAATTTATTTATTTATTATTATTTTTTTAAAAATCAAGCAAAATTGGTTTTCATTTTTGTACACATTGAATTTTTTACGGGATGGGATGAAACATCAATAGCCATAGATTTCTCTGATAATTTGTGAAAAATTTGCAGAAAAATACGGGTAGGTAATGATGAAAGAAAAAAATATTTGTTTCAATTGTCATAGAAAATGTTACGTATACGCCACAGTGACCGGTTCTCCTATTTTAGATCTTTTTCTGGCGAATTGGCAAAAATATGATTTGTTTTGATTGATTGATTGATTGTGAATCAAATGCGGAAGAAGTGTAAATAAATTATTCATCGTATTTTTGATTACCATAGATTCGGATTAGATAGGAAATGTGTAATCGAACGGGATAAAAGTGAAAAGATAAATCATAAGTTTGATTGATTTCTGTCTTATAAAGGACATTTCCTTCTTATAGTTTGAAATGAGATATTTTGATGTATCGGTATGATTGTTTTTTTTTTAGTTCCTTCGAAACTTAAGTGATTTTATTTTTGTTAGCAACTTTGTTTCAACTTTTCGTTCAGTGTCATTCTCATTAGCTTTGAGTCAAGTCTTGATTGATTTATCTACAATAAGTTGTCTAATATCTACTGAATTTATAATTAGTCTGAAATCAAAACTTCTGCTCAGTAAATCAAGTTCTTTTGTCAGCTTGAAGCTTAATAGAAGAATAAATTAAAAAATTTACTGCAATGTTGTTAGTTTTATGCATTCGATTAAAAATTGGTTCATTATTTTTGTCATGATTTTTTTTTATAGAAAATAAATGAAAGAGTTTTATAATTTCGCTCTATTAACTGTCAATAATGTACCCACGTCGACTTTTATACTGTGCTTGTCATTCTTTTAAATTATAACCAAAATCAACTTCTAAAACGTGTTCAGAATTATTTTGTTATTTCTCTGCAAAAAGTAATTGACTTTAGTATTACAGAAGAACAAACTGTAGGGTTTTTATTCTTCCGGAAAGACTTCATTATTTATCTTTTGGGATGTTCTTATATTTCAACTCGCATAACATTAGAATGATTTGGTTGGTAATGGAAGTTCTTACACGCAACGTGTTTTCACGTAGAAGTGATAAACATTTACGGCAAACCAAGGAGTCATTTCCTTCGGGTAATTTAAAAATAAAATAAAGTCAATTATTTGAGAAAAATAAGAATTATTTAATGTCAAGATACGGATGCCTTCATTGTATGTATATGTGTACTGTACTCATTTTAGATAAATTGAACAGTAGTTAATTTTGCTTAACTCTAATTATGCGAAAATGTACAGGGTGATTTGCATAAGGTGTGACAAGAAACTAGAATGTGTAGGTTGGACTTAGACAAGAAAATAATCGTATGGGAGGGGTGGGGATTTTATTTCCCCCCATTTAGACGCGAGGGGCAATTTTCAAAAACATCACTTAAAACAGAAAAAAAAACGGTAATACCTATTACCTACTGAGTCATGTTATAGCATTTTGAAAAGCGAAAAATTCATTTTTTAATCTTATTTTTAAATAAAGTTGTTTTAGTGAACAGTTTTTCAAAAATTAATTTTCAAACTTAAATTTTTGAAAAAATAAAAAATTGTGTTCAAACTAATTTTGCTAAAAATTTTACATTATTCAGTAATATTTTTGTTTTTAATTTTGACAACAAAATTAGTACTTAACTACGTAAAATTTTTAAAAAAATATGCTTGAATTTTTTTTTTTTTTTTCATTTTTTTTTTTTCAAAATTTTGATTTTGGAAATTAATTTGTCAAAAACTATTAACTCGAACAACTTTATTTAAAAATAAAATTGAAGTGGATCTCTGGCTTTTCAAAATGCTATAGAATGACTCTATACGTATTGCCGTTGTTTTTTAATAATTTTCTTTTTTTGTTTTAAGTGATTTTATTTTTTTTTTAAATTGCCCCTCCCGTCTAAAGAGGGGGAAATATACCCCTCCTCTCGTACGATTATTTCTTGTCTAAATACAACATGAACGCCCTAGTTTTTTTTATTATCTATTTATTTGATGATGCTCATCGCAAATTGTTCAAGTCAGAATGTGATATTGCTTTTGTTGTTGGGTTTAGGAGATGCAGCTTACAGCCATAAGTCCATAATTGTGTATGTACCAAAATTCGGTTTCTAAAATTTTGTTTTCTTCCATCATAATTCGTTTTTTTTTAAATTCAATAAATTTATAATTTTATATGTATTTCAACATTTTTCTTTCATTATTAACAGAGTTTTAAAATACAAATTTGGAAATAGAAAAATTGTGTTTAACCTTTCACTAGAGTTAAAATAATGTAGGTATGTATGTTTTTCAAAATTTTTCATCTCTCAAGTTTGCAGAATTAACTAAGACTTGTTTGTTTTTTCTCTTTTCTTTCAAATCCCAATTTTTTGAAATTTGTATTTTTTAAATAAAAAGGACATAGCATCCCAATATATTATTTAAATTTTTCCAGAATTTTAATATTTTTTTCATACAGAATATTCAATTCAGTTATAGAATTTTGGTCATACAGAATTTTAAAATGAAAAAATGGAAAACAAAAATTTAAAAAAATATTTGAATAAGCGCAGAACTGTGGTACTTTATTTTAAAGTAAAATATAATTCATTATTTTTAAAATAAAATTAATCATACGAAGATTTTTTAATAATACAAATTCTATATACTACTGAAATAAATCAGCCAAATAGAAGACTTAGCACTATTTAATTGGACTTGTTGAATTATTGATTCGAAAAATCTTTTGACAGCTTTTAGTCGATAGTCTATACAAATTAGCGGAATGATTAGGAATTCTAATCTGGTTGGATATAGTTCACACTAGGTATTTATCGTAAAATATATGTAAGATGAACTGAACTTTATAGAAATTGCTTATTGACAAGGCCCTCACTAGTCAACTGATGAGTCCAAGTGAGATCGCCGGGACGAAACCCCAATTTGCCGTTAAAACCTATTTTAAGGCTAAAATTAATTATATTTTAATGGTATCTCTTCGTTTGGAGCAACAAATTTTCAACTAATAGATATCATTTTTCATTCTTTCATATTTTAAGCCCTGCAAAGTCAAGCAATATTTTATTTTTTAATTCAATGAAGAGTCTTAAGAACTATTAAATTCACAGTCTTCAATATCAATATTAAAGTTATTTCGAAAATCAAATATCAATAACTAAAAATTAATAATTCAATTATAATAACCCCTTTTGTTTTTTTACTCCCTTACATTCACTTTCACCATTTTTGATGTAATTTGGTTAATTAATCAATCCTGCTCAGTCATTAAAAGCTTACTGAAAGAGGTGTTTCACTTAAATTAAATTTCCACAATGAATTATTGAGGGAAAAGTTGAGGGACATCATTGAATTACTTTTCGAAACGAATTAAATTTTAAATTATATCAAATAAAGTACTCACTAAGTTTTTCAGGCGTTTTTATTATTATGGACAAAATACCATTATTAGAAAAAAAAAAAAAGAAACTTACACTATAATGACTTTTAACTTAGGGGGGTTTCTAAAGTTACTTTTATTTCGAGCTATTTAATGAGCTTACTGGATGTAATTATTACAAATTGTCTGTAAAAGCATTAGAAACTCATTACTGAACGCCTTAGGTTATAGTATTTTTTTTTTTTTACTCAAAAGCGAACGAAAATGTAAGAGTGTGACATATATTGTCGTTATTTGCTTAGATGAAAGCTTATAAAGCTTATTTCAAAAGTGACATAAAATTCCTTTTCATAAATAATATTTTTATTTCAGTGGCAGAGGTAAAACGAACTGACAAGCATTTTTTGTTAAAATTATACGTGATTCAATTAGGTTATTATATTAATTATCGTTAGGTTAATAAAATATCTCCTTGTCTTCTAATCGCTGCCAAGAATCATAATGAGGTACTTAACTCTTCACAAAATGGGATAAACAATATTTTTTCTTAATTTTTGTTGATGGAAGTCTTTTCTTTATAGAAATCTTGTCACGAGATTGTTTCTGATAATCTCATTCATTAACTCTTTTCATACGACTCCTTTGTGTAAGTATACGTAACAGAGGTAATTTCGATTTCGCCAAAAAATACTGAGATGAAAGGAATTTTTAACTGTAATGACATTGTCATATTTGCTTAATGAATTTTTATGGATGAAAAACATTAGGGGTTTACTGTAGGCCCTATTTTGAGTTGTTTAGAAGCATTTTGGAAAGACTTTAGAATGTTTAAAGTCACTAATCTTAGATCGTGAAAGAAATATATTTAAATATTTGTATAGAAAAATCAAATGCTTTACAAAAAAATTTTAACTTTTAATGGGAAAGAATTGCCGTTATGAGAAGTGCTTTTTTTTTTAAAGACAACAACATTAACTTTAACGGGGAGGAAATAGAACCCAACGATTTTCATCTTGTGTTGGAAAACCTAAAATTTACAGCTTTTTGTCACATTTTAGGCGAATCAAGATGCAATTTTAATTCTTTTCGGAAGATGGGCTGTCATTCGATAATTTCTATTTCGGTTCGACTTTATTTTTACACTAATACCAACTTTACGACGACTTAACTCAAATATTTATATAATAAAGTAATAATTATGTTTTATTTGATGTGTTTAAATGTGTAGCTAAAGGTTACTAATAAAAATAATTAATATTACTTTTTTTTTCATACGAAGCATCAATTACGAGATAATACTTCAAAAATGCTTATATAATTGGCTAAGATACATATATGCGAAAAAGCAATATTTTTATATAATATTTTTTTGTAATTTTTATGAGCACACAGTTTCCTGATAAATTTTTTGGACAAGAATCTTTCTGTCACAATAAAGATAGTTGCGTTTAAAAATCTTCTCTTGGATTTTTCCGCACATTGGCATTTTGTGTCTATTTTTTTTTTGTTATTAAAAGATTATCTTTTAATCCACGTTTCAGGACTTTTTCATTATCGTACAATGTTAGATTTGATATAAACTTGAAATTTATTCTCATATACTACCAATAATTTTGTTCTAAGAAATTAATAATATAAGAATCGAATCACGTTGGCAAAACCAAAATTAACAATGCAATGTGGAAAGGAATTGAGCTTCAGTTTATTTTGTTTTTTTTTTTTTTTTTTTTTTTTTTTCTTACATTCAGTTATTTATTATTTCTACTCCAGTATAAAATCCCGTATATTTTATACAGCCCTACAAAGCATGGGAATTATTTCATGATTTATTCATTTAATTTAATATAAACGCAATTTGTTTGCCTTTAATTTCATTAATTTTTTTCATGCTTGAAGTAAAAGTAATCAAATACTCAAACTCATTGGCTAATGCCTAATTGCAAAAAGAGTCTAGATTTATAACTTCTATAATTTTTCGAAAAATAAATTTGTTTTATTTTTTTTTTTGTCCACAAGATACCTCAAGAAGGTAATCAATTTACCTTACAACATGGTTAAATTTTTTTTTTTTTTTTTTTCAGAAAAAAAATTACCTTTTCTTATCTAAATTCAGACGAATAAGAAGAAGTTTCTCCGTTTACAGCAATTTGTCCTATAAAGAGAATAAATCTCCAAATGACTACGCTACGTATGGACAGTCTAGATTTACAATATAGAATGCAAATCGGGATAAAAAATGCGTAGTTTGTCTCTTTTTTTGCTTTAACTAAAAAAAAAAATCTACAGCAGACGAAAATTTCAGCATCATGAAATAAATGTCCATTATTCAGTTTTCTTATGTTTACTTCAGGTAAGAGTTTTCATAAAAAAAAACAAGGTGTTTTGGTTTTAAGTATACATTTTTTTGTGGATGTATCTTTGACTTGTTTTGATAGAAAATTTCGTATTTCAAATGCCGCAGGGAAAGTTATGGGAGAAGTGAAAGGGATCTTTTTCTCAGCTTAAAGACTTATAGAACTTTTACTTGCAACCTTCGTGAAATAATTTGGCATTTGTAAACAAAAATAGAATCATTTTCCTGAATGTAAAATATTTTAAGAGTGATTTACTCGAGACTCGAGACATTGCAGAATCGGCAGAGAGTTTAAATCAAAATCAAAAATTTTGTATAATTATTTAAATATTTGTCTATTAATTTAAACAAATTTAACAAAGTCACAAAAATTCTAACAGGCTGGACTTTACATTTTATTGTTCCTCAAAATAGGTTTTAAACAAAAGCAATTATCGAAAAAAGTTACTTTAAAATAGTTTGTAGGAAATTAAATTTGCTACAAGTTTGTAATACAATTTTTTTTTTTCTGAAATCAAAAATACGCCAGCTACTTGCGAAAATGAAAACAATCTTTAAAAACAAAATGGCGGCAAAACAACACTATGTTCAATTGTGAAAAATGTGGTTTTCGGCTTGTGAACTGATACTCTTTAAAATATCAAAGGAAAAATGTGGCTTGGAATTGTTTCCCAAAGGTGATCTTGCAAAATTCATAACTTCAACAATTGTGTATCGATTTTTAAAAACGATAGCTTGTTTGACTCAATTTAAAAAGCACTTGAAATGTAACTACCAAAAAAA
The DNA here is from genome assembly GCA_947049315.1 of Epistrophella euchroma. Lineage (NCBI taxonomy): Eukaryota > Metazoa > Arthropoda > Insecta > Diptera > Syrphidae > Epistrophella > Epistrophella euchroma. Next base: position 1,815,731 of record OX346247.1, on the reverse strand, counting down.
AAATATGTAATGCAAACTATTGCTAAAAACGGTCTTCAAACTTTAAAAAAACGTGAAAATTTGTGTTAGTTTCAGATAACCTTTAAGAAATCTACAGATATTATTGTCCGTACTACACATGTATATACATCGTTGAAAAGGTCTATTTCTCTTCTTCTTAAAATCGAAAATAAATTATAAATCGGACGAGATATGGCCGAGTAAAAAATCGTTGAGTCCGGGAGATCACTCGAAAACGATTTTTTAACAATAAATTGAGATTTTGAGGGTATGGGAAAGTTTTCAAGTATAGGTTCATGATATACTCGAATAGGCCTATATCTTCTACTAGGTCACTTCAAAATTTCGTGCAATTTTTTTCATTTTGTCATTCGAAAAATAACGGCCATATTCTTGACTTTCTTCAAAACTAGTTTTACCGAAAAACTAGATTTATAGCGGTTTCGAGTTTTGATTTTGTCACAAATTTTTATTAGTTTGACGTCAAAATCAAAATATTTATAAATAGTTTGACATCTAAATCAAATCAATAATTTTTTTTTGAGAAACTTAAATTTCGAAACCCCTATAGAACTAGTTTCTCAGTAAAACTAGCTTTGAAGAAAGTCAATAATATAGCCGTAAGAGTTATTTTATTAAAACAAAAAAATAGGCAGAAATGAAATTTTTGTATGGCCAGATAATTAATTAAGTCATAAGCCTTATTTTTGGCATCAAAATAATCTAAGATAGATTTGCTTTCTAAAATTCTTAAAATAAATCATTAAAATTGTCAATGACGAGTTTCAATGATAGCTTTAACTGGTGCCTAAAGAATAGCAAGCACACAGCTCAGGCAAGTTTTTACTTCCCGCTTTTCCCTCCAAACAACAGCTAAAAACATAGCTAAATTTTATGATGGTTGTGGAGACTTTTGAACCGAAAACAGCTGCTCTCAGTGAAGAATTTTTTAGAAAATGGATTGACTGAAATTCGCTTGTGTTGAGAATTTTTTTATGTAAAATTTATGATGTAAATAAACATTAATCTATTGTTCCCAAATATTCCGTCGTTTCGATTTTCACTTTCACGAAATAGAGTTTACACAAAAATTAAGAATCATAGAATCTGTAAACATTTATCTCCATAATTAATGTGCCAAAAAATTATTTCGTGGAGCTAAATTTTGACAGAAAGTTCATGAATAGTAAGCCTCCTTTAATTTTTAATAATTTTAGTCAGAATTTAAATTGAGCGCGATATAACGTAGTGTATTTCGTTTCCTAAATTTTAAATTACAATTCTGAACATTTCTTGCTTTGGTTTAAACTTTTCCGGTAAATTTCGTAGAGCAATGTTTTAAACAACATTTAAACTATTTTTGATGATTTTATATTTGGAGTTAAAAATCGTTACAAGAAATCCTATCTTTGAATAGGAGACATCATAGAAAAAAAATTACATAAATACAAAATAAATTTTCTTTGGTTACATAGTTTTTCCTTTTGAACTTTTTAACTAAAAAAGGCAATATATACTCTGACAGATTGTTTCAGATTCCTACAGCTAAAATTAAATAAAAATGTGTTAAAAAAAAACTTCTTCATTATACATTACATCATTTTCGAAAAACCAGGAGCCCAAGAGCTGATAATTATTTCCAACACCTAAATAATCTGCATTTAAAAAAGTTTGAATTTTATATTTCAATGCCTGTAATTTTTTTTTCCACGCGAAAAAGTTTCAAAGTGATCCCTTTAAAATAAGAAAATTTAATTCAGTAACACCTTGTGTATAATGTATCTGGTAATTCCGTCATAAATTCACAGACTCAACAAACAAAAATTGCTCCGAAAAATAATGTCTATAAGGTGAAAGACATAAATCACTGAAAGCTTTCCGAGTGAGAGATTTTCCATTCCCAGCTAATAGATCAATTCGTTTGTCTTAAATTTTAATGTACTTTGTATTACATTGAATGGATAAATTATTGAAGGTTATCAAAGTTGTACAAAAAAAATGAAAAAAAAGACCTACGTATCTATAAACAAGGAAAAGTCTTCTATGTATTTAAATATGCAGATTTCTTTGAAATTTTAATAACAAGACAAATTAAAAAGAAGAATACAGAGTGAAATGGGAAACATTGCTGTTTTTATTTGCATTCTTTTATGTTTTTTTTGTTTGCAAAATTAAACAAGGTGCGTAAAGTTGGTCCTTTAAGTGTGGAAATGAAGTATGGATAGATACAAGAGTGTAGACTATAAAAAAATAATATTTACTTCCTTCCTAAATAACTAATTTAAGAAAACTTTTCAAACAAAATTTTCTGATTAAAAAAGTTTGTTGCCATACAAACTACTATAAGAACATCCTGTTTTGACTTAAGTGGAAATACTAATACCGTGTTCAAGAATATGAAAAAATACATTTATAGCTGTTTAAGAGCTTTTGAAAAATACATATATTGTGAATCAAGTATGTGTATGGTGTCTTGTGTTTCTGCAATAGAAATGCATGTTAAGTCAATACTTTTAAAATAAAATAGAATTCTACTGAGGCCCTATACTTTTATTGGTCATGTAAAAGGTGCCTAGAGAGCACTTAAGGACATTGGCACAAAAAGTGGCAAACTAATTGGGAAGAGGTATAAATATTTTATTAATTTAAATTTCAGCACGGGGGTCTATCTATTTAACCTCTAAGTCCTTGTCACACAGACGTATAGACCACAGGCAGGGTCTATCATCAAAATGTTAAATTTGATAAAAACAAGAAACCAATACTTTGACTACAACAATCTAAAATCATATTTAAAAATAAAAAAAATGTAAGCCATAATAGCTCCCCATCGTCCCACACTTATGGGATATACCTAGAGACTGTATAGGCATTTCGGGTTTTTCTTTTACGAACGTTTACTCTCCTATAAATATATTTTTAAACACATTTTGCGGCTTCGAAATATTTTTGTTTTGAAGGGAAATTATTGTGCTGACAAGTGCAAATTATGTGGTAGTCAAATTAAAAATGAATTTCTACTAGAAACGTGGCAAAGTCTTTCTTATTATTTAAGAACAAAACCACTTAAAATAAAACGACTGCTGGGTGACTGGTTAAAAAATAATAAAATGCACGACTAGGTCGCACTAACTTGCTCTTGTAGTAAAAGTTTCTTCGAATTTCAAAGATTGATTGTATTAAAAGTAAATAATCTTTTTATGGGAGCCTTAAGTTTAAACTAACTAATATTATACATTATAGAGCTTAAATTGAAAAATTATTAAAAATCAACATAATTCGAAATAAATTTATTAAAATAGTCTTCTTAAATTGTTTTGAGAGCTAAAACAAGTACCCTATCTGATTTCTTTAACTAATCTTAGTTTTGCAGAAAAAAAAAATTAAAATCGTAGGAGCGGTTTTTTTTTAAGTTCATTTTTTATATATAAAATTTTGTAAAAAATTTTAAGAACAAAAATTGGTACACAATTTTTTAGAATTTATTTATGTTGAACTAAGGAATTAAATTTCGCAAAAAAGTATCTACCCGTTTTTGAAATATCGATAGTCCAAAATAAAGAAAATGGTTCTATGAGAGGTACTGTTAATAATGGTCAACTGTAAATTTTGTTTTTGGTAGATCGTAGACCATACTAATATTAATATTTACAACAATTTTATTCAAAATCGTAGGAGTCGTTTTCGAGAAAATTAATATTTTCTGTAATTATTTTTTAACATTTATTTGGAAGGTACCGTTAATTTTGACTGTAAGATAAAGTTTTTTTCAAAATATTTTAGATAATGTTAAAAAAACCCTTGTTACCGAGTTTCATAAAAATCAACCAAGTCGTTTTCGAAATATTTGGTTTTCAAACAAAAATTTGAAAATCCAAAAAAAAGTTTTTGGAAAATTTTGGTATACAAGACTATTAAAATTTTTCAGAAAATTCTCCGTAAAAAAAATTTATCAAAATCAGTTTATTTCTTTTCTAGAAAAACGAAAATAAAAAAAAATTGTAATGGTTCTATGCTAGGTACCATTTAAAACCATTTTTTGGAAATTTAATTTTTACAAAAAGGTAGCATAGATAGGTAGAAAGATCTGTCGAGCCATTTTTGAGAAAAATAAGATTTTCCAAAAATGCTAAAAAAAATTATATGTTTCTAAAAATAAAAGGAAAAAAACGTGTCGGGGTAATGTCCCGAAAACACTTTATACCAAGTTTTATTAAAATCGGCCCTTGGGTTTATGCTGTAGGCAAATCCACAGACAGACGGACAGAATTGCGGGACCTAATTTTTTCCTGTTCTCTTTCATAGTAATGTCAAGTTTTATTGTTATCTTGAGTTCGATTTTTTGCACGAATCCATAACATGCACTATAATATCTATATCGCAAGTAAAAATTGTTTATTTTAAACCTTATTCAATAATAAGATTAGGCACATTTTTAGTGAAAAAAAAAATACTTATACAATTTTAAATATCTGCTGAATTTTTAGTCTTAAATTAAAAAGAATAATTAATTTAATGTAAAATTATTTGTTTCTTTTTCAGTTTTCGACTTAAAACTTAGAAAATTCAACTTTAAAGGCTTAACTACATTCAAAACTTTTTGCAAAAAGTGCAAAAGTGAAAAATTAAAACATGCACTAGAAATGCGTGGGTGCAAACAAACGTTCGGAAGTTGTGTTTGATATTTTATTTCAGACTAATTTCACACCCCAAATACAATTTTTTCACATACAGCCCCCTGTCATATTTTTGTTTATCAATTTTTAACTTTTAGCCCTACTTTTTGCAAAAAGTCTTGTATTTAGTTAAGCCTTAATAGTTCTTAATGGCGCAAATATTTAAATAAAATTTCCAAAAAAAAATATTTTAATAAAATTTCAAAAAAAAAGGAATATGTGTTTATATTTCAATAAATTTTCATACATATTTTTTTTTTTTTTAAATCACATCACATCGTTTGCTTTGTTAAACTTTAACTCATTCTTTGTCTATGGGAAAAAAATTTATTTTTACCAAGATAGATACAATTTTTGCCAAAAACCATTATAATATTTAAAAAAATTCAAAAATAACAACAAATACAAAAAAAAAAAACAAACAGAAGACTTAAAATGTTTCTCTATTTTCCCCAAAGACTTGAAAATTAAATTAAAATATCAGAAATTTATAAACACTGACAAATAAAATTCATAATGAGATTCTCAACCTTTACACTAAACTGCTATGTATTTATGGTAATAAATTGTAGCCTAACTTTCTTAGAATGTATTTTTTAGTTAGACTTAAATTTCCTAAGTGACAAGATGACAATTCAACTGGGAAATTTTCTGTTATTCTTCCAAAACCTATACAACTTATCTATTTGCAAATCTATATGATGAAGACCAGACTCAACAAAAAAAAAAAAATCTGATAAAACTAGGAAAATTATTATTCCAATGGAAAAATAAACTATGAAATTATATTTGGGAGAAAAAAGGCCCATTCAAGAAAATTGAAATTTGTTGTAAATCTTAAGGGACGAAGGCTATAAAAAATAAAATGTACGAGTTTATTACTTATAGCTTATAGCTACGTTTTTATTTCGATCCAATCGTCCTTGACTTTCCACTTTTATTTTCATTAAAATTGAATCCTTCTTTTTCTTGGGGAATTACGTCAATGGGACGATGCTTACTGAAACAATTTATTAAAAAAAAAGTGTGTTTAGGTATCAATGTGCTCATGAGGGTTTGAACCCAGCTTAATTTATCGTATAGTAAATTTTGTTTGTGACTTGTTCAACATTATCAGGACTTAAGTGAACATTTTCGTTTCACAAGAACAGTTACATAAATTAATAAATAAATTAGACTTCTCGTGCGTTTAATGACTTACACTCTCAATCATTTCTGTATATTTGTTATTGTATTTGGGAAGAATGGAAGGGGATCTATATTTTTTTTAACAAAGCCGATAATGGTTTCGATAAGAGGCACTTTTTATGACAAGAGATACTCTTGGGGGATTTGTCACTTCTTCATAAAAAGCAGTACTTCTGAGGATGGGATTCGATTTCAGACCACCGCTCCAGCGTGACAGTCAACGTCCTAAGCATTACGCCAAGAGGTACAACCACAAGAGCAGTAATAAACCACAAACATAAATAGAATATTGCGAATAATATGAAAAAAAATAAATACAAACAAAATTATGTTTCTGTTGAATGTCTGACAGAGCAGATTTATTGCAATACTCGTATTTTATTTCTATGGATACAATCTTATTGGATTCGTACTCAGAAAATCTAAATGGACGGTCTAATTTAATGTTTTGTTTTATTATTTATTTTCAGTGGAAACACTTCGCTTTGAAATGTTCAAGATTAACGGCGACGTGTTGGGTGATATGTCCTTCGATGTGGACGTGACATAAAGTGCGATGATAAGTTTCATAATGATTTCTCTCAAAAAAAGTCCTTAAACAGCTGGGCCATAACTGAATCTGAAAACATTCACCATAAAGTGGGATCAATTTTGGAAATTATTGATGTTAGCCTTAATGGGAGGCTATAACAAAAATTGAATTGCTGGATTTTGAATAAATTGAAACTTAAATTTAAAAAAAAAAATACGTATACGCCACAGAGTCCCACAAAAAAGTTTTATCTTAATTAGAAAAGACTTTTTAATTTTTATAAATTGAACAGATTTTAAGCAGATATTTAGTTCGCGTATATGTTTTGATTATATATGCGTCTGGAAAAACTTTGTCGCACATTAGATGCATGTAGAAAGTTTAGGATTCATTGGTGTCGCGGATAACATTAAAAGTATAATAATTTTTCGGATGTTTTTTGAAGTTCTGAATCAAATGTTTGGTATCAAAAAAATAATAATAAATTAATAAAATAATTAAAATAAATACAATAAACAATATAACTAAAGTAAAAAATATAAATAATAAAATAGTTAAAACAAAAAAAAAAATAAATAATACAACTAAAATAAAAAAAAAAAGGAAATAATCAACTAAAATAAATAAAATTACAAAAAACAAGGAATAAATAAAATAGTTTTAATAAATAATATAACTGAAATAAATAAAATAAATAAATTAATAAATAAAATGAATTTAATAAATAATATAACTAAAATAATAAAGGAATTCATACAAGGTGGTATAAAGAAGTAATGAGAGAGGGAGTACCGCAGTATTTGAAAGCAAGATGGAAGACAAAAAAAACAAGGAGAATAGCAAGAGAATGATGGTACTGGACATGATGAAGAATTGAGAATGTGCAGAATGTGTGAGGGAGAGACGTTGGAACATGTGATAGAAAGATGCAGATCAGGCGGAGATGAAGGAAAATCAATAGGGGAAAAAATGAGGGAAATAAGGGTGGACAAAGGAGAGGAGAAGAGTGGATAAAAGAACTAGAGGGAGTGAGTAAAGATAAGGTCAGAGAGAGGGGAAGAGGAGAGGGAGAGTAAAATCAGAGACAGAAACGGGATACTTGTAAGCCTTAGGGGAATCAATAAAAGTCAATGCAATACAATACAATACAACTAAAATAAATAAATAAAATAAATAAAGTAAATTATATAAACAGAAAAGTTAAAACAAATGAAATAAATAAGATACATAAAATAAATAAAAAAAATTAAATAAATAAAATAAATAAAACAAATAAAATAAATAAAATAAATAAAATAAATAAAATAAATAAAATAAATAAAATAAATAAAATAAATAAAATAAATAAAATAAATAAAATAAATAAAATAAATAAAATAAATAAAATAAATAACATAAATAAAATAAATAAAATAAATAAAATAAATAAAATAAATAAAATAAATAAAATAAATAAAATAAATAAAATAAATAAAATAAATAAAATAAATAAAATAAATAAAATAAATAAAATAAATAAAATAAATAAAATAAATAAGATAAATAAAATAAATAAAATAAATAAAATAAATAAAATAAATAAAATAAATAAAATTAATAAAATTAAAAAAATAAATAAAATAAATAAAATAATATAAATATAAATAATATAAAACCGTTCGGAAAAAAAATAACTTGTGATGTTACATAGCCTTTAACTTTTGAACTGGAAAAGAATTCTATGAATATCATATTTTGTTTGAGTTCATTTCAAATTTTGTTTTCGCAATACCTAACTAACATGATTATTTTAACACATTTTTCGCCATGTGTGTTTATATACTGCGAGCTTGTATGAAAGTCCTTAAAGGCTATGTCTGATCAGGTATAGTTGAAAAAATAATTAATTTTTTTTTTGACATATTTCAAAAATTAAAAAAATGTTGATCTCCTGAAAGTTTACATGAAATATCTAGTATGATTAAGTTGACTTTATAATTACTCGCGGTATTTGAAGCGCTTCAATCAATTTTAATTTTTATATGCTAGGTACTTTTTCCTCAGCATGAAATGCCACAAAATTGGTTATACGTTGGACTTCAAAGCTTAAATGGTTAAATGGTTCAAAAATTCACTTAACATAAATCATATAATCAAACGCTAATAGGTTTTTTAATAAAGATATTTAAAGAAATCATTAACTCTTTTCTGAGACATTTTTTTTAAAGACAAAGGTTAAATATTGAATACCTACTTAAAAATCATCGCTAAGCCAAAATAACGTTTATTTATGTTTACAAACGAAATTCCATAAAGAAGTCGTGTATCGTAATATTTTAATTCTAAGTGTCAGCTAATTGCAAAGAAACACTTCAAATGATTTTCATTTGAAAATTCAAATTTAACTCAAATACATGTGTATTTACATTTACTTCACACAATACAAAAATTATATCGATAGAAAGTCAAACAGCGATATCTTTTTCTTTTATGTAAATTTATTGAGTGCGATAATAATGCATAAATATAGGCACTGTACGTACATACTTCATATCTGCTCTTGTTAATTTTTTTTTGATCCAAAATAAGAACTAAGCTGCACGTTTTCATTTTATCACCGACAATATTATAGCTCCTGATCCAGATGTTGTTTAGGATTTAATATTTTCAATTATTTAAAGCGATTAATTGTCAAAAGTTTAATATTAATTTAATTTCCAGCCATCTTTACTTAACTAACTGGCTCTTTTGTTTAACTTTGCACTAAGTGGCAAAGACTATACAAACATAGTTAAAATGTTTTCAGAAATAATTAAAAAGAATTAGATTATGGGTTGGGAATATCAGATAGAGAATTCCTCGTGATTGGGAAATGATAAGGTTTTTTTTTTTAATTTGTGTAATGAACAAAATTGAAAACCATTGTAACCCAAACCCTAACAAGTTTTGTATACAATCCTTACTTTTATTCAGAAAAAAATCAAAAATTAGTATTCAAATTATTTTAAGAGTTAAAAGTCTTTTTCAAAACTTATTAAAATAAATAACGATGCAGACGTACGAAAATTCTTAAATTTGAATTCACAGAAAAACAAACGGACCTATGTACATGCAACCCATGGAAAAGTCAGACTTTTTAATATAAAAAAGGTCATGACGATAGGAATAATTATAATTCACAGAGCGTTCAAGTTGTAATTAAAAATTCTTATTTCTATATTATACAAAAACTGTGTACTTGAATACCGTATAAAAAAAATTAAACGTAAAATCGTTACTTCAATTTTGGACAGTTCTACATATTTTGCGATATTCCTAAATGTCATTTAAAATATGTCTACAAACAGCCTACGAGCTCAAAACATAACCTAAGCTACTTTACATCAAAACTACACTTGTCAACACAATTAAGAGAACAAAAAAGAATCACTTTTTTTGTAGTGTTTTTCGAAGAGCTGTAGCTCTGTAAAAAGGGGTCGAATTGAAATGAAACAAAAGCATTCTGAAGCTTTATCCTTTTTGTATTGAGAAATTTTCGCAAATGATTTTTTTAAGGTACCGTTATTGCGCAATCATAAAAAACAGCACGACCCAAAAATTTAAATTTTTTTTTCTTTTTTTTGAACATTGTCATTTTCTTCGAAAATTTTTTTTGAGCCAATTTAATATTTTGTTTCTTTAACTTGTTTATTCAGCTTTAAGGTCATCTTTTTTCGTCATTGTACAAATATCTGGCTTTGAATGAAAAAACAGACTTTTGACTTTGACTACCGATATCTTCGCAAGGAATGACGACACGGGAAATTTAAGGGTAGTTTTAAAAACTGGAATTAATTTTCTAAAAGATTCTTTCAAATCTTTATAACGATTATTTTTTTTTGGCTCCTCATCGTTACATTCAGAAAAGGTCAAAAAAATGACTTTTTAAAGACTTTTTGTAAATCTTTTACTGCTTTATAAATTTTGACTGAAGGATCTAATTTGGTAAGACATTTTAAAGAACTATAGACCGCAAATATTTATGTAAAATTTCAAAAAAATCCATTGAACCGTTTTCATGTACCGAATGATCAAAGTCGTGAAAACCAGTTAAGGGAACAAATTGGGTGGTTCATAAACATTGTGAAATTGTCATCAAAATGGAAACGAAAATAACAATTTCTGCCCACTTTTTCCACAGTTTTGCATTAGTTACAATGTTCAAAAAAAAAAGAAAAAAAATTTAAATTTTTGGGTCGTGCTGTTTTTTATGATTGCGCAATAACGGTACCTTAAAAAAATCATTTGCGAAAATGTCTCAATACAAAAAGGATAAAGCTTCAGAATGCTTTTTGTTTCATCTCAATACGACCCCTTTTTACAGAGATACAGCTCTTCGAAAAACACTAAAAAAAAAGTGATTTTTTTTGTTCCCTTAATTGTATATTTAATTCTTAAAACTCATTTATTACTTTCCCCCCCTCCCCCCGTTTACGAGTAATCCGATTTCTTTAATTTGGAATTGATTTCACGGCGACATCTTATCATGTTCTTACCAAACCGAATTTAAATATTTTTGGAATAATTTCTGAAATTATCTTCAAAAATTTCGAATTCATTGATAACTTGAATTTCAATGAAAATCTCGTGACACCATTTTATTAATTCTTTAATTTTTATCCAAATACGTTACGACGTTATTTCAAATAATCCAAGATTTGAGAACAAAAGGATTTGCAACGAACGAATTTTTAAAACATGGGTGCCAGAAAAGGCTTTGTTTTATTCCAAAATTGATTTTTTTTCCAAAAATTTCTATATCTTGATCCAAACGTCTAGTTTAGTGGTTGGTTGAGCAACTAAAACTGAGTTATCATACAATTTTTTTTATTTGAAAACAAATTCCTCAAGAAAAAAAAAATTCTTACCAAATGAAATATAAAATGTCCATAGGAAGGTGACTAACTATAGGTACCGGGCTATTATATAATATATATAATATATTATATTATATAATATGTATTCAAAATTTTAAAAATTAATTGTTTTTAATTGAGTATCTGCAACAATAAATTTTAAGTAATTTTATTGTTTTTAGTTAAGGAAAAACTAATAAAACCGTTCATGGTATAACTCATTATTCATGTTTTTATCTGAAGAAAAAAATACAATAAATATCTGCAATAATCACATCCACTTAAAAAGTAATAAAATAATTTCAAGTTAACTCTATCTAAATAAAGCTTTAATGGACTAAAAAAAATTCCCATCGAATTACTTGGAAAATAAACCAAACTTGAAAACGACTCCATATCTAGGACATTAACTCAAAGATTTGACTCATTAAATTACCAAAGTCAAAAGACATTAACTCACTTATCCTTCCATAATCCGTGCAGCCTAAGCCTTAATCCGAAAGTTATCGTCTGCGCTAATTAAATTTTGCACATTCTTCTATACACTTGATCTCCTTGTGTTCGAAAAATAACAAGAACAGAAAAAAAAAAAAATCCTTCGTTTATCCCCACAAGCGATACTTTAGTAGACCAAATCCACACTCTTTATTTTTATCACACCCAAGGGTTACATTCAACGTTATTTTATTTTAATAAAATTTTTTTTTGTTTCAAACAAAAATCGGAAAAAAACTAACATTCGATTTAAATTCAATATTAAAATCCAATGTAAACACTTTCAATTTCACATTTTCAATTCACAAAGAACGAGGAAGATTTGCAAACATTATTAGACAAGACACGCACCGAAACATTATTATCCTTGAGATAGGTTTCAGCCAGCTAGTTACAAGCTACATACAAGCTACTTGCCGAAAAGTTTGTTCCTTACTCGGTGAACTCAAGATACCAACTAAAATATATTGCCAATGCCATGCTGCCGAACAAGTGGTTGCTTTGGTCGCTTAGAAGATACATTTCCGAAATATGCGGCATACACAGACACAAATATTTTGCCTTGAATTGAAAACGAAAGTAGGTGCACGAGCACAAGTAGAGTGTGTGGCAACGCCATTATTTCTTTTGAATCCTTAAAATAAATACCAATCGATTCTATTGGAAAGAAACGACTCCATAGTCTATTGTCCAGTTATTTTTTTCTTCTTCCGTTGTGTACAAAAATATGAGAATGGCGTAAAAGTTAGAATAGGGATAACTTTTGTGTGTTGTGTATTTGTGTAAGGCCTTTGGCTTATTGACTTACGCACATGACTCCTCAATCAAAACGTTATCACAGGATATTGAGCAACTGTCTGCTCAAGGAGTGAATTTCCAGCTTTGCAAACTTCACAAATTAGGTTCTCGTGTTGTGTCGTGTTGTTGGCTACGTCTTCGTGCTTATCGTTGTGTAGCCATGTGTAAGCGACAAAGGAAGTCTATTGTAAGATGGGTTTTTGAAAACTGTTTTAATAAATATTAATAATAATGCTGGGAATAATGTTCAATAAACTTCGACACATTGATGCTGAGTCGAAATTTTGCTTGGAGGTAAGAATATCATTGAATTTGAATTTTTTTTGCTTTTTAGGTTAGTTTATTATCTTTATAACGATTTAAAGGATCATAAGTATATATTAGGGGATATTGAATTTGATATTCTGAAAACTTTTTAGCACGATACATAAAATACTGTAATTTTGATGCTTTCCAACAGCGTTGCCGCCGGAAATAAAATTAATGTGCCATATTTTCTAAAAAAAAAAATCGTGCCAATTTTCGTGCCATATGAAAAAACCACAAGTTCTTCTATTTCATGGAAAAAACTGTAATCAATTTTATCACGAGGTGTAATGCAAAAAAAATCATTTGCTCTATTCGTAAATATTGTCAAAAATATGTGTTTGTGTCCACTTTTTCGGAATTTGGACCAATTTTCATTAAATTTTGTCAATATTTGCATCGTTTTAGGTAAAATAAGGGAAATAAAAAAACGTGCCATATTAAACTTTTTCGTGTCACCATGCCACAAGCAAATTATCGTGTCAAAAAAGCACAATCGTATCACCTCGCCAACACTGCTTTCCAAATAAATACATTTTATTAAACTGATTTGGTGAGAGAGCAGCAGTAGGTTTTCTAGTATTTTTTAGTAGACAGATATTTACTTGATCACAATAACAAGAAAAGAAAGCTTAAATTTACGATACGGTTTCATATATGCTACGGCCTGCCGCCGCACTATCGGGCCACACGCTTAGATCCATCTAAAAAATAGTCCTGACGAATTTCGTAATTTTAAAAAACTTATAGCGATGATTTTTAAGTTTTATTAAGGACATAATACATTATTTTTATACATGCAGGGTGTTCGGTATAAGGTCCACCACTAAGCTAGAGCGGATTGGTTGGGTTAAGATAAGAAAAAAAATCTTGTTGGTGGGGGGGGGGTCTTTTTCCCCCGTTACACGGGAGGGGCAGTTTTCTAAAAAAAAAAATTGACTTAAAACAGAAAACAAATTATTAAAAAATCAACGGTAATGGTTACAATGGTTTTTATTTTGTTTTTAAATTAAATTGTTTTAGTGAACAGTTTTTCAAAACTTAATTTTCAAACTTAAATTTTTGAAAACAAAAAAATTTAAAAATTGTGTGTTGAAACTAATTTTGTTAAAAAATTATTTTTGTTTTTAATATTAAAGCTTTCTTCAATTTTTAGTCAAACACTAAAAGCCAGATGTCAAAATGTGTTCTAGTTTTTGAGAAAATTGAAAATAACAAAAGTAAATTTTCCTTAAATTCAACATCCATCCCTTAATTTGTTGCTCCAAATATCCTTTTTTTACTAATTAGTTAAGTGGTAAAGTAGATTTCGTTATTCTCAATTTTCTCAAAAACTAAGATACATTTTAGCATCCGGTTTTTTATTGAAAATTAATAAGAGCATTGAATTTAGAAAACGAAAATTATGCTTAATTATGTACATAAAATTTTGAAAAAAAAAAATAGTTTGAATTTTTTTTTTAAATGTTTTTTTTTTTCAAAATTTCGAGTTTGAAAATTCATTTTTAAAAAAACTATTCACTAACACAACTTGATTTAAAATGAAAATTAAAAAAGAGATTTCTGGCTTACCAAAAAGGCATAGCATATGGCATTGTTTTACCGTTGTTTTTTAAATAATTTTTTTTCTGTTTTAAGTCAATTTTTTAGAAAATTTCCCCTTTGATTTAAATTTTTATAATTAAAGTTTGTAAAGTAATGAAAGATTTACTGCAAGTATGTAAAAAATCCTTTTTTCAACTAACGGTTTAGGGTAAAAACAAAACGGTATATTGTAGGAAAATAAATTATTTTTTAAACTGTCCTAAAATTTCTGAGATTTGCTTAGATTTTGGTGAGTATGGTCTCATTTTTCATTCAAATCCATATGTTTTTTTTTTAGAAAAAAATTTTGTAAAATAACGAAAAAACTTTAAATTACAGAGAAAAATTTGCTTGTTATTTGCCTGGTATAAATTTTGACTTAGATGAAACTTTGTTTTCGGATTTTTGGGTATTGAACTCACTTTGAGTCTTGAGTCCCTATAATAACACTTATATATGCCTGTTTGTATAGGTAATTGCACAAACCATCGCTGTTTTAAAATTGATTTACAGCACCTTTTTACGGTCGAAATTAAGACTTAGTTGAACCCACATTTAGTTAATCCTGCGCAAATAAATTGGACTTGAGTTAAATCATAAAGTTTTTCTGAGTAGTTACTTCTTGAAATAATTTAGTTTTAAACAAAATATGACATTTTCTTCAAATACATACGTAATATGATCGTAAAGACAGCTGTTAGCTTTAAATACAGTTTAGAAAATATTAAAACGTTTGTGTTTTACTTTTTTTAAAATAAAAAAATGAAAACAATCATTCTCATCCAAATATGTATATCCGATTTTTTTTGATAGTACCTACACCAAAAAAAACTCTTTTTAAAATTTTTTGCAGCTTTAATCAAATGCATAACATCAAGGTATAAACATTTAGTGGGTATGTAGCCGGGTAAAAAATTCCAATTTGCATGAATTGTTTAAACGACAATGTCATAGTTATGGTAATAGTATGTCTTCCTGTCGTTGATGTGATGACGCCCACAATTTATTTTAATTAAAAACGCAAAAGCTTGCTTAATCGGCGTGAATTTACTGACCTCATACAATATCTACCACTACGTTGCATCACCTTCACCACCCCTACCACCATCACCCACACCGACCTTACACTGCTGTGATATAATAGGTAATTTTTGTCCCGATTCGAGGCAAATTTACAAATCATCATTTTTATTGTGATGAATGTCACAATGTTGTAGTGGCCAATCGTTTTGGTTTAAATGGTTATGTTTTTTGAGGCTTCGACAAAAAATTGTACTT